>CM056379.1:103991603-103999715 GCA_029718625.1 Synaphobranchus kaupii | reverse complement strand
AGAACTGCCTTCTGTGGCTTAAAGCCAAAAGTGCCACATTTGAAAGAGACTGTCTTTTTTCTGTTTTTACTGTCCTCTATTCAAACATTTTAATATCTTTGTCAGAATTCATAAAACCGACCAAATAGTCAAATAACATTTACCTCTTTCATTTTTAAACGATTGGCTTATCATGTTAGACTGTCCATACTGTATTAGTTGACATTTCCTGTGTCAAATTCTAACAAGGAAGTTGGAAGGTTTTGAAGCATAGTGAGTAATAGGATTGATAGCTTTGATTTTATTAGCCTTTATGAAAAGAGTGCATTATGGAGAGTTCAGCGATCTAATGTGAACATAAGCCTCGGTTCCCACAAAGTAATATTTCTGATGAACATAATGCCTAAATAATTTCATAATATGATAATGAACTAGTAGTATGGCTCACAAATTGAATTATGCATTTGTGAAAAAATACATAAAGGGGACCTTTGGAGCTCATCAAATCTCGTGAAGTGTCTATCTTTTGTCTATATATTTAAAAGGGGGTTCTTTTATTTATTTCTTCCGCATTGTTGAAATTTGTGGGTGTACCCATGAAGAGACCCCTTAAATCCAAGACAAAAAATGCTTCTACGGTGATCAAACCGAAATGTAAATCAATTATGAAATTGTTACAAAAAAAAAAAAAGAAGAGCATTTTGTCAGAAAATTCTAATTAGGAGGGGGTGCTGACCTCCCTTTTGGCATTCAGATTTCCCCATCTGAGGGCCGGAGCATGTCCAGCGCTGCCACTTAATGACGGTAGCATTACACACTCAGTGAACATTGTCGCGCTTTTGTCTTCATTCACATCGAAATGAAGTTCTTGGGGCCGTATTTATCAATCACGGTGGGGCTCCAGCTGTTCGCCAGTCTTTGGCCTGGCTTCAACAGCCGTGCTTACAAATTGTCTCTGAATAGCATGGCGCAAGCCCCCTTTTGTCACTGTCTTCTGACAAATGTTTTTCCGCAGCCTTTCCCAGACTTATCCTTCCCTACCTTCTGCTCCCTAGTATTAAAAGGGGGTGTTTTGCATTCTGGTATGCAAGCAAGGTTCACGAGGCTAGTCGGACGGCCCGCTTGCCTCAGCCCTCGCCTTGCGCCAGCTTTTTAAGATTTACCCTGCGTTTGCGAACGGGGAAAAGTCTGAAACGGAACATCAGATGCCGCCCGTTTGTGCGGCGTGTTTAGAAGTGTAGCAACCCCAGTCTGCGCAGTGTAAACCAGTGAACCTCAGTGATGTTCAGAGCATTTACATGTTTTGATAGCCCTTCTTTAGTCCTTCGTGTCAATGTGGGGGCCCACTGAAGTAGAGTGAGTGAAAAAAGGAGGGGGGGAAACACAATCAAAACACTTAGAGCCATTGTTTGTGGCTGAAGCGCGATTCCCTTTCGCGTTTTGTGGAGCTACTTTGTGACGTCTCCTTAAGTAAATAATAATTATCCTCACTTCGCCGCCAACCAGCTTATGCAAAACTCCGTATTGGTGGTTCTGCTCCAGATATTGTACAAAGCGGGGGATTGCAACATCAGGTAAAAAAACAAAAAAAACAAAAACAAAACGCCATACAGTGTATAAAAAATGGAATTGTCATCGCAGAATGAATGAATCGTACAGTTTCTCTTTTGTAACCATTTCAGAGGAAATAATTAAGATAGATGGGCAGATGAATTAGCTGTCCTCCAAGGTCAAACGCTGATTGCCTTATTACTCTATTATTTCACTGTTGTGGAACTATTACCACTGACACTTTTTCATGATATTTTGTACATCCGAAAAAGAAGAGAGAGAGAGAGATACAAATTGATTGTTTGGCGGCCGAATCAGTCATAGTCATCTTCGGCGGATGGATTAATGGGTTTGATGGCTGTTGCAGGTTCAGCCAGAGAGACTGGCTGAAAGCAAGAGAGATTGGTTTGAGCCCTTGGGAACTGAATCGATGCGAGTTGCATGTAAGCTGTGTGCTGTTGTTTAGAGGGAGGGGGTGGAGAAAAAGGTGGGTGGGTAAGTTTTGCCCCTTAAAGAAGCATTTTTTTCCTCTCACCCGAAACAAGAGATGGGACGGTCCACATATTTCGGAGGCAATTTCCGAGCTTGGAGCAGCGCTTTTTTTTTTCAAAAGTATCTCTTTTTAGCTAAACATTGTTTACTTTGTCACTTTTGCTGTTCGTTTTGAGTCACTGCAAATTTATGTTCATTTTAGTCATGACTTTTTGAAACGGCAGCAAACGTCCGTCTCCCTGTCACTGAGTTTTGGTTTGTTTGTTTTGTTTGCGTAATATGATCTATTTATGGAAGATTTAACTAGCTAGCTTAAAAACAAACAAACAAATACTAGAAACACCAGCCCACCTGCAACTTTCAGTAAGATTTGTACTGTGTGCTAGCTGGACACACAAATAAACATCTTATCCTTTGCTAAAAATGACATTAATTAGGAAGTAGGATGACCCCTGAACCGTTCCGAAACATTGAAAAATGTGTCATATTTCAAAGAAGATTATTTGAAGTAATATAAAATGATACACCTTAATTTTTGAATAAACAAAAACAAAATTATTAGTATATATATATGCTAAAATATAAATCGAGTAGTTCCACTTGCAGCTGATTGTCACAGCCCTTGCACTTATACTATACATAGACATGTGTATTTTTGAAAAGCATTATATTACTTTTCTTACGTGTCTTTTCAATTCATCCAGGAATAAAATTTTCAGTTCATATCTGGTGCACGATTATGGGTAGTAGTTTGGACATTGACAGCTGTACCTTGGGGTTCACATCTTGGACAGGATACTATATCTTTTATATAGTATATATAGATTTTTATATTTCAATATTTCGACAAACACTCTCTATATCTGAGGAATGTTTGGAGACAAAACAACAAATCTCTGGTAAATATGATATGAGCGTATGCGATCTTTATTTTGATTTATTGAAAGGCTTTCCATGTTATTACCCCAGAGTTATAGTATCTTCATAATAATTTAGACAATCCTCTGCAATAACACTTCATAACTATCTGAATGAACACTTAACATTACACAAAATTCATTGTTAGTTATTGTGCTAAATTAGTCTGTAGCAGTAGGGCACCATTGGCCTTGTCCCATCAGGAGAAGGGTTGGCTTGAGTCGGACAGGGTTCCAATGGTTTCTGCTACGTTAGTACATCCCAATGTGTTCACAGGCAACAAGACTAGCTAACTGGCGCTAGCTTTTCAGTAGCACTGCGTACCCTGTTATGCGTAAAATGGTTTTTTTGCAAACACATTGGCAGGAGGTTGCCTTTCTTAGAACATTTCAACCTGGAGACTAGTCTGGAATCATTTAACATATTTCCTTCCACACACCGGTGTGTCCATTGGTGAGAACAGACAAACGAATGTGGTCAGAGCATCCATAACTGAACGTTCTAAAGCGATATGCCAGCTAACACTTGACACAGCAGATTTTCATAAATGTCATAAATAGTTAGCGTACATAAATGGTGTAGCAACTCAACATTTTGTCATCATAAAATCACTGCTAATAATCTTATTGCATGTATTTCGTTGTTTTACAAAACAACAGCAAGCAAATTGCTTACAGGTTGACAGCTTTCTAGAAATTGTAATGACAAAATGTTCTACTCTATCGTCAGAATTGTATTCAGTTACACCAGATTTTGTGATTTTTCTGAACAAGCTTTTTATGACTGGGAGCCTCATTGATTGGTTCAGTGTTAACCAGCAATACATTGCATAGGTGTGAAAATCAACACAGAGATTGAGCGAACTCAGTCCTAATATGTGAAACAATGTGTTTGACAGAAAAAAAATAAAACGGTAAAGTAGTGCGCACTTTGAGATTGGAACAGACATGACTATCAGGAATAGCCGAACTGAACGTTGCTTTTAATCGTGTGCTTAAAGAACTCACTAAGTAGAGTTAAGATTTTTCTTATAAGAAGTAGTACAAAAGGTTAACTTTGACTAACACACTTTTCTTTGTTGGATGCAATCCCATTATTTTTTTAGTAAGTTTGATGATCACTGAACTTGCCAATATATATTTGGGCAGAATTAAACCACAAACACTCGCAGTTAATTGTAAGCCAGAGTTAATTAAGGACAATCAAGGCCTACCGAGTCCATGGATTGGTTCCAATATTCATCGGCTGTTTCCTAAAAACTGAACGGACCTCTTCTACATGCAATGTTTATGCAACGAAAGGCGAACTAAACTTTTGCATTCTCCTCCCTTGAAAGAACCAGAAGAGCCCTGTGAAATTAATCAGCTCCCCACTGTAATTCTAAATATTTGTCACATGTGCTGATTGGGGTCAGTGCCTCAATACTACATCAGTGAAACAAGAACTCCTATAATGATTTATTACCAGCCCGGCCGCACATATTATTATGAAATGAGTTTATTAGTTTTAAATCTACTAGTAATGTGCAGTGTTTTAGGGAAGCAGGCATGGGTGACGACAGCCTGTATAAAACACTTGACGTGAAGGCTTTATAGTGCAGTGCTCACGTATGCTTAATTTAGCTGGAGATTTCACCGAATCACACATGATACCGAGGTAATAAAACTGAATGGAAAATGGGAGTATTTCTGGTGCTAGTTTGTATTTAAATTCAGTATGTGGGCCGAATCACTGATTTGTACACTCGGTAGCCCTCTTTCCCTGGCCAAAAAAAGGTGGTTATGAGGTGAACGCATGTCTTTTTTATATGCTGAGGTGGTTCTCCATCTATTTCCTTAAACTTCTCAAACATTTTCTTTTGTATTTTCCCCGCGTTATTTTTGTTCCATTTTATGTCCTGCAATCACATTACTTGATGTGTCTTTTTGTGTTTTTCTTTATTGCCGCGGCTAATGTGTGCTACAGTACGCTATACTCATTACACTATATTTCACATGGGAATTTAAAGAGTGACAGTGGAGCTGATATGCAGTCAATAGGTTTTAACTTGCTGTTTTCTTAGTCACAGGAGAATGATAACTAAACAAGAATGTTGTTAGCCTATAATGAGAGTCAAGTAAAAATGTGTTCTCTCATCATTATCAACCCTATGATGGCACTCCAGTTCTCTCCCCATTTCTTTTGATGATCAATTAAATCTTAATGGATACCCTGCTGTATGCAATATGATGATGGCCATACATATTTCTGAATGTTACACTAGCAAAGGAGAAACAACATAAGAATTCCCAAATCTCCCAGCTCCATTATAGACTCCAAATGAGACTAAACCTAGTTATTTGCCGCGGAAACTTTGTTAAAAAGACGCATCAAATTGAACTCAGAAATATTAGCTTCACAAATGTATGGCGACTTGTTATGCAATACAAAAAAAACCTATTACAAAATATAATGAACATGATAACAGAAGTGTCGTATCAATGTTAGCCTACTTTTAATGCCATTTATGGTGTGTTGGAGGAGTCTACTTTGTATTGGATTGTAATGACACTGGTACACAAGGCTAATGACTCAGGATGAAACAGACGGCCTGTTTGTTCAAATTTTAATTTTAGTAGCATTCATACAGACATTGCATTTAAGGACTCTATTCTAACAGTTCCTTTTTGCTGATTCTGCATGAGAAGGGCAAAATGAACACTCAGATCAGATGAAGAACATATCAATTTTTAAAAGGCAAGTCATCCTTTCATAAGACACTGAAGTTTTATTATGTCCTGCATAACTTTTTGTATTAAAAATTTAGTTTTTTTAAACTTAATCAGGCCTCTCTTCATCTCCCAACTCCTAATCGTGATCACCCATCCAAATGGATGTCCTTTTCCCATAAAATAAATGCAGTCAGACTAACTACAGCACTTTAAGGTGTTCTGCTTCAAAACAGTTACTTCACTGGAAGTTGGAATGGTACCCCCTGCCCCCCAGTATACACATTGGTACGATACGCGTACTTCACATCTCTGACTGGCTCAGGGATTCCCAACGAGTCTACAGGGTTCCACATGTAGAATCTTGCCAGATGGGTCCTGTAATCTCCCTTTCGCTTCAGGTCCCAACAACCATCTCATCTGGAGTCATTGGCTTGACATACTAGCCCCCCAAGCGTACCTGGACAAACTCCTAACTCAATCAGGTCTGCCAAACTTTTCCTTCTCTCTCTCTCTCGCTCTCGCTCTCTCTCTCTATCTCTCTCTCCCTGGTCTTAAGCTTGTAAGGAGACAAATAAGTAAAGAAGCAAGCAAGCAAATAAAAAAACAAAACTGTTTTTCCTCTCGAGCTCTCATAGGACGTTGTTGGGTAAAGCTAAAGGCAGTCCATTTTGTATTGGTATTTCGGTAATATATGTTGGGCTTTTTGAATGTTGGGGCAAGCCCAGCTCTGTATCAACGGAAACAGGCCCATAACACATCACAGTTGGTGGCTGAGTCATCAGGACCCGGCTGTTATAGTCAATGGTTTTTGACACAAATGCTTCTCCATTCCCCTTTCGCTTGCATTTAATGTAAAAAAAAAAAGAAATCAAATTGCACTCTGCGTGTGAATATGGGTAGAGTGTCAGGGAGTATTATGAGTTGAAGTCCCAGAGAGGTGCTGTGAAGGATGCGGCTGGATCAACACTGAAAGACAAGGAATGAATTTACAAATGTAGAATTCCACTAGAGACTAAAACAAATCTGTTTTATTTAAAAATCTCCCCTTTGGCTAAAGTGGTTTGACCCAATTACTGGAATATGGGAATGCGGTGCTCATGTTCTAATCAAGAAATTCCCCCACACCTGCCCAGAAAAATAAAATAGGCCAACAAAGTTTAGCTTCTATTATTCACCGGGCTTGTCATTAACACAACAGTAGTCCAAATATGGCAAACAGGATGCTATATAAACACATGTTGGAAGATTTACAACACGGTTGTAAATACAACAAAAGGAAATTTTGTAATTACATTGTCGGAAGAATCTAGCCAAAAATAACACGGTGTTTCACCACTGAAAACTACAGTAGACACAAAATCTACATGCACAATTTATTTTACAATACAGTGTATTGTTAGTTTTTGAAGTACAGTTTTTCTTGGGGTCATTGCCACATATATATATGTCCCTGTCTTCACGGTGCTTCACACTTCATTTATGGCTCAATTGTATTTGTCATATTTTGCTTATGTTTCTCGACGAGAGTTTACACCAGTGCTTTCCAAACCGCTGACGGACTTCGAGAGGGTTTGAGGTCGGTTGTGGAAAATGCATGTTATACCCCTTGCAAAGACATTCATACGAGACAACCCACTGGCCTGTGTGTTTTGTTTAATATTGGGAATTTTAAATGAGGGGGTTTTATTATTTATTATTTGGGTCTTGCGCCCCCCCGGCTTACACTGCCTGCACATGCTCATGTCTGTGAAGGAGCTCAAACTACTGTAAACTTGTTTATTCAGTGAGTACACTATAGTCACTACACGGAGCAAACGTAGGGCTTGCGGTTGGATGGTCCAGGGAGCATTTAGCATAAGGCGTGCCTTATGTTTCCAAATAAATCAGTATTCACAAAGGCGAAAGCGTCTTGGCAAGTGCGCGCCTTTTCTAGAAACTATTAGCATTATCATTAGCTTGCCTTGCCGTCCCTCGGAAAAGGCACGTGTTAGAGCACTCCACAGCCATTTTAATGGGACCTGCCCTCGTTTAATTTACCAACCGGTATTGGATGGGGCTGATCCTGAATCCTTCTCATAGTAGAGCATTCCTACACTCACCAGGGCCCATTGTGTTAAGATATACGCATTTTTACGACTTAACGAAGTACACGTATAGAAATAAATGTTGAAGAGTAGCGCACGCACAAATAGGAATGAATCTATTTATGCACCTTTGATAAACATGTTCTTCTGCCTTGAATGCTCTTTTGGTAATGGCATTCGGGAAGCATACTTTTTCTCTGAAAATTATTAGAAGTTCTTCCCAGATGCATTATTAAGACTGTCATTTTTGGTAGCAGTCATGCAGAAAAAACAAAGGAAAGGTGGTTGAAATAACAGATTGCAGTGTTTTTCTTGTTAAATTACAGGAAGCCTTTTCCATCCTTGGTAAGGTACAGTATATTCTTCAGAAGCTTAGG
>CM056379.1:103969103-103986603 GCA_029718625.1 Synaphobranchus kaupii | reverse complement strand
GTGTATTAGATATAGTTGTCATGTGAAGCCCTTTGGGGTAAGAGTATTTTTGTAGTCACTTTGGCCAGTGATTTCCTCATAATGACCTTGGTTCAGCCTCCCCCCCCCCCCCTGCTTTCCCGTGAAAGATCCCTCCGTCAGAGCCGTGGCGGTAATGGTCGAAAGGGAACGAGCTCAGAAAATGATTAAGAGGTAGAAATACAATCATTCCAGCCCCGGCGATGGCAGAACTAAAATATCCAGGGGGAAGCATACCACTAGCATAAATCCCAAGGAAATTATTGGCACGACGGAATGTATATTTGCTCCGATGGCCTCTTCTGGTGATGTGCACTTAAGTCTCAGATGAGGCCTGCGATATTTCAGTAAATGAACACAATAGTTTTAAAGGGACAGACTATATTAGCGGCGTTATAAGTGGCGCGCAGGAAGGCCGCGTCCGGGCGACGCGCGCTTGACGTGATCGTCTGTGGAGATCACAGTATACATTATACATTCAGGTAAAAAAGATCATTTTCTGCTCATGTGAGTAAGTAATGTGGCTTGGAACTTTGAGGGTTTAGACTTGATATATACTTTTTCAGACTTGATGTCTGCTATAATAATAATGCATTACTGAAGGCATGTGAACTGAGCACGGTTTAAACAAAATAACAAAAAATGTTTTGTAGCTTTACAACCTTTTTTAAGTTTTAAGTTTATTTTAGTCGGATTTTAGCCGCATTATAAAACACACCACATCAGTGTGGGGACATTGAAGAGGTGGCATTATACCCAGCTCAACTTCTAACAGCTACTAGCACTGTTCATAAAACATGCATTAAAGCATGTTGAGCAATGCATTAAACTGTGTGTTGTACCTGAAAAGGTACAATTTTTCTTTGGTTGCATTAGTTACTCTCTCTGTAATTTCCTCCAATCATGTGATTTTAGATGGGCCCAACGTGCAGCTATTGAGAGAGAGAGAGGTGTTTTTATCAGTAGAGGGTGTGACTAATTTCTCTTAAATTCTTACTCTTTTGCATCAGTGATGACAGCAAATGAAATCTACGTATGTGGAGCTTGAAAATGCTCGATTGGTTATACTGGATTCTGGGTTCATACCCTGTTTGGTTGACCGATCAGTCCATACCTCTGAGGTTATACTGTATATTTTCATATAATCTTTGCACAACCTTGAAAGTTGGAATGTGCAAAGATTATACTTGAAAGTGTTAGGTGTCCTTCTATTAAAAAGATATGTATCACTTTTATTATAATGACAGGTCTCCTGTTGACGTTGCATTTTGTGCTGCTTCTCATATCCTGCTTCTCATATCAGAAAAAATAATAGTAGAATATTGCCATTAGCCGAGTACATATCACCACTTTCAAATTTGCCATTTCCAACCCTCACAGACCATTTTTAAACGCTGTCTCCAAGCTGTTGGGCAGGCCTCCTCACGGTGTCCATGGTGATTAATAATATACCTAAATAAAATATGCATGAACGGCCATGCAGATTATTCAGCGGAGCCCCCTGTGCAAATGAGTCATCACTTCCCAGTTCCGCTGTGGACATTAAGAGACTGCGTAAGTTTCACATGGGGCCTGACTGCGCTTTAACACTGCGGAGAATAACACTGTGCTTTAACACTGCGGAGAATAACACTGTGCTTTAACACTGCGGAGAATAACACTGCGCTTTAACACTGCGGAGAATAACACTGCGCTTTAACACTGCGGAGAATAACACTGCGCTTTAACACTGCGGAGAATAACACTGCGCTTTAACACTGCGGAGAATAACACTGCGCTTTAACACTGCGGAGAATAACACTGCGCTTTAACACTGCGGAGAATAACACTGCGCTTTAACACTGCGGAGAATAACACTGCGCTTTAACACTGCGGAGAATAACACTGCGCTTTAACACTGCGGAGAATAACACTGCGCTTTAACACTGCGGAGAATAACACTGCGCTTTAACACTGCGGAGAATAACACTGCGCTTTAACACTGCGGAGAATAACACTGCGCTTTAACACTGCGGAGAATAACACTGCGCTTTAACACTGCGGAGAATAACACTGCGCTTTAACACTGCGGAGAATAACACTGCGCTTTAACACTGCGGAGAATAACACTGCGCTTTAACACTGCGGAGAATAACACTGCGCTTTAACACTGCGGAGAATAACACTGCGCTTTAACACTGCGGAGAATAACACTGCGCTTTAACACTGCGGAGAATAACACTGCGCTTTAACACTGCGGAGAATAACACTGCGCTTTAACACTGCGGAGAATAACACTGCGCTTTAACACTGCGGAGAATAACACTGCGCTTTAACACTGCGGAGAATAACACTGCGCTTTAACACTGCGGAGAATAACACTGTGCTTTAACACTGCGGAGAATAACACTGCGCTTTAACACTGCGGAGAATAACACTGCGCTTTAAACACTGCGGAGAATAACACTGCGCTTTAACACTGCGGAGAATAACACTGTGAAGCACTCCGGGCCGCGCGCGGTACCCTGGCGATGCCTCTGGCCGCCGTCCCCCTTCACTATCTGTCATTAGGCCTTCGGGAGGAGAAAGATGGAGGCACTCTGGATCAGTGAGTGTATCCTATCTCCAACTGATACCCGCGTTATGGATTCCGTGGATACGAGAAATAACTAATTGGTGATTTATTATCAATTTTACCCCCAAGTCTGATGATTATGAACTTTTGAGTGATGCGTGCAAGGTCATCGTCTCCCGATTTATTTATTGCGAGGCGCCGGTACGGGGCGCGGCGCTCTCCCCGAAATGGCCAGGCGCTGAGATGCGCATGATAGCGAGGGAATCTGTTTGCAGATTTATGCATTGGAAGGGCCCCGACTGAAATGAAGAGGGAGTGGTGCCGGCCTTTGAAATACAACTTGAGCCCGTTATTTTAATGCTGCGGAGGGCCAGCTGACTCTAATGTATTGTCAGCTCCCCAGCCTCCGTCCCTCGTTAGAAAGGAATTAAAAGCCGCTCAATTTGCCTAATATTCCTCCGCAGACATCCTCTCCACCTGCGACAAAGACATTCGCAATAATGCCATTTTAGCGGCAAAAGCTGTTAAGCGGCTCCAATTAATACGAGGCCGAGCACTTTGCCAGTATCCGCGTCGCCCTCCTGGTTATTAATGACGGCGACGTGGCACTTGCGGTTTTCGGCCAATCGGAGGCCCGTCCGCGGGGCCCGCGAACCCGCCGCATCGCGCCGCTCGGGGGGGACGGTATTTTCACACCGGAAATTTCACACGTCTGATTATTAGGGAAACTTGTGTCTCAAAGCTGGGATGCTGCGTCCAGGTCATCCGTGCCTTCCGCGTCCCCCATATGAGCCACTGCTTTTAGCAACCCCCCCCCCCCCCCCACCCCCCACCACCCTCCTCCCCTCAACCCCCCCCAACCCCCTTTAATCTTTATTTTTTAATGTCCACCCTCTCTGGACCAGTAATATACTTTCTCATTCCTTCTTCTCCCATTTTCGGTTAATTCAGTACCATCTGCCTCAGCATCTGTTTGAGGGGCAGGGAAGGAAAAAAAAAAAAAAAATGCTCACAATGAGAAAAGTCGCTGCCTTTTTCTCTTTCTTGTTTTGCTCACGCCGTTTTTTTCTTCCCTCTTTCTCTCCGGGCCGTTTCAATGCCGGCCACCGGTGTCCCCCTCCGTCTTTGTTGGGGGGGAGACTCGGCTCCACCCCCTTTCCGCTTCGCCCCTTTTTCGCATAAGCCCCCACCCCACCCCCCCCCAACCCCCTCCAAAAAAAAAAAAAAAAAGAAGAGAAATCTAATGCTACATGTAAACCCCGCTGCCCGCTTCCTCTTCTGACCAGTGTCAAAAAAAGAGAAAAGGTGGGGGTCATATCCTTTCCATGTCCAACCGCTCAGTTAATAACCACTGTCAACAGCATGGCACAAAGGATCAAAAAACTGCAATTGTAATTCCTGGACAATGGCAGGGTAGCTTTCATAAGAACGGTCCCAAGAAAGGGACCCCCCCCTCTCTCCCACCCCCTACCCCACCTCCTCCCTCACCTCTTTGAGGTCTGCCGACAATAGAGGGGCCTACTGCATAGCTGCGGAGAGGCCGCGGGATCACCCTAGTCAGCCCGGGGATTACAGGCATTCTTGGGCAGGTCCAGGGTTGCTGCGGAGAGCCCGGGTTCCTAGCGGCCCGCTGAGGCCACGGGGACACCGCCACCCGCCACCCCCCTCCTCTTCTTCCGCCACCATTTCCATTCCTTATTGTGTCCGCGCGCTTGACAGACACGGAGCCCAGGGTAATCTCTCTCCCGCAGGGACCCGCGCCATTTGTTTGGCAGACCCTACAGACCGCTCCGGCCCTCATTCTCCTCCTGCCGCTCCGCGTTGCTGCGGCATATCAGTGTCATCTAATTAATTCAGCCTCGCTTTTCATCTTCACTTCCTGTTAATTGTTTGAATCTCACCCCCCCCCCCCCCCCCTTTCCCCCCCCCCAAAAAAAAAAACCCCAACCCCCCCCTTACACACACACAGACACACACACGCACACACACTTTCTCTTTCTTAAATCCCGGATTAAAAAGTCAATGGATCCATTGGTAATCATATGTTCCGCTCTCCAGAGGGGACGGAAAAGTGTTTTTCCTTTGGAAAATAATTTTCCCGACGTATCTCTGGTTCAACCTGCCGTTTATTTCGGAATTTGAGATAAATCAATTTTGATTGGGAGTCAAAGGATTAACTCGATAATGCATTAAAATAGCTTTGATTAGTTACATGTGATTTCATTTAGAATGTGTAGTGTATTTTTCCCGCATGCGTTCATTAATTTTGCATTGCACTTCCTCTCCCAGGAGCCCCCGCTATACGCCGCTAACAGCTATTCGCCGCGTTCCTGTTTTCACGTCAGCCGCCCCTCGTGCCAAAAAGGGCCACGAGAGACATCGCCACCCAAAAAAAGCGTGAGAATTCTAGCCGTTTTATTTTAAAATTGACATCGTATTTAGAAATGGAGCTTACATAATCATCTCAGTATCTACATAATATTGATGCGGTTAACCACAAGCCTGTTTGAAGGGTTTCTTTTTAAAAGTTAACGGGCTTGTTTCAGCGGGGGTAATTTGCTGTCCTCACGTGCCGGCTCCCGCCCCTCTCTCCGCAGGGAGCACTTTACTGATAACTTGCCACATTACACGCTAACTTTTCAGCAACGGCTACGCGTTCCCTTTCTTTATGGTCCGCGCTCCTAATGGCTATCTCCAAGCGCTGCCTCTGGCAATCGTGTCACAAATAAATAGAAGCTGACACAGTAATTTACTCAAATCTTCTCTACAGTTTTGCACCATTTTCCCCCAGAGATTACCCCTGTAACAACAATTATTTCAAATGTCATTGATTCCTGCCTGCAGGCCACACACAAATGAACATTAAATCTATTAACACAGAAAAATTTAAATGTTGAGGGTTTTTTTTCCCCCCCAGCCTGCGAAGGTGAGCCATGGCGGACAGCAGAGCCGAATTCAGCTGGGTTATACCCTTCTCAGACAAGAAATAACAGTAAGCAGGATTTAATGTTTTTCCAAATTACTATTAGCCTCTATCTACAAGGGGCAATGGCTCCTTTAGGGAGAAGACCCAGTGGAGGAAACCGCATTACCTTTCACAGAACGCTTGTCAACTCAACACACTAACCAAAATAAATAGAGAGCCGTCCGCCATAAAGCGTCTGTCTGCGAGCCGCGTTTTAAAACGTTCATATTTTAGCGGTGTTCATTATTCTCTCATTATGTGGCATTCATATCTGCTTTAATTGGTATTCTCTTTTTTTTATTATTATTTAAGTACAAGCGGGAGTCACATTAATGGTATGCTGTGGGTGAAATCTCTCTGTGGCTCTAGTACTTTGCCATTCAGGAATATGCATGAGCACGATGTAATGCTTCATAAGACTTCAGAACCATTCACAAGAACATTTAGTTAACACTAGAAATGTCTTCGTCCGATTTAGAGTTTATCAATTGTCATAAGCTGAAATATTACATGTATATTACTATTATCAAGCACGAGTAGCATGTCAGAATAAATATACACACACATACTATATATGTATATGAACACTGTCACACACATACTCACACAAGACACATACATATGCGTCATATGTGCTGTGTTGTAAAACTATGAAGGTATTGCTGATACGTTGCAGCAATGCTGCGAGAACGTTGCGCGATCGGGGATAACTGTCAGGTTATATTTTGAAGAGGAATGTTTGTACTTTGATCACATAGTTTCTCCTGGGAGTGGATGAGGGGGGTGGGGGGGGGGCGGGGGTGAGGGGATGAGAGAGCTCTGTTTGTATCTCATTTCCTTGTGCTTCATTGTGCTTTATGGCCCAGGTCAGTGAAGTGCGTCCTAACATGTCACAGTGTCTCTGACTAGTTCTACATGACCTCCCTGACCCCTGCTCACCTCTCCGTGGGCTCGCAGTGTCCAGTTCCCCTGGAACCTTTAATGAAGATATTGCCGCTCGGCGCCGGGCCGTAATGTGTGCCCTTGGATAACGTCGGAATTACCACGCGAGTAAATCAACTTAGGCAATATACATAATGTATCTGTAGACTTATAATATCGATTCCCGTTTTGTTTATTTGAAGGTGTCAGCTGGTCACTTGATCCCTCTTAATCTTGTGCAAAAATAAAATCACTCGGCTATGGGAGGTGTCAGTTGGCTTCTAAGTGGTGTACGTAGATGCTATTCGGCAAAAGGTGCATGCCACCGCCAGGCGAGTGTAAATAACGTGTTTTATCGCCTTTTTTTTTAGGCTTAAGATCAGTCCAGCGTCTGACCGCAGACTCGACCATAAACGCTCACCTCCTCCCGACACGCAGGTGAGTGACATACACGGCAGTCAATATAAAATGGCCGTCGCTTCAAATCCAGTAATCCCTTGTCCTGTCCTCTGTTCCGGGTTCCGCCTGCTGTCCGGTCCGCCGCGTGCAGGTGAGCATCGGGGGTTAAGCCAGCGCCCCGCTCCCTCTCTACTCTCACAGCGGCTCTTCATAGTGCAATTCCCCTCTCCTTCAGACTGACCGACCGTGCAATAGTGACACGCTGCTTCAGACACGTCAACACAGGAGAGGAGAGGAAACACTGGACACTTGTATTTAATGGTGCAAGTGCACACAGATATAGCCACAATGCTTTTATGCATACCGCTCAACGGTACAGGTGCGTCACTCGATAGGAATCATAGCACTCGAGTTGCGAGGCTGTCCACCAAAGTATGTCATAGTTGTAAGTCGTGTCATTAAACACTTATTTCAGTGTCATTTATTCTCGCTGTGTAAAACTACAGCCTCAGGTATCTGCATACAAGTTGACATTTGAATCATACTTGCTTTTACCAGTGAATGTACAATGTACAATAAAAATAATGTGCAATCTCTCGAATAAAGGAGAGTTCTTCACTTCTGATGTTATTTGATCGACAGCACCCTGTGAATGTAACAACAGATTAACTGCAGTAGGACATTTAGCTTACCTATAATGCTAGAATTTTACTTCCATTTGTGTCAAGGTGTTGTTGCAGGTCAATATATATAGTATATAAACATAACTGTAAAAATATATATTTTTTGCACACATTTCCTAATTCCCTAGGATGTCTTTAAGTGTGCTTGCTGAAGAAAATCACCTATTTGAAATTATAAATAAACAAAGTCATTTTGGGTCATAGATCCTAACACGATCGGAAGGTTAAAATATTACAGCGTTTTAGGCGGATCAGATGAGCACAGAGGAACGATACTGCTCTACTGCGATACTCACAATGTTGAGTTTTTAGGGTGAATAAGAATCGCTGAAAAAAGTTACAGAAGAACAAACACGAGTTTGTGCTCCGTGTGAAAGCGAGGACAAAGAAACAGCGCTGCTTATAGACAGCTCTACATGAATAAGAGCAAGCCTTTACCTGGCTGTACCTGACCTCAGGTGCGCCAAACGCATCATATCCTCTGTCTTCTACAGACAGGACTGAGGGTTCCCCACTGAGGGTTCATCTATGTAACATGAGGATGACAGAACAAGGAAACAGACTTTTTGGCTGTTGCTGTCATCAATGAACACAAGGGAGCAACAACACAGCAACATTTTCCTTGACCAATAAAAATCACGTAATATGTTCAACTCTCAATCCAGATTATCTCACTAACTGGATCCTCTCATTAACCTAAAATTTGGGAATACCCCTCATCCTTGAATACCCCCTTTGTCTCTCTAGTGGAATACCCTCCCTCATGCAAAACAACCTTTCTGTAAGACAATACACAAAACAAATGGTGGTCACAGGAAACATACACTTCAAGAATTTGATTGAGACAACAGTAAACCACGTGTAAACCTCAGAGGTTTTTTTTTTTTTGCACTAACCCTGAAGGATTTTAAATTCCCTGTTTGACAGACTGTGGTCCCCGTTGACCTGTAAAATAACAACAGAACAGCTCTGTTAACTCGGAGGTCACCTTTACTTGCTCTCATCTCTTCTAGACTCTTACTCGGCTCACACCCGCCTGTCTCCCAACCGTATGTTTGCTGCGTGGAATAATGCTGTCCCTGCCCCACCCTATTATACTGATTCTAAACAAAATAAATACTTTTAATCTGGAAAAATAATATTTTGCGAAACAAACTACTGGTGCTTAGAAGGCTGCAAGCTCGCAAGGAGTGAAAGTACTGTGTTGGAGTTAATGGCAATTTTACCTATTTACCTGTCCAAAAAAAACAGTTGCTTTTTTGGGAACCAGTATATTTAAATAAGTTACTCTTGGGATAGCTTCAGGATATGTTTTGATGAAAAACATAAATAACACATTAAATATTAAACTACACACTTACACGGACATATAAACACATACATACACAGGATACAGTATGTATACATATATACTGTGTGTGTGTATATATATATATATATATATATATATATATATATATATAAAATGTATATTCTTGTTAAAATGGTTAGTGGTTAGACATGTCTACAATTATCAAACATTACTGCAATCACGTAATTTCATTGTGATTAGTGTTTTTAGTTCACTGAAACTTGGTTGCCAATATCTGGTGTTTTGTAATTCATTATTTGCATATTACTTGCACGTTTATGTCGGACTTCCATTAGCAACTGCAACGAAATTGGTTGATGCTAATTTGCATCTTAGTAGGGACACAAAGTATGTGAAAGTCCAGGCCTTGTCAGCAGTGGAGAAGCACACTATATTAAAATAAGTATGTGGAGCAGCTCGTTTCCATTTTAATTGTAAAACAGATAAGCACTAAACACTTCTAAAAGTAAATGACTTCTGAGTAATTACTATCTATTACCCCTGCACTCGAGGGAGCTGTTTAGCAAGCCCAGATGGCTACCAAAATAGGATTTAGGAGGAAAATTGACGACATCATTCACAGAAGCGTTATAAATTACCTGAATATCAATTGTAATAAAATTGAATTTGAAAAACGTTGCAGAATCACCATTAGGCTAAAGCCATGGATGTTTTGATGCCAGTGATAATTAGAATAAAAGGTATTAGCTGGGTGTGAGTAAGTTGTTTCATCCTTTTTCTAAGCAGACATTACTCTCCTGTTAAGAGCTGAGGAGAATTGTGGGTAAGGGTGATATAACCCTTCAAGCAGGGAAACAAAAGAATTATACATACGGAGTGGGCATTATACATTCAGATTGTTACTAAATGGCAATGCTTGCATCATATATAACCTGAGGTGGAAGACTATTTGCGACCTTGCCTATATGTTGAGCGTATTTAATTTAAAATGATGCCATGCCATTTTCCCACTTGCTGGAGAACGTTAGTGAATAGTCACTATTCGCGAGAGAATATTAGTGCCCCGATTTTCCCTGTGCATTACCTTGATAATACACGGAAAGGCCATTGTCAGCTTCATAAAGTGCAATAAAAGGAACACTAGAGCCTATGCAGTACGTGCGGCATTAATGTCCTGCGTTGGCAGGCGCTTTATTTGCGTATTTTGTAATAGGCGTTCTATTGAAATATATAGATCGTGAAGATTTAAAATGCGTCGTTGAGAGTTGCTTCCTTGGTCGAGGCGCAGCCTAATGTGAGCTCCACCTTTTTTTGCAATAAGATACCAAGTGATCAAGGGTTTATTGACCAAATAGCCCTTTTAGGGTTTCTAATAACATAATAAAGTTCATAATGAACAGTGTGAAGGAGGTATCATTTTATTGCATTAATCTTTTATATATATAATAATTTCCTTTATTAAATTGGGACTTGCTGTGATAGATATAGAGTAAATCATTACAGCAGATAAATTGGTGGGTATGTATTAATAGGTGCTAGGATAAATTACATGTAGGGCATGTGCGTATGTTAATACATTCACCATTTATTTTTTATCAATCTGCATGGTGAGAATGTTTTGGACTTAAGCATTATGTATTATATTATGTGTTGTTCACACCATGTGCGATGAAACACAGAAATTTAAGAAAAATCAAACGACATGCCAGGCCGCGCTAGCTCTCCTGTAGCACTGTGTGGTCTTCAGTGTGCTTGTCCTCGACACCCAGATGGGTCCAGCGAAGAGCACACACTCCAACGGCTCAGCTCCTTGCATGGGCGTGCTGGCACGTCAGTGACTCCAGAGGCACAAACAATTGTTGATTCCAAATAGGGATTTTTTTAAAAAAAGCAAGAAAATCAAGTCATCTTCATCACTTCTCTTCATTAAGTGGTCATTGCAGGAGTTGAAGCAGCAAACACAGCCTTGTACAGTCTCAATTCATTGAATTGCTGTACGGGGCTATTATTTTCGCACCATGGATGTTACATTCTATGTAAGTATCTACTGATGTGAGTGCCAAAATTCTTCTCTGTGCAACATCTGTCAAATGGTTGTTACACTTCCTGGTAATGCTTTTGCTTTTTCTATTGTTTTGCTACTTGCTGCAATTTTTACACCATGTCTGGAGACTTTTACAATTTCCCAGCAACTTCAATAATTACAAACGGCAACTTTTTCGAGTGCAAAAATGACCTTTTGCTCCAAAGAGCGTCTTGCATCCTGTAAAACTGCTCCCAGCCCCATCATTCTTTTTGATCTATTATACACTATACTGTATATTCAGACAACATTTTTTTTATTGCTTTTTTATTATTAATGGTATTCAGGATCAAAAAATAAAATGAAGGGTTATGCATTGAAACATTAATTTTTTATTGTCATTGTATTTAATTAGCCTTCATCGCCAAAAATAATACTCAACACAAAATGTATACTTTTGAAGTACAGATTGAAAGATTTACACTAATCTATAATGGAATTTAATATGTCTAATAATACTGAACTTGAGGTAATACTGAAATCCTATCATACAACTACTGGCATCACTACACAATACTTCACTGAGGTATTTACACTTTGCTTGCTATTTTGTAGCTTATACAAGCTGTCATCATAATCATAATTCTTATCAGTTTCCAATCAAAGTTGTAAAGTTTGTGGTATAATTAAAATGCCTGCAGTGTAAATGAAAAATTCAGAGGCCTCATTGACAGTGATATATTCTACATATATCATCCTCTGTGATTTTGACTTGCTAATTAATCAACATTATTTATGCAGAGTAAACTTTCTAATGAGTAAATGCCTCAGCTATCAAGGCATATTCAACAACGCTGAACACCTTTAAAATTGTGTACAGTATCTTTATGTGTTATTGGGGGGGGGGGGGGGGGGGGGGGTCAATGTAATTGCTTACAATTGTGTGTGTGTGTGTGTGTGTGTGTGTGTGTGTGTGTGCGTGTGTGTGCGTGTTTGTGTGTGTGTGTGTGTGTGTGTGTGTGTGTGTTTGTGTATGTGTGTGCACGCGTTTGTGTGTCTCTATGTGTATGTATGTATGTGTGTGTGTGTGTGTGTGTGTGTGTGTGTGTGTGTGTGTGTGCATTTCTCTGTTTGTTTGTTGCTAATAGTCTTTGGGTGAGAGGAGAAGAAATAAATACATTTTAATTCTAGGCCAATAAGCTCTTCTGTTAGTGCTCCTAGACCATGATTGCTTGCTGTGGTTATTTATTTGTTTACTTATTTATCTCTGAAGAAGGGACGCATTTGCACAAAAGTATTGTGTCTACTTTATGCCCTAATATGTTGAATATATATTTGTCCTGATCACATGACTCATATGCGATAACCCAAAGAAACACCACCAATGGTAGCGGAGAGGATAACCGCAAAAATGAGGGTGATTCACATAAGTTCACTACAGTACACTTCCTAATACTACCGTGTAACTGCTTTGCTAAATGGTAGTGTAACATATGCAGCTTTATTTTAAACAACTAGATCTCACTTAATCTTACTTAAAATGGTTTGTTCAAATCTTTGAGGCACACTCTGGTAAATGCATGGATTATGACAGCTAACTACTTGCCAGGGATTTAGTGACTGGGGAACTCTCCAGATTTATCTCAAATCTGACAGCACTTTGAACACTAGTCCAATGTTTTCTTCAAACAAAATAAGGTATTTTTAATTATCCTAAACATGGGGTCACGTTTGGACTGGCAAGTTTTATTTTGTCATGCTTACCTTGCGTTCAGTGCTTACAAGGCTTGTTTACCCTGATTATAGCTGTGCCTGAAAGTAAAAACTATGTTGGTCAACTAGATAGCCATCCAGTTAACCATTAAATTTCATTGGACACACACACTAGGCATTAGCTTTTTATGTCGTTGCTGGCTAGTGATGTTTCATAGCTTGTGAGGTATCCAGTACGGTTCATGTAGCTTACAAATAAGCTCTCACAGCTCTCACTGCGGCTGTAATGTTGCATCTCTGTTTTCAGAGACGTTGTGAGAACATTATGTAAGAGCTGGGAAGAGCAGCAAACAAAGACTCATTTGTTAGCACAGCACTAATTGGGGTATGTCATCTCTGGCCCAGCAACATTAAGAAAACCAGCGACAAAGACAAGATCAAATGAGTCTAACTATCTGTCTGTCTGTCTGTCTGTCTATCTATCTACCGACCTACCTACCCAGAGGAAGAGAATGTTCTAGAACTGGCATCAAATAAAGCAGTTGTGCACTGGATATCTTTGCAATTTAGAGCTAATTATGTGCTCTTGAGTGAAATAAGAACAAGTATCAAAGAACAGTAGTTAAAAATAAACAATAGGTTCTCAGGCTATAAGGCTGTTTTCAGTTCTTTGTTAGCACCACAGGAAAGGTCACAATATATTAGATTTTGTGAAAAAAGGACTTTATTGACCAAACGAGAAGCACAGCTGGTAAGATTTACAGCTGATGTTATATGTTGTGCGAAAAATCGGGTAAAAATAATTATTTACCATTCCCGAATACAAATGTGAAACTTCAGAAGACATGCTTGTGGTGGTGTGGGTGTAGATAGTGAGTCTTAAGCCTGAAAAGAATGCATTGAAGGTTGTGTGGGCTTGCTTTATAATTCATGACAAGCATACAATGGTCTGTCTCTATTGTTTGTTCTTGCTAATAATCTAATTACATTGGGTCACCTTTCATTTTTTTTTTTTTGACTTGTTGAAATAAATTAAATATGCACACCTCTTTTGTTGAATTAAATTTATTACATTTTTTTTACAGAAGATTTAAGTTGTTCTCTTGCATTTTCCTCCACACACAGGCTGTATGCGTACTCTTCAACCAAACAATGAAACCAAATCAGAAAACAATCAAGAAGCACGACACTGGCCTACACAGATCCACCTTAACTGTGTGTGCACTGTTCTAATGTGACCCACTGTGGTGATCTGCCCAAATCTCCCGTTACATCTACTGTTTGAGTGCTGGTGACCAAAGGAACAGCTTTCACAGATCTTGGGGGAAAAAAAGAGGTCAACATTTCTATTCTGCATATACTGACCAGTTTCACATTGGGTTTAAATAAATGGGTGGTATTTCTATCCCAGCCTGCTAAATTTCTCATTAGCTTAGAAGATGGAGAAAACTTTTGCTATTGGTGTGACCAAAGCAAAAAGATTGAGGTAAATGATTAATATTATATGCATTTCCACTCTTTAGCTCTGGAAGCGAATGCTTGAATATTTTCTTGATTTAACAAGACTGTGCTATTTGGCTAGGTGCCGCCATTAAAAGGTTGCATTGTATGTTACACAGGATTTATATTGTGGTATACACAAGCCTTATTTCTACATGACTGACCTGGCCCCTCAGTCAACCTATGGTCACATTCCAGCGGAGATACCTCTCATTTTCCCAAGGTATAGCTTACCCATAGGTAGCCGTGGCTTTGGGGGTCTTGCCATTCAACAGTGTGAACTATCCATTGAAGATAGACTACATTCTCCAGACAGAAAATCTAACTTTGCCTAGTTTGTAGACTGGACTAGTGTTGTGTAGCAGGCAGGCATTGAGGGAGCACATTAATCTAATGCATCAGCAGGCCCACATTTGTTTTAATGCAAACAGAAGAAAACACTGCATTGTATCTGCTGGGGAAAGAAGCTAAAAATCTCTGACTAATGATAATAAATGATAATGTTAATGAGTTGTCCAAACATAACAAATGGAAAGGATTAAAGGCTTAGAGCAAACTCTAGTTCATTAAAATACAATAAAAAGGAAAGATTAGTTTTATATAGGAACTAACTTTGCTCTTCTAAGTTATTGATAAGCATGAGGATGAATTATGGCCACAAACCTGGTTTGGTGGTCAGTGTGATTACACACTGATCGGGTTGTTGTTTATCAGTATTTTCATTTAATCTATTTATTGGTAAGCATCTCCGCCAAAACCATTTTTACTTCTTTGATAGAGTGTGTTGCATTGTAATATTTGCACCATAGCTAAATTTTAAGCTAATTAATTACAATTTTACTTTGATTGCGACAGCTGTCAAAACACGTTTCGAATTCTTGTGAACAGTAGCTTACCACTTGCATTATTGTCCTTTGAACTGTGAGCGAGGTGCATTTTTATTTGTTTCATATGAGATTATTCCCTTCATCTAGTCTTAATAAATAAACGCAGTGCAGTATTTAGTCTTAGCCGAGGGTAATTTTAATGAGCGCATTGTAAAGCATTCATTGTAAAGTTGCTGCGTTCCTAAGAGCCAAAGAAAGGCAGAATATATGCGGAGTGCAGCGTCTTACTTAAACGACCTTGGCTGTGTAACAGCGCTGTTAGTCTTTGGCCTCGGGCATTCAAACACACTCTCAATCACCCCTGTGACCCTTGTAGTCAACAGATGACTGTTGTAGCCTTTTGCTACTGTCTCAATTTGTATGTTGTCTCAAACTGTTGTGCCCTGACAAAGTAAAATGAATGAATTTACAGCTGCTCCGCTGCCATCTCTAAGCGACTGCTGCTTTTCTTTGAAGTTCAGTGACCCTCTACAGGGAATCATATATATTGGGGTGTTTCTATTGTTCCTCGGTTTTTGAGCAACGGCTCTTCCTTTAACAATACATTCTTCTGTGAATGAAAACTACACGGCGGAATATTGAATACTAAACATCTGCTTTGTATAATCTTGACTTGTTTTAATTGACATTTTGCTATTCCCATTATCCTCTTTAGTCATTTATAATCGTTAAATAACCTGGAAAAACGTGGCATTGTATTTCTATAATGAGACTGACTGAAAATAGGGAGAAAATGGGATTGATTCCTTGTTGAACATACGCAAACTTTGATCTTGAATTTGAATTTCTGTTCGATTATAACGCGTGCAATTAAAGTACCTTATTTTTTCATGCTATTTAAAAAAAGTCAATCGTAAGAACTCTTGCATCCAAAGCGGGCATTATGTCATAAATAGGCATAATTAAATTATTCTTTATGACCAGTAATATGGTCGTAAAACTTTGAAATAATCGGGGGAAAAAAGCTCAGTGAAATTGTGAAAGCCACGTTGCATTCGAAGCCTTACTGTGGATGTTGATGTATCTTTATGGGAATAAATATACACTGGAAAGCCCAAGCAGCTCAAAATAGCTCACAGCAGACAATCCCGGCATACAAAATCAGACACAGCCGGCCCCGCCAGTCTCAAAGCACCGCTGTTCCCCAGTCCCGCGTCTGACCGGCTCGGGCCAATAGGTGCTCTGCGTTGGCTGGAATAAAAACCGCCGTCCGCCGCCGGTCTCGCGCGCATGGCGAAAACGGGTCCTCCCGTCGAAGGGGTCGGGGAAAGAGAAGGGGGGGGGGGAGTTGAGAAAGAGAAAGAATATCAGTAGTCACTAAATCATTCTGTAATCAGCTTTCTATGCAGACTCATCCATGCATGCCAAACGCTCTATTCTGGAAACCCAGGGCGCAGAATGCTCCAACTGACCCCATCTGCAACCCATCTCGTTTTGCATTATCTCTAACCTATAAAACTCCTGAGCAGCACAAAAGAGTTAATGATTCCTTTTGTTTTGTTGTAGGGAATAGGACCAAAGCAAATGACAACAACAAATCCATCAAACTTAGCAGCAGTGAGCACATCAGCAGTTTTTGCCAGCCCACCAGAGGCCTGAAATGCACATATTGCACGCCGGCCCCCTGAGCAGCAGGCGGCCCGGGGACTAGCCAGCCCCTTGGTGGCCAGAGAGGACTTGATAAATGACTAGAGCAAACTTCTCTGTCACCGAGGAGGGAGGAGCCCCCCGCAGTGAGCTACATCATCCTCCGCAACATTTTTCTTTTCGCGCTCATTGTCGATACACTTTGCCGTGATTGGCGTCGCGATCTGCACAGGTTAATTGGAATCCTGAACTGTGAAACAGCGGGGGAAACGTGCAAATATTGTCCTCCAGAGAATTACATACATAGACTGTATCTGTGTATCGATTACATTCAAGGTTCATGGCTTGGATATATAATTGAAATATACAGTATCTATAGCTATGTAATAAAGGTTGCTAGGAAAAAAAATTGTGTAAAAATGAGTAATCGGGCTGGGGGAGCCTGATCTACCTAGCCTCAAGAGGTAAATGTGTAAATTTCAGCCAAGCGAGCCCTTTGTACTTATGATTTCTTACAGTATATATATATATATATATATATATACTGTATCATAACTACAAAGGGCTCGCTTGGCTGACATTGTAAATAGATAGATAGTTTGCTTAAGTTTAGATTAAGCAACATCCTTTGTGAATTTTACACTCTTGGCTGCCGCTGGTACGCCACTGTTGTTGACTGCAGTATGGACTTACCATATTTCCTTTGCATTGCCTTTTGTTGAAAGTGCTTTGAATGCCTGTAGGAGAAGCACTGTATAAAGAAAGTTTATTATCATTATTAAGAACAAAAGCAATGGACACCGGCGGGCGTTTTCCGCATTGTACATATTTTTAATGGCCCCATTAAAATACATAAAAGTGGAAATAATGAAAGAAAATAATAACATTTCCACTAGTTATGATGTTTTATAAACCTTTTCCCTTTCCACTTTTGCAGG
>CM056379.1:103864103-103964103 GCA_029718625.1 Synaphobranchus kaupii | reverse complement strand
GACCTCATATTGACTTTACATTAATGGCACTGTTGCTTTCTACTTCCTATATGTGTACACACACACACACACACACACACACACACACACACACACACACACACACACAAACCATAAGCAAACATTGAAATTGTTGTAAACTATGTCTAGATTACAAAACACCATTTTCTGAAAGCAAGGCCTATGCTGCAATAAGGCCTGTACTCTCTCCTTTGCTTTTATGTACAGGAATGAAGATTGTTTCGTCATACTGTTATTAAATTATACATGGTGCTGTGTGTCTTCTCCAAAGAATCATACTCTAATTATTGCCTCCACCATTTCAGGTGGCACCCTGATTAATCGTCTTAAGTTAAAAGCTTTTTATTGGTTACATTTTGGCAATAAATATGTTCAAAAATGAATGTTATTTATTTTAAAAAGAACAGCTAACACAAAGTGACATTTTACAAGAAATGTTTACATAGCATGAAATATTGCTAGTAGGAAATGGATTCCGGGCAATTTAATGCATATCCTTGACTTAACATTTTCTGTTGCTAATAAAAAGAGACTTCAACTTGCTTGTGGGATTCAGTGAAGCCTGATTTACTGTGGATATAAGCTCACTGCTAGGAGGTCCAAACTAAGTGCATCTCTCTTTAAATATTACCATATACAATATAATTTTTTTTGACTACTGTTTTAGACAAATATTAACATGAATTTAGACTAGTTTTTCAAGCAAGTACATGTACAGTATGTTGTACATACGGGATATGAGAGTGTGAATGCTTAACACTGATTTTGTTATAAAATATACATCGTGTGATTTTAGTTCTTCTAGGGCCGATTCTTCTTGAGAAAATAGATATGTTGTTGATACACGTAAAACATAAAAACATGACACATTAGTGCGAGCAAAGACATTCTATTCGGGAGAGAGGAAGACGAACGCGAGACAATAACCGAGGGAGATGGACGTCATCGACGAAGCCTCCCAACTCCGCAACGTCGGTTATGCTTCCATTTCCATTGTTTTTGGGGGGCGCGCAAAGGGGTCGGAAAATCAATTACTCGAAATTTGGGAAAAGATTTGAGATAGGCAGATTTTTCATTTCCATTTGCGGCCCGGGCCCGAGACGAAGGGAAAGGGAGCCCCTGCGGGCGGGATGTCTGACATCTCCTGACGCGCAGGAGAGCCGGGGAGCCGGCAGAGCGCCGT
Organism: Synaphobranchus kaupii; assembly: GCA_029718625.1. Lineage (NCBI taxonomy): Eukaryota > Metazoa > Chordata > Actinopteri > Anguilliformes > Synaphobranchidae > Synaphobranchus > Synaphobranchus kaupii. The sequence continues at coordinate 103,962,899 of CM056379.1, read as the reverse complement.
GTGAGTGACTGAAACACGCTGTTCTTCATGTGCCGCCGAGTCCTCACGTCCCAATCCCCCTCTTTTTTTTTGAGCTGCGCTAAGGTACGCGCTGGGCGGCGGCGGCGGCTGATTCGCCTCCGCCTCGGCCCGGGAGCGCCCGGGCTCGCGTTTGCCCCGCTCTCCGGCTCCCGAAAGCGGTCAACAAGATGGATTAGCCGGCCGGATCACCGAGGGAGGCGGCGCGCTCTCTTAAGAGTCCATACATCAGGTGGCCGCTCATGTTTGGCATATGCAAGTTTTGACGAAAGACATTTTAACCGGTTTCTAGAGACCACTTGCAAATCAGATTTCGGTCAAGCTGCAAGTCTGAGGCGATATTAGACGGAACATCACACCGGACTGCGTTGGTTTAATCGCTGCAAGTGAGTCCAGGCTATAGAATGGAATTAACAAGCGAAGTTTGGGATGCTGGGCGTGTCAGGCCCACCTGAGCTGCCAGTTCAACACACAGGATTTTCTCACATATGTATTAAAAAATAAACAAACACACACACACACGGACACATACACACGCACAGAACGTGCACACAGTATACAGTATATATAAATAAAATGTACTATTACACCTCACCTTCCCATCTTTGCTCTATCTGTTTTCTGTGCACTTCCTGCTCTTTGTGCTTCTTCTGGTCTCATCCTGCATCTGTCCCAGGTTTGGGAAACTGTGATTACACCGTTTGGTTCACTGTTAAGAGTCTGATCCTGAATATTCAATCTGAATGGTGAAACACTGAGTACTTTCACTTGCGTTCTTAAGCCTAGCGCAATAGCTAATCAAGTTATGTAGTTAGTGGTTCTAATGGAACGAAAACCTGAAATATCTGTGGCTCTCCAGGACCAGGCTGGCCTTTACTACCACTAGGTCTCACACAAAGCTCACCGCTTTGCCTCAGTGGCTTGGCCTATGCCAGATGCTGTTCACAGGAGTACAATGCCACATCAGGCAACCGCTTTGTGCTGATACAGGATACAGTCACACCTACAGGTACAGGTGAGGGGACACCTACTCACTGACTCCATCCTGATATGTTCTTTTCCTCTTGAATGCTGTTGCTGTTCAATTTATAATTTCAAGTGTTCGACATGAAGAACATTTTAAGTGAATGGATGTAATGAAAGCTCCTATTAATACAATTCCAGTGACATCCTTATTAATCACCTGTGACCTGACTGATTTTTTTACACAGTCAGCCCAGAATTGTGTCCAGAATTTTACATTGAGCCTCAAAAGGAACTAATCACTCTATTTATGCATGTAGGTTTTTTATTAGGATACATTCAATTCAATTTGGATATTTGTTAAATGTTTTTGGCATCAGTTTGATTGAGTCACGTGTGTTGCGTGTGCGTTATGTCACATAATTAATCAGAGGTGGTTAGACAGTGCAGGAGGCAGACACAGCGATGCCACAGAGGATTTGATCTCATAAAAATCAGGGCACATTCATTCATTTCTGTGTTTTCCCTATCTTGATTTACACCCGCTTTGTCATTCAACAGGTTTAATCGCCTCGTACTGTGCCCAGTCACCCCTCGGACTAATGAGGTGGTGCAGTTCTCATGTTAATAGTTAAAGTCACTCGAGCGTGTCACGGTCAGTCATGAATGATCAATTTATCAAATTGACAACATAAACATGTAATCAATATCCAAAATCTGTAATGTTTTTTTATAGAATGATCAAAGTGTATTTACACGCACACGCACGCACACACACACACAACTGCACACATGCAAATGCACACACACATATGTGTGTGTGTGTGTGTGTGTGTGTGTGTGTGTGTGTGTGTATGTATGTGTGTGTCTATATATATATATATATATAGACACACACACATATGTACACACATACACAGAATGTGTTACAAAAGCCAGTCCGTTTTATTTTGATCAAAAATCCCTCATGGAAATATCAGTTTATTCTTAGAAATAGCCCAAATTGGCTTGGAGCTACATGACACGCTGGGATTTTTTATTTTTTTTTACCTTGCTCCATGACCTAAAACAAAAATGACATGAACATTGACAAATTTGACAAGGAAATTTGTGCACAAAACAACCCCTATTTGGCTAGCCAAGCAGCAAATATGTCGGATGATATGCTTTATTAAGCAATCCATTTTTCAGCAATAGCTGCGCCATCTGCAAAGGTTAACGTACATCAGACTTTTACAAAATTTCATCTGGGTCCGTGGGCTAGTGCAAACACTCCGGCGTCTTTCTCTTTTACATACAATTTCAGTCGCAAATAGAATACTTGATGAAAGGGATGACCTTCTGTAGTCAGTCCAACAAAAATATTTTGGGGGTCCGCATGCGTAGGAATAACATTAGCCGCTGCTATTGCCGACCCGGACCCTGTCACAGACTCAGCCTCAGTCCCTTTAAGGGTGGGTTTTGTTTTAAGGTGGCATTTTGCTTCATTTCCAGAGTGTTGAGGATCCGGGGAAACAGGAAGTTTTAATTTCCTGCGCAGTGTGAGGTAGATCAGCTCAATTCTGCAGCTAGGTACCGAAGGCCTGCTGTGCGACAATTAACATTCTATAAGATTCCTAATTATTTAGTTTTACAACAGAACTAGCAAACGATAAATCCTTTGGCACAACATGTACGTTTGGTGCATCCTTTACCTAGACACGGCTGGGTTGAGTGAGATTTTTTTTCTGATGTTTCTAGTCTAGTCTAGTCTGTTCATCAGTATTGTCTATGGCAGTATAGTCACCACCCGTTGTTTTGACTTTGGAACACGAGCTACCCTCTTGGTTAGGCTTGTGTGCTTGTGACGAGCCTTTCATATTTAGACTCACTGTTAATCTGGGAATTTGACAAGTGTGAGCCAAACCAGGCTGAACCAGGCTGAACCAGGTTAGTCCTGAGAATGTGTCAGTTATCCTTCATGTAGCTTTATTTCGGTATAATGGTGTATAATGGTTACTGCACTATGTCTTAGAAGCATGGTAGTAATACATAAGATTAGTAGTTTTTGCATATTTTGTAAACTATGAGACCCATACTTAGAGATGAATGAAGTGTGTAACTCATTTATTTTTTGATTTTTTTTTTAAGGCAATAGCATTTCATTTTTGTATATGTATATAAAGACAATTGTATATATTTGTATATAAAGACAATAGCATTTAAGCTGGACTTAAATGTTATTGCCTTAAAATTATCGCGCACTGCTATTTTGAAAACTTAAAACATTCAATCGCATTGCTCTGTGCTAATGTCATGAATAAGTGGCAATAAAAAACCGAAAGCAGCAAAAAATTTCATGGCCCGACTTGTGAGGGAAATCATTCCAAGCAGAAATAGCCCTCCTCCAATCAGCTGGCTGGCTTTTTGAATTACTCACTGGTCCAATGTTAGGGATGCTCCCGGCCAAAAGGCAGAGGAGCAGGGGAAAGTGTGATAACTTCCTTATTGAGTTTCTCCCCACGGAGATCCCTCATACTCTGCTGATCATGGGCCCAGCAGTGAGAGTCGTGCTGCTAGGAGCAGAGAAATGGTTTACGTGTCCCTAGTGGCCACACAGAGACATGCCACGAGAGATGTTTTTTTTTTTTTAACAGTCTGTGTATCTGTTCACATGTACAACATACTTTGATTTTAAAAGTCGCCTTGGGTGGTTCCGTGAGAAAAATGAACCCAGGCAAAGTGTTTTGTCGGATGTACCAGGCCTTTGTAAATCTGTCTTTAAGGACCATTGCCTTTGTGTATGTTTGATATGTTCAGATTAACCCTTTCCCTGGGGCTTCTATTCAGACTTATTTACTTTTCCCCAGAAAACAGAAAGCTTTGTGTCAATCTTTATTTAAGTGTTTATATATGAAATGATCATTTCCATTTTAAGGTAACTACTGGTGATTTCCTTCAGACGACTGCCCGTGGTGTCACATGAGCAGTAATGAAATCTAAGATATTACTACATCAAATAATTTCTCCTGCTTATGTTATTTTAAACACAATAAACTAGTTGTTTTTTTAAATTTTCACGTACAAATAATGTCATGGTATTCATATGGAATGTTGAGTGTATGTTACATAATGATATGTTATACCTCAAGTCTGATATTTAAACCTTGAACCCTGAGTTTGTGCAAGGTGGTTCTAATTGTCATGGCACATAGAGAGTGAGGTTTTATACATTTAAAAACAACAATGCACTTAAAATTTACATTCACATTTACATGACACAGAAATACGGTAAACCTTTGAAAGTGTTTTTCCTTAAATTAACATGTTTCTGTCTTCTAAACATGGGTAGCTTGCTTTGTTTGTATGACTAGCCTTTTCGTTTTTTTATTTTAATATTTCCTTGTTTTGGAATCGTTCTCGCTGCTGGAAACTTGGCCCGATGCGATGAGGTATTAACACAGCCCTTAATTCCCCTCAGACAAGTCAAGGTCAGGTCATTGTTGGGATGCAAAGAAATTGCGGGGTCTTCCGTGCCATTCCATTTGAACTGGGACCATCAAGCCTGGATCGTTCCTGTTTGAATGGATGGGCTCCATTCCCCACTGCCTGTGACCAGAGACCTCCACACAGCTGTGGTCAGAGATAATTTGTGTTCATCACATTTCTGCTCAGATAGGCTTATCACTGAGAGAGTCACACCTTATAATCCCCTAAGTTATTATCATTATTACTGTGACGATGATGGTGGCCATGACAGAGATGGTTATGGTGGTCATTATTATTATTATTATTATTATTAATAATAATAATAATAATAATAATAATAATAATAATAATAATAATAATAATAATAATAATAGTAACAATAAAAATAATAGTAACAATAAAAATAATAATATCAACAACAACAATAATAATAATAATAATAATAATAATAATAATATCATCCAGTGTTTAATGCCAAGAGGGAGAGTCACAATGCAAACCCTGACACAAAAATATCTTATATTTAATAATAATTTTACTGTTATATAATATTACCTTTTTCTATTTCTTGGTTGTATTTAAGTTCACATAATATGTACTATATTGCACTGTATGTACTATATATCATCTATTTACAATATTACTATAATATCATATGCTGCAAGAATATTCTATGCACTGTTACCTCAGCTAATAATAATAATAGTCATTTTGCATCACCACTTTACTATACTATCCTTGACTTTGAGATAACATCTCAAACCTATGAACTCCTGGGCGTGACGCTTGCGTGTCCATGGCCAGCCCACAGTTTCTTTAAGAGCGAGGATGATTATACAGTAGTAATTCAAGTGGCTAAGAAACCAGTGTTGTGATGAATTTGTCCTACCCAGGCACTGAGACCTACAGGCCTCAGATCTATTGTTTACTCTGACACTGGGGGATGGGGACTCCGTGTCTGTTTTTTTTCTTTTTCCCCAAGGTGAGAGTCTTTCACACGGCCGGCGTTAGATAAGCACTCCCAGACCTCTGGCCAGGGGATTCAGGCCACAGGAATTCCACAGCTCTGTCTCAGTGATGGAGGGCTATTGTTATTTATCTCTACTTCGCGATGCGGCGTGTCAGCGTGGAGCGGTTAGGCCTGAGTGTTATATATAGACTCGCCGTCTCGCGTTACGTGACATTTGTTAGCCCTAAATAACTGAGAAAAAAGAAAAAAAAAAACTGAATAGGATTCTCCGTGTTTTTGTTAGAATAACATCGGAGAAAAAAAAAAAAATTAGAAAGCAGCTCACTGTGTGTTTCATCACCTGAGAACTCAATGAGGGGGAGCATCTCAGCGTCGACAACTGTAAACTGCATCCTGCCTGCACGCTACACTACCCAAGAATGTGTATTTCTGCAGATGATTAAATCAATACAATTTTGACAAGACTTGTTGGAACATGCCTCTTTATTTTACGCAATTCCTTCCCTTTCGTCAGGAGGCATTTATCAACCTGCCGGCTTTGTCAGCTAATGGAGATTGTTCTTTAGTCTGCACTTGATAGAAGGGCGCGATTATGATGCATGTCGATAGTTTACAGAGATATTGACACAGGAACAAAGAGCACAGCCCGCGGCTGATAGCCTTTTTCCCCCCGCGCTGCCTCTCCGCCCAACAGTCATGTTTCAAACGTTTCCCCCCCTGATGATTTCCATTGTTTTAGAGGTCAATTAAGGCTGGCTGCCAGACAAAGCGGGGATGGCGGCTGAGACCCCTGTAAACTCATTCCATTTGTGACTAATGCCGAGGGGGGGGCTGATGTGTTGTTCGCGTTTATTTACTTTACGACTGGAGCCAAGGCGGTCTCCTCTGGTAATATCCCTGTACCCGAGCCAATCTGAACCAAATCCCACCCCTCCCTCAGTGCCCACCCCCCAACTCCCCCAGCCCACCCCCCCAACTCCCCCCCCCCCACTCCCCAACCCACCCCCTCAAAAAAAAAAAGAATCTAATCCCAAAGCCCACAAATACTTGCTGGAATCCGGCGCTGAAAGCGTTAAAAATAAAATCAGCCTAGGGTGTGACAATAGACCTGGAATATAATGAATATGAAGGAGAGGGGTTTGAGAAAAGGTGGGACGCATATAAAAAAGGAAAGGGGTGGGGGGACTAATGACAGGTGTAGCTATAAATTCTTCATTCTGCATAGGCTGATTGGAATGGCTTCACTGTGCGCTCAGCTGTGACTTTACAACTAATCCGGTTTGTAAGTTATTATTTATCTTCACGAAAGTTTGTCAAACTTGGGCTTTGATTTTCCCCCCTGATTTCCCTCTTGTGGCCTGCTCTCACACATGCTCCCCGTATAATTTATGACTGCCTCTGGTCCTGATGACAGATTATTAAAAGTAGAATTAGTTTTTCGCGCGGAATTTTTCCACTGGGAATTGGGAAGGCAGTGCTCTCTGTGGAAGGTCTCTGACGAGGTCTCCATTACTAATATAAGTTTTTTTGATGGGGTGAGGAGACTAATGATTTGAATTTACTGTGGCAGCTGTCACGTGGTCTGGAAAGCATCAGTCGAAGAGACAAGAGGTTAACTTCCTCCCCGCGGAGAGGTTTATTGGATTGTTTAGCAGCAGAAGGATAATGTTTTTGTCATAGACTGCTGCGGCTATGCAGGAGCACGGCAGCCCGGCATCTCAGAGAGAGAGGGAGAGAGAGAGCGGGAGGGAGGGAGAGAGGAAAAGATAGAGGGGGAACAAGAGGGAGGAAGAGAGGCAAGGAGAGGGGAGAGGGAAAAGGCGAGGGAGAAAACGTGAGGGGGAGGGAGCCGAAAGAAAGGGAGACGACGACGAGACAACGAGAGGCACGGTAATTTTAGCGCGAGGAGAAAGGCGAGTTATTTTTAATGCGGGTGGACAGGCAGTATAAGGTTTGAGTTATGTGATGGGTACCCACACACACACACGTATGCACGCACACACACACGGGCACGCACACACGTACACGTACACGCACACGCACACACACACACACACACAAAAAGAGAGATGTTAGTTCCATTCACCTGATGGCCGTTTGGAGCTTGTACTCTCAGCATGCCTCTGCAGCATGGGAACCAGAGGGGAGTCACAGCGCAGCTGAGAGCCTCGGCTTAATCTTATGCATCATTAAGCACTCAGCGGCAAGCCAGCGCTCTTCATATACATCATCCACGCTTAATAAACATAATGATGACATAAGATGTAATTCTAGATGAATTTTCATTTTATAGGGAAATGGAGAATTCCTGTGGAAAGGGAAAGAGAGAGAGAGAGAGAGAGAGAGAAAAAAAAAGTAAATTATCTGGGAAGTACAAAATAAATGATGTTTTTTTCACGGAGATGAATGGAGGTGTTTGGAGCATCAGAATTGGGGAGAGGGCTGCGTGTATGTGCGTGTGCGTGTGTGTACGGGGTGGGGGGGGGGGGGGTTGCGTGGGGGGTTGGGGGGAGGTTGGCGGGGGGAGGTTGGGGGGGGGTGTGGGGGTGCGATTGTGAAATGTTGGCAATTCTTAGGTTCTAATCGCGGGGGCATGATGGACAGGCTGAAACACCCTGCGTGTGGCTCATCCATCACCGGGAGTGGAAACCACGGCGATGAGAGATGTAGAGTTTCTGATGCCGTTTACTTACAGCGAGGAAATAGAATTCTGATGAAAGGGAGAGGGGGCTACTGGCACTAGACATTACAAAGGGCAGCAGGGGCCACGGGAGGGCAAGAGGGGCCCGAGACGGCTGAACCCCCGTCCCCACTGGGGCCTGAGGGGGGGGGGGGTATTGGGGAGGGGGAAGGGGGGAGCTGGTGAAAGTGACGCTGGAAATGAGCTCTGGTCTCAGGGACCTCTCTTCATCCTCCCCACTGAACCAGCCTTGGCTGCAGTAGCCTTGGACTCCACTCCATTCAACATACAGACGTACAGAGGATCTCTGAGCTGCACACGGTGGGCCGCTCGAAAATATTTTCATACATTTTTGTAATATATAGGCCACATGTACGTGTATATTAAATCACAACAGAGGCTGCACAAACAGTTTTCCCATTATCAGTGGCCTCTTCCACAGGAACTTTGAGGAGAACTGGACAAAATCAAAACAATTGAAGCATAAATGTAACCTATAATTAACATTGGAAAACGGTTATATTGCAGTGAGTTGTACCTCATATTGAATATTCAAATCCTCTATGATAACCATCCATGACCATGTCTTAAGAAAAATTCAATTAAAAATATTAAAACATTTCTTCCTGTAACTTTTATGTTTTATGGTCATTTGTTTATATTATTCATGCACAAACGTAGCGTAGTGGAGTGCTCGTCTGTAGACTTGCGATTGTATGCGTTGTGACAGCGAAATCATGTTGTAAAACGTTAGCCCCGGTATTCATACCACTCTGAAATGAATTTGCCTTAACAACTTTCTGGTCTTGGTTGCCTGCTTGCCTTGAGGAGTAATGGGAGTTTCAGACCTCAGCAAGTTTGGACGCAGCGGAGCATGTGTGCCGGTCTGCCAGTGGGTGAGCCTGGGCCCTTGTGACGGCCTCATTACCAACACCTTTCTTTTCTCCCTCTGACATATTTGCAAAACAAACACTGTGCTCAGGGAAGAGCATTTTGGCAGGTTTCTGTAAACATTTAAATTCCCCTGCTATTATTCCATTCAACCTCCGCTCGTGAACATATCGTATTTACGGAGACAATGTTGTGTTTCTTGAGTCGCACTCAACAAACCACAGTTTCAATATCTGAATATGCAGTTGGTCTGAACCAAGCTGGGTCACTTACCTGTAATATCTTCCCCTGTGGAGCTGGAACCAGGTTGGGTCACTTACCTGTATTATGGCCTCTTCCACTGTGGGGCTAGAAACAGGCTGGCTCACTTACCTGTATCATGGCCTCTTCCACTGGAGCTGGAAACAGGCTGGCTCACTTACCTGTATTATGGCCTTTTCACTGTAGAGCTGGAACCAGGCTGGGTCACTTACATGTATTATGACCTTTTCACTGTAGAGCTGGAACCAGGCTGGCTCACTTACCTGTATTATGGCTTTTTCACTGTAGAGCTGGAACCAGGCTGGCTCACTTACCTGTGTTATGGCCTTTCGACTGTGGAGCTGGAACCAGGCTGGCTCACTTACCTGTATTATGGCCCTTTCACTGTACAGCTGGAACCAGGCTGGGTCACTTACCTGTATTATGGCATTTTCACTGTAGAGCTGGAACCAGGCTGGCTCACTTACCTGTATTATGGCTTTTTCACTGTAGAGCTGGAACCAGGCTGGCTCACTTACCTGTGTTATGGCCTTTCGACTGTGGAGCTGGAACCAGGCTGGCTCACTTACCTGTATTATGGCCCTTTCACTGTACAGCTGGAACCAGGCTGGCTCACTTACCTGTATTATGGCCTTTTCACTGTCGAGCTGGAACAAGGCTGGCTCACTTACCTGTATTATGGCCTTTTCACTGTAGAGCTGGAACCAGGCTGGGTCACTTACCTGTATTATGGCCTTTTCACTGTCGAGCTGGAACCAGGCTGGCTCACTTACCTGTATTATGGTCTTTTCCACTGTGGCGTTGCAACCACTCTGTCTCACTTATTACAACCATTCCACCGCGGAGTTGTATACTGGTTGCTTGCTTTGTTCGAGTTTAAGTGATTTATTTTTTCAATTTAGTGACCTGTGTCAGTTCAGGCTGCTATTGTTACTGGTACTAGCTACTTACAAGTCAGAATTTCTGTAATTAGTGGCTTTCAAAAACTCTGCTTGGAAGAAAAGTGATGGACCTTAAAAAAGTGATTATTTTGTCAGACCACTTTGGGTAGTCTGACAAAGATCTCAGTGAAGATAGGATGGATCACGTGACATATAGATAAATTATCCGACTAATGGTTTCTGCACTTGTGGCTTCAACAATGTCAAGAGCAAATAACGACCCTGCAAAAAATTTGAGATCACGTGAAGTACTTAACAACTCAGTGCTACTTGGCTAGTGCTACTCCCACAATAAACATCCTGTAGGCTATAACAGGACAACACAACAGTGTAGCAATATACAACAAATAAAAGTTTATAGCTTGCAAATAATTATCTACAGATGCATAAGAAGATAGTTAGCTAGCCAATGAGACTGTTTGCATTAAATAGCTAACCCACAAATTCAAAATACAGTTCAGCTTGTGAAAACAATAGTGTAGCGAGGTAATAATCACATACCATCTTCTGCATCTTCCATCCACGCTTTTAATCAAAGCTAAGAAATGCTTTTAGAAATGTCGTCATGTAAACTTAAAGTTCACCTTCCAATGCTGTGTAGAATGAAGGAAAAGGCTTATTATTACTGCATATTCATCTGAAGGCTCGGTAAGAGCTGACATTAGAGCTATGGTTTCTGTTTTATGCTGTGATATTAACTGAATGCAACACAATACACCATTATTTGATATCTGTAAACTGGACCACTATGGAATAAATGTTATATTACCTTGGCCATGGTCTTGGAACAAAGGTTGTGAAGTCCAGGCCAGAAACTGGTTCAGATTGACAGGCCTTTAAAATACTATAGAAATAAGGCTAATGAAATGGTATGTGTAATTGTACCAGGCAGTGGCTTGCTGTAAAGGTGGATTGAGCCAGGACAGTATAAAGTGAGAGGATTGAATGCACACATCAGTGTGGGTTGATCAGCTGCTGACATAACTGCTCCCATTCCGCCGCCTGCTATTGTCCTTTTATTCCCATCAGCCCCCTCACCGTTCCGGGAGGACAACAACTGAATTTACTAATATCAGCAGTGCTTGTGCTCTCAATTGTTCCGTACAGTTACAACTTAGTCCTTTGTCCTCAGTTGGTAGAGCATTGCGCTAACAACGCAAAGATCGTGCGTTTGATCCCAGGGGACTACATACAGTATACTGAAAAATGTATGCATTCATATGCTGTACGTCGCTTTGGATAAAAGCATCTACTAAGAAGCATATGTTATTATTATTATTTAACTTCACACTGCATGTGACTGATATCATTTTAATGGGGAAAAATACCGCTTTTTAAGACATGGAAATGTCCTGAATGGAACCCGCGTCACCCGGGCACGGAGGCCGCTGCTCTGACCACTGCGCTGCGATGCCCTCCGATCACCCGCCCGCAGCGCCTCCTGCTACTACCCTCCGCAGATTACATTTTGTTTCCTCCGCTATTAAAAGTGTCAGCGGACGTGAGTTGTCGCTTTTATATGCCGTTATTAATGATGATGTGGTATCTGCCTGGCATGCATGCCTAATTAAAGACCAGCTAGTTACAGCCAGTGAATAAATTCACAATATAGGAGATAATAATAACAAATATTATTATCATTTTTAGTTAGGCAGGGGATGATTTTTAAGGCAATCTGCATTCTGTGCGCTGTGAACTCTCTCAGTAATTTACTGTAGGATGCTGTAAATCCTTGTAGCTCATCATCATGGTGCCTATATTCCTGAGCCGGTCGACCAATTTCAATAGCAGCTCATTTGCTTTTATGCTTAAAGTTTCCGTCCGAGTTTTCTTGCGGTGCGGCTGTTAAAGATTTCGCTCAAAGCTAACTGACTTCTGATATTCACCGTAGAAGGAACTGCTTGACCTGCACGTTGAATAAATGTCTTCTTTAAAGGGCTTCTATAAAGGTTATTTTTTATGAAATAATCACTGCAATAATGAACAAAAATAGATTCAAATATCTATAAATTAATAGTAATAGTAGTCCAAATCCACATGTTTATTCAGAATATTCACAATGTCATTGTGGTGCATCTTTTGTGTCAAGTAATTTCTTAACAGTATAAATAATATTGAGTATTTTGAAGCTTTGCCAACTCTCCAGTATACCACCAGCCAATAATGAACAAAAGTATCAAAGGTAGATTCAAATATCTATAAATGAGTAAGTCCAGATCAACATGTTTATCATATAATTTATAATGTCATTGTGGTGAATTTTTTGTGTTGAAGTAATATCTTACCAGTGTCAGTAATATGGAGTATTTTGATGCTTTGCCAACTCTCCAGTATAACGCCAACCAATAATGAACAAAAGTACAAAAAGTAGATTGAAATATCTGTAGATTAATAGTAAGTCAAAATCTACATGTTTATTCAATTTAATGTCATTGTGGTGCATTTTTTGTATTCAAGTAAATTCTTACCAATGTCAGTAATATGGAGTATTTTGAAGCTTTGTCAGCTTTCCAGTAGAACACCAACCAATAATGAAGAAAAGTATCAAAATAGATTAAAATATCTATAAATGAATAGTAAGTCCAAATCTACATGTTTATTCATAGTATTCATAATGTCCATGTGGTGCATTTTTTTGTGTCAAGTAATTTTGTCACAGCGCGAGTAATATGTGTGAGTATTTTGAAGCTTCGCCGGCTCTCCGGTATAACACCAACCGCGCGTCTGTTAGCGTGCCCTGTGACACGGCTATCCCCTCAGACTGGGACCAGTTGGCTAATGCGCAAGTCCTCCGCATTAACCTCGAGAAACATGCATGGAGATAATTAGCGCTTATATGTACAGAACATGTTCCATTTCCTCACTCCAGTAATCACATGTTCCCCTTTGCTCCATGTCTGCTAGACTTTTACGAGTCGCCATCATCCCGTGACAAGCGGCGATATCTAAGTTATGCAAATAACAGGTGCTCTCCGCGAAACGGCACATTCGGATGTACTAACTATACCTATCTTGATCTGGTTGCACTATTATATGTACTAGTCTGTCCCTTTAGTCTTTTCCTGTCAAATTATACCTCTTTTCTTTTTATGAAAACATCGTATGTCCTCTTGGGGTGTGCGGCTCCAACCACTAGAATTAACTGTGAAAAATGAGAAAATGCATTGATGTAAAGAGTATATTTGACTAGTTTAACCTACCAGACCTAGTATAGATGTTCAGTACTGAGAGAACGGCGGCGCATGTAAGACCAGTCTTCCTGTCTGTCCATCCGGCACTTCCTCCCTGTGGATGTTGGGCGGGCTGGCGAAGGAAAGCCGGAACAAATGTGGACACAGAACCCAGAGGACCACAGGTTGCTGGGGGGAAGGAGGAGGGGCACGTTATCAGCCTTGCGATCATGTCAGCAAGGGACGCCGCAGTGCTAATGAATGCAAAAATGCAAAATAGCCCTCCCCTGTAAAAGTTGACATTGCCTCTTGTGATAAATTTTCTGCTGAGGTAAGAGACAATTTAGTGCAGAATTACAAGCAGGCTCTTTGTCACTCTCCGGCACCATTTACATCCTTAATTAGCTGTAATTCCACCGCACCCATTAGAGAGAGCGAGAGAGTGAGATCACCACGAAAACAAATAAGCAGTTAAAAAAAAATAGAGAGAGAGAGAGAGAGAGAGAGGCCCGCCCGGAGTCCCGGCGAGTCTTGGGGACGCGGTGCCATCGGCAGGGTGATTGATACGCGCCTCGCTCAGCCATCGCCCCTCTGATGGGTGTAAACATTGATTAGAGGAGGGAAATGAGGCACACACTTTGTCCTCTGTGTCAGAGGACCAGGGAGAGAGCGCCGCGGCTGCGTCTTTGTTTGTCTAGTCCTTTACACCTGAGCAGATTTCAGAGGACGGCGTTAGATACGCTTTATAACCATTATTTAGATAGTAACACAACAGGATGCGCTTTGGCCCCTTCGCTGACAGGATCAGACATGTCTGAGTCAAACGACTCTTTTTCGGGTCTGCTTGACATGCCTCGCGCCGCCGTTTCTGGGATTACAGATTAAACCAGTGAATGCCAGCGCCCCCAGACTGCTCAGCGCTAAATACTAATGTAGTCACCTCTATCCCATGTAAAAAATATACTTTGCGTTACATTGTTCAAGTACTTTGCCGTGTGGCACAGTGAATGTCAGAAGCCTTCCACTCTGTTTTTGGGCGGGAAAGTGGGGAATCTCCATCACCTGTTGGGTTTGGTTCACCTGTCTTCGTGTTTGACCTATTAAGTTAACTGAAATCCAACCTCACATTACATTAGCTGACTGTTGGATATCATTGAGACCAACCAGTGATTGTGTGCTCATTGTATGTCTGGGGAGAAAGGCCATTGATAGGTTTGGTTTGATGATGCTGTGATCCGCAGGAATTTCAGAATATGCAGATAGAGCCGTATTTTAAATGCCGCTCCTGTACACCGCGATCTTAACACAATGTTAAATTATTCATATTTATAAATTCAAAAAACTGTGTACGTTCTATGTGGTATTAATATCAGCACTATGGTTTTTCATTCTCAAACATTTTTGGTCATTTTAACAACATTTGAACACAATTAACAAACGCAAATTTGCATCTCCAAGGAGAAGGCACGTTGTCGCGTGATTAAATCTAACTCCTGGAGTGTTGTTTTTACTGTGGTGCATCCTGGGACTTAATAATAAATCCAAATTGGATGAAAACAAACAAGAAAAAAGATTCTTTGTTCAGACGCTCATGACGGTCAGTGGCCTTTCGTGCTTGACTGAACCGTGACTTCTATAGTACTTGCCTAATGTTCAGATGTTCAACACTGATTAACAGCCACTGCCAATTGTGTGCGTGTGTGTGTGTGTGTCTGTGTATACATAAACCACATTAAGAACTCCTTCATTTTTGTGTTGTGTGTATATATATATATATATATATATATATATATATATATATATATATACATATATATATATATATATATATATATATATATATATATATATATATATATATATAAACCTTCTTGAATTTATTTTCCAAAGCTTTGGCAGATAAAGTAATGTAGACCACTGCAAAAAAAAAAAAAAATCATTTTTCTTTCTTTTTCAGGAAAAATGAAGTGTCAACTTTTAATGATAGATATTTGCATTGTGATTCAAACCATGTCCTTGGCCAAAACATAAGATATAGATCCATTAGCAATGAATTCAGATGTCTTTTTTTTTTTTTTTTTTTCCTCTTCCTGCACCGAGACTCGCTAATGGATACATGCACCTAGTCTCAGTGACCCTGATCCCGCGGAAGAGCAGCCGTCCTCGTGTTTTGCATCGGGGGCCGGCTGCTATTAAGCCCATTCGTCTTATCAGTTGGCTTAGGCGAGAGGTGTTAATGCACATTCTTAAATACATGTAACTGTAAGGGTTTGTTGCTGGTTATTTTATTTTTTTTCAGTCTCTGTAAAAAAAATCTGAGAGGGGGGTGGAAAAAACAGGAAAACACATTAAATTTTTTCCTATCATTAAGCTGTGGCTGGGAGATGATGGTGAAGCTGTATGAGGTCCAGGGAAAGTATTTATAGCCCTGCTGGAATCTTGCTGGGCTCCACTGATAGGCGAGATAATGGGAGAGAATGGGACGCAACGAGGTGTTCTAATGACACCAACAAGACAAGAGAGAACAGCGAGGATAAATAAATGTTAGCCATTTTCCCTCTTTTGTCATTTGCATTTTTTGTCGTTAAGGTCACTTAGACAGTCCCAAATAATAACAATAAAAAACCTCTCATTGAAAAAGCTAAAAACTAAGCGTCGCAGGGGAAAAAAACACAAAACGATTAACATTCAGACAATAGGTTCACTTTTAATAGTGCAACTGTGTCGAGTTAAAGAAAAGCAGGGTTTTTAATTTTTATTCCCCTTAATCCTGACACGGATGCTTGAGTGGGTTTCCTCGTGAAATTGGGAGGAATGCAAACAAGATTTCACTTCATTAAACAGGAACAAACTGTACAGAAATTGCACTTACAGTACTTATGGAAATGACTTTTAAGCATGCACAACATTACTTGCTCTGTCTGTGCCGAAATGTTCAAAACATTACACCATACACACATATTAGTCCTGACAGAGTCAACCATGAGCTTCAATTACCAACGGCGAGATTCAAGGTGTTCCTCGGCCCACCGTGATCTGAAGGGACAGCCGATTAGTGAAATACATTGACCTTAACGCAGGCTTGATTTCAGCGAGCGCCGCTTCCGTTTGCAGAAATGTTGTTCACACAGTTGCCTTAATCGCAAATTTCTTTCCTTTTTTTTTTTTTTTTAAACAATAACCATAACAGTACGCAGCATTGCGCAGTTCCCGCCGAAGAGCTCTCTAAACACGTCGGACTGTAAATGACAGATGGAAGAGAGAATTTAGAACGTGGAGTATTAGCGGCGCTTTTATTATTTTTTTTAAGCTATAGATTTAAGCTCGGTAATTAGGAACATATGGGAGGACGCAATTGTCCATTATTGTTACAATGCACATTTCTGTATGACAAGGACAGAAGAGGAGTGATGAGTGTGGATGATAAGAGTGACCTCTAGGCCAAGTTTAGCAGCAGGCTGAAGAGCGGGGGAGCCTGCCAGACAGTGGCCAGGGCCCAAAACGTGGGCTGCCCGTTTATGGACAATGTCCCACGCCCCGGCCAGCTCAGCAACTGCTGCTCCTGCTGAGTGGAGGGCCGTTTTAGCACCCTTCTGCTAATTACGGTGCCAAAGGCCATAACAATGGCCTTGTTGACCTAGCATCCTTCCCTAGTCCTCTGTCTGGCTCCGGCCAGTGACAGTCTGGAGGCCGTTAGTGCCACTAAGCAGTTTAACATGGTGCCTAAGCAACTCGACTGTCTCTCCTGGACAGCGGGGAAGCAGGGCTGCGAGGATCTACCTCGGTTTCAGCGAGACGCCATTCAGATCAGAATCTCCACGCGGTTTACCTTGCCTAATGGTTCACCTAAAGTGCACGGAACACCACTTGTGTTGGCGCGTAAATATTTTGGGGGTGGGGGTGCGGGTGAGGGGGATGTAATGGAATCTTCCAGGAGATGTGGCTGTGCGTCACATTATAAAACCTGTTGTGGTGTTTACTACTTTGTTTTTTTTCTGCTTGGCAATTTACGGTGACATTGAATGCCATGTGTGTCGTTTCTATTTTCCACAAGCTAATCTGTTCATATTACCTTCATATAGTCTCGTAATATATTAGAAAAGCAATTATCACATCATTAAACTTCTAAGTTGTTAATAAAAGTCTTATGACAAAGCCAGCTGTTGAATTATTTTCTGAGTCTCCTTTTGATAGAAACTAAATTTCTAATCTATTAAGGTGGTGTTTTATAATTTAACTTTGAAAATAGGATGTGTTCTGTCACCAATCTAATAATAGTAATGCATATGGCAAGTGTTTTGATTAACATAATGGAAAAATAGCCTCCACAATTTATCTTCTAAGTCCGTGGGAGGAAGGCAGATTGGAGCCTGAGGACTCAATCCACCTGAACATATGCCATCATCTCATGTCTCTTGATGTAGACTACCCTAAGCCTTCTGCCCATGATACAAAGACAGTTGACTTTATGGCTTGCATACAGAGTGTACGTGAATATGTATATGTGCATGTGTATGTGTGGGTCTTATATATGGCGTTAACAGTCATTATTATTATTATTATTATTATTATTATTATTATTATTAATAATAATATTATGACTATTAATAGTATGACTATTATTATTCCATCCATGTTATTAATCAGTTAAATCAATCCAATTTGATACAGTGTAATTCTAAATACTTACAGTGTTCTTAAAATTAGAGCTTGTATTTTTGTTGTGAGTATTTAGAGTAATGCACATTAAAGGTATACTATGCAGGATTAGTTGGCTTGCTGTGGTCCTGTGTTTACAATGAGAGAAGTCTCCTACTCCGTCGTCAACATCACCCACTTAAGGTTCCCAACTTCAGTCGTCCAGCTACCTAATGTAGCTAGCTGGATAGCTAGACATAATGTTACTTACATTCCCAACAGAAACCCCGCCAAATCTGCTTCACTTTTCATCCCCTTGCTAAACTTCAGCTGTCCTCCATCGAGGAATAGCGAATCCTAGGTCGATGGTTGAATTGAACGCGCCCGTCAGCTTGCGTGCTCCACCTTCCGCCATTGCAGTTGCTAGCTAGCTGCAAATGCTCTGCTGAAACCGGATCCCACCCCCACAGGCTCTGTAGCCACACCCACCCCTCCCCACATAGAAAAGATACATATACCTAGTCTTCATATTTGAATAATAAATTCAGGCAGAGGAGCACGGAATCGGCAAATGTGTACAAAGACAGAGAATGCCAGTGCATCATAGATATGATTCATCATGGATATTTTGTAATGTTTTCAAGGTAGAAATCCTGCGCAGTGCACCTTTAAGACTTTGTGCTAGACCTGTCTCTGCTATCTCATATAATCTGCTCTAAAAGGGCAGTTACACTCGTTTGGATTCATCTGCACCTCAGTGTGGCTGGTGTACTTGCTGCCTTTACACACCTTTGCCTAGAGCAGAAGTAAGCCTTTCTATTGAAACATTGATGAATAACACAAGCATAGTAGTAAAGCCAAGGAAATTTTGCCATTTTGTTGTATTGTGTTATACTGCGCTAGAAACAACAGAAAATTGTTTTATTTCTTGGTCGTATTGTAGTTAATGGCATATCTCAGACAGTGTATGAACACTCTTTGATACTCTCTCATAGGTAGAGGCACCAATTTAAGCAGCCGTACTATGGGTATGCTACACTGGGGTCAATAAACATTTAATTTCTGCCAGCTTTACTTGAATTAAACTAGAATTTGAATATCACCGAAGTGATCGTTGCTGACAAAATAACCATCACCAGCATACACAGAATTATGTAGAGGAGTGTTAGCATGTTAATTTAGCCACCTACACTCTCCATGATATCCTTTCACTGTAGCTTTTACAAAGACAACTGCAAATTGCAAGCACTCACAGGAAAACTCAAACCCCGAAATGCAGTTCATGTCACACAACTGACATGTAGCAGTGGCAACTGACCTCTGACTGCTGGAATGGATGTAGGTCAGGTATACTGGTAGATGTTCACATAAAGTGCCATTTTCAATGGCCCATAGTCCGGGTGATAATGCACACCTACACCTATTGATTTATTGAAAAATATAGCTGAATAAATCACCTCCAAACCGGTTTTTGCACTCGTCAAACATTTTCCTCAGACAACAAATACTTTATAAAGCACTTCCTGTAATAATAGAAGGTATTTTTATGGCCTATACTGATTATGCACTGTATTTAGGCAATTAATTCACATTGTTATTAAAAAGAAGGCAAGCACACACCAGGCAACATCTAAGAAACATCAGTTCCTAAATGGAAATAAAGCAAACCCTGTAGATAAAACCTACTGGAATACTGTCTGGAAAACTAGTCTGGAAAACTACTTTGTCCATTTCAGTACTGCTTTGACATTTTTTGTTGTTGTTATGTACTGTGTGTCTGTGGCTAAGAGCTGGCGAGTAAGTGATTGAAGAGGGTGGGGGGGGGGGGGGGGAAATTAGATTTTCAATTTCTTCATCATTCTCTGGCTTCAAACGCGCAGTTGCTAGTCGACGCCATCCCATCGGTTTTGTCTGACTGGTCCACCTATTGTAAGGAGGCTGGCTGGATGTGTTCCGCTGGTCGCCGGACTGCGAGAAAAATCTATTTGCGAGCATCCTGTGGTTGCCGGGTCTTTATTGACATATCAGACGGGACGCTGGCGGAGAAATTGGCCTCATTTGTTTCTCTTGTCCCTCTAATGGCATATCTCTTGTGAGGGACAGCGAATTGACAGACCCGGGCCCTCAGTGAGCAGACACCAAAACACACACTTATCGGCTTCCTTTCGCCATATTCAGTCTAACGTGCCGCTGCCCAGATCAGCCTCCCAAAGTTGCAAAGGTGCTCTCGAATATTAATCACCAGCGGGTGGGGTGGAGTAGGGTGAGGGGGGGGGTAAATGATTCTTTTTCATGAGATAAATTGTGTAAAAGGGGAGGATTCTCAAGCAGGGAGAGGACACATTAATCACGGAGCTTGGTTGACTTGGCAGGAGAGTAAAGATCCTTCCGTATTGAAGGACTGTGAGACTCCGAGGATTAGCTGTGCTTCGCAATGATTCTTTATTGAGGTCGCTAGGCCCCCGCTGCAGAGGTCCACAGTTACACTGTCTGATTTTATTCAGTGGCGATATAGCAACATGTTCATTACCCTGCGTTTGGGTAAACTGGAGAAATGTCGCCCGTTTCGCCGCGGAGAGTGAGGATACCTTCCCGCCGGCTTCGTGCGTATCGAGTTCTTCTGACTCGCTTCTTCGCGAACAGGTGTCTACATAACAGCCACCTCGCAGATGGCAGTATAATTAGCATTGATTTTGGCAGTCTTTCACAGTGCAAGGTCTAGATTACCATGACGACTAACTAACCTCCCCACCTCTCGATGGGCTTCCTAAGGGAGAGATTGACATTTCCCTTTTTCTGATAGTGTGAAAATATGGAAACTTTCTGGAGCTTTAATCATGAACTGCTTGCCCAAATTTGTTTCCTAGGACCACGTAGGTAAACATTTTAATGCGGCCTTTTAAAAACACTTGATTCCATTAAGAAGTTGAGAGCTGTACAGTATTGCTGCCATTCATAGTAGTGTTGTAAAAATAATCACCACACAATAATAACTCATTGCTGTAGTGGTGCTATAGCACAACTTATTATACAGTCAACATTAACATTAATGTTCAATAGACAAATGACTGAAAATCATTACTGAATGCACCTTACATACTTTAAATGAGCCTCTGATATAAACTATTAATATTCAAGTGATGTATGACTCGCTATCGAATAAGGCAATAATTAGCAGGGATTCATAAGTGTAATTAACCTGTAAAGGACCGACATCATTAAGAATGCCCTCCCGGTGTTTGTGTTGCTGCAAAAGGGCTTCTGGGAGGGCCATACAGTCAATGACACATTATGAGACTAAACTTTCCTGAGACTGAGGCTAAATGTAGAACAGCAAAGGACCAAACATTGACAGAATGTTTGATACAGTACAATAATTAAAGGCCCACACACATAGTTTTTGTGTTTTTTTTTAGCTTTTCATATGTGTTCCATACCGGTTCAAGTCAAAAAAATTTGATTTTGGTCGAAGTATGCATATTTTAAATGTGATTTTTCCGAGTTCTTAGTAAAACTATTTCCCACGTGATATGACATATGTTTTTGCATAATTTGTCGGAGTCGCAATCCGAATGTGGGCGGGGTTTGGGACTTTTCACAAAAGAGAAAAAAAGGAAGAGAATGCCGATGCGTGTGAATTGCAACTAAAACCAAAATGTATCTGTGAGTGAGTGACATTGATTTTAGACATGATGAAGGTAGTCTTCAGCATGAAACAGAAAATAAGTTATTTGAGTCTAAACTTCGGAAGTGTAGGACACGATTAGTAAATGTCCTGTATTCAATAAACATGTGTCCTTAACTTTAACTTAACTAAATGTAAGCATTACAGCTTTTTCTTCACAAACTCAGTTTGACAAGTTCATTTAAGTGATTGTCGGACTTTAGTGGTAAGTGTTAAGGATAAATGTTGATAATCCCAGCCAAAAAAAAAATTCTTACTAAGTAAAAATTCTTACTTGTACATACTAAATGAGGTTCCCCTCCCGGCCCCCAAAACAAAACTAAACAAAAAACTGTGTAAGTTTTTTTTCTTGGAGGGCTGTTTATTTTACACTCTTACATACTTAAATACTTTCCCTGAGGTACCTTTCTGAACTGACTTTTGATTTATTTTCCTGCAAATCAGCGATTAATGTCAAGCACCAATTACATATAGGTTAATGTTAAATCTAAATTGAGGTTTAGTGTATAGCAAGTATATTTTTGGAAGGCATTCTTCAGGGTAAGCATTTGGTTTCTAATGTTCTTTACTGCATGAATAGACTTAAGAGATGAACACAGTAACATGAAATCTCAGGGCTTCCTTCTTAGTTTCTATGTAGGAAAGTGCATAGAAGTACACTGCCTTTTGTGTTGGCATGCGCGCGAATGTCATTGTGCGTGCGCTTGAAACAATAAAGCGGTTTTTTCTCATTCACAGTTGCATTGGCCGTCAGGTCATTCCACGAGCATGTCAGCTTTCATGCCTGGGTACGTCTTCGCTTTTGTGTTGGGGGTGGGGGGGGGCGGTGGTGGTGTGTGTAGAAAGCCTGCAATTTTCTCCACTTAAAAATGAATTTCATCTAATCTCATTTCACCATGTCAAATGGCAGCGTGACATGCTGTTTTATTCTGTAACATTTGGTTATACCGAAGCAGTTGACTGAATCTGGATGCCGACCGAAGCCCCTCTGGTTATTAAAGACTCTTCGTAACATTTTGAAGACGTGGGGTTAAATTTAGAGTCACATAATCTCGCCGCAATATTACTTTTGAAAACAATCCGTGGAAAATTGCTTCCTTTTCCCAGAATGATGCTAACATCAATGCCTTTAGGTTTTTTTCTCTCTCTCTCCCCCCACCCCCCCCTCCCTCTCTATTTCCTGTCCTTCTTGCACCTTCAGTGTAAATAGAGAGTATTCTGTCAGCAAACTGCCACACATTGGAGAGGGAGAAAATGCCCAGGCTCTCAATGCTGCTGGCTGGGCAGGTGTCAGGACTCATTACATTTGGAGAAGATTTGCATAATGCAAGAAGCATCAAATTAAATTTGCATAATTCCTTTGATTACACTTGTTATTAAATGTGAGTGACATTGATTTACAAAATGGCCTGATATAAGGTTAATAGCAGATGTCACCTTCCAGGGCTCTTGTCTTTGCACACACTGCTCCCTCCCCTGTCTACCGCTGTCCCTCTGTTGCGCTCACTCTCTCTCCCACACACACACACACTACCGGCAAGAGCATCAAACGTAAACATCCAAAACACAAATTAATAATCAATAAACAAACGCGCAGTAAACAGGTGGACACACTGCGTTATGGAATCTACGTACTTTTGCTGCGCTCAACTTTCAATTCAATTCTTAAATGAATAGAGAAGATGTTAAATGGGCTCAATTAAGAAATTAATTAGATCAATTATGTAATTTAGGTAGTAGGTGGAACACAAACTGGGATCTCCTGTGACCTTCAGGAACCTTTATAGAATACCCCTCCCATTAATGAGTAAATGAGCCAGCACCATTGTGTGGGGCTTCTCTCATTATATAAAGCTGCAGTCACTTTTGATGAAGTGCTACAGTTGTTGCCACGTACATGTCTATAGAATCGTACTACAAATGAGGCTGCTTTTGCATTATAGCGTCCATTTTTTGTTTATAAACGTCACTATGGTTACATTTTGTCATTTATGACACGTGTGGAAAAATCGCAACGTTTGACTGGAATTAAACTTTGTTCATATGCAGCGTCTGTGGTTTCCACAGAAAGTCGCATTACAAGCAGTGTAAAATGTTGTGCGTGTGGCAGATGCAGCTGTATATGTCTAAAGATGCAATGCACATTTTTTTCAACGTGCATTTGAAATGGTCACTGTAGTGCTGCTCCACGGTTTAAGGTATGCAGCAACATGCTTGAAAGAGAAGACTGCACAGGGTCAATAAAAACTCAAACACAGACATCGACAACTTTTGTATCGATATAACTGTTGAGTCAGTATTTGCTATTGTACACGTTGAAAAAACAATAGGACTATATAGAACTTTATTTTTTAAATTCTACAATAATACATTTTAAATCTGGTTGAAAATTTGATACCAAGCATATTTGCTACCAAATACACTTCTGTACTACAATTTTATGTACAGCTCATGTCTAAAAAAGATATGGTGGTTGTTATTATAATCAGCATCGCAATATATAATAATTTATATCAGCCTCATTAATCTGCAGACATTAATGGTGATTAAGAAATACAGTAATACATTACAAATGTATATATTTTTTAATAATCAAGTGTTAATTTACTACCAAGTATTATGTTGAAATAGGCCGTAGTTTTTACTTAGCAATCACTGACAAGTTCTATTCTTGTTTAACTGGCCGATTAATGGTAACCAGATGATTTATCTAGCTAATGTATATAGCTTGCAAGCTATATAATACTATTAAAGTTTCACATTTACTTCACACAGTTTTTGTCCGAATCTGTTTGGCTACTGTAAATCACTGAATTGCGAGTAATAGCTTTTTTCGCATTACTTTCGCATTCAGGTAGGCCTCACAAGGAAACCCTACCTCATGGAAAAGTCTCCAAAAAGCCTGATCTATATCAGTGGGAATTCTGGATTTGATTAAGTTGTGCCCTTTTCCAAAGAATCCTCAAAAGCAGTTTTGTATGAAGCGAAACTAGGTTAAAGCTCTTTCCAAATGATCTGAGGCAGGTGTGGACTAGATATTGTATTTTGTACATAGACTTACACTTACACGCATGCCTTGCATTGATTTGTTATTGCATGATACGTGCCTTGAATTAATTAACTTCACCACAGGAGAAAAATGGTAGTTTAAAAAATGCCATACTTCACTGTTACCTTTGCAAGCGATATAATTTAAAACTATATTTTTAAAAAATCTAATGCCACTGTACTACCAATATGCTTTCATTTTCCCATTTTTTATTCCAAGCCCCCATCAATAATATGAATGTTCTTTATTTTACAATATTTTAACTCTCAAAAAACTGGTATGCTCAGACTTTTAGACTGTGGAAGTAATAATTGATAGGTGTCCTGCCAATTGATATGATGACAGGGGGGGGGGGGGGGGTTCAATATACCTGCGCCTCCAGGATTACAAATAAGGGAATTATGGGAATTTGTGAGCCTAAGGTTTGAATTGATTCGGCCGAAATCATTACATTAGATCGTCTAGCTTAATGTATAACACTTCGACCATATTGCTATTACATACAGGGCTATAGTATGAAACAAAACCGTCAGGTTTTTCCCCATAATGTTTGATATGTTTTCAAAATATATCCATCCATGCATAAACTTGGGCATCTATGCTTGTGCGTAGACCTTTCTGTTGATGTGTTATTGTAGCAGTGCTATTGTCTGCGGCAAAGGGTTTAAATCTCTTTTCCATTTTCTCTGTGCTGGTTGTGTTTTTTTTATATACGGCTGAGGAACGGCGATGCCTCACAGGGAAGGAATCGTGCATTTCCACAGATAAAGTTAGAGGTTTACAGCTATTTTCAGGGGTAATGTATTATTCCGTTAAAGCAATGATCAGGTAGTGTTAGATGAATGTGAGATGTTCAGCTCCATTACTGTCTGAACATCAGACCGGCATTATTACATTATCGCTGCTCTTTAGTAGGAGATTGGGTGTGTGACCGGGTTCTGAATACATTCATCCCGCTCTCCATAGCGTAAATTGCAGATTGGCTCATTGACTTCAATGATAAAATATAAAAATTGCCTGTAAAGAGAACATAGACTCAGGATACTCCTTAGCTGTTTGTCAACTGCAGATGTGACTTAGTAGGTGCTGAGCATTTTAAACAGGTGTGTGGCACTTCTGAAAGGCAATGTAATTTATGTTTCAAGCCAGTAAAGCGATATCTTACAGGACACAAACACTTAAAAGTACATTTTCCACTAGCTGGTTGCAAAACAGTACTTTTTGCCCATTATCACTGAAGTTTTCCCACGGGGAGAGACAATATATTAAAAGTGAGACAAAACAATATTACCTATAACACAAGGACCACAAGAGCACCATTGTGTCACAGCAAGTCACTTGGTTGCTGTAAATGTTTCACATAACCTGTACAAAGCACAATAAGACAAAGGAGTATCACACTACAATTATATTATCTTTTTCTTACTACCAGAGTATCACTTACCAAATGTTTTTGCATTAGCAAGAAAAGTATTTCTGTCCCTAAGAATAATGGCATTTGCCTTCAAACGGGAGGCTTTCAGTATAATAAAAAAATACGACGGAATAATTCCAGTATTTTCATTTTCAGAGGAAGTAGGACAAGCTGTTGTTTAGTCTCATTCCGATGATAAGTTCGAGACTCAGAAGCTCTAATATTTTCATGCAGGAAACGTTTAGGTTCTCTGCTGCTGCCTTGACTTCTCTGTTAAGTATATATTACCCTGTCCAATGCAGAGAAACACAAAGAGGAATCATTAAAGCAAATTAGACTATTAACATTCTAAAGATCATTTATCTTGTGGATCAATAGGCTCTGCTGTTCTTTAGTGGACCCTTTGGTGTCCTTAAACCATTATGAGGGAGATTATGAGGCTAGTCTATTTATTACATACAGATGGACCAATACTTATTGACAGCCTTGAAACTAATAATTAAATCCTTTCAGTACCACAACTTTTTTTTTTTCCCACTGTTATGCATAAACTCAGAGTGAATACTTTCAGGTTTTACATATTTGCATAAGCGTTACTTGCAGTCTGACGGTATTTTATCGTATTGGACTGTACATCTGTTTGATTAAAATATGGTTCCTACATTTTTTTTAAACGTGGGAGAACCTTGAAATCTGGAGAGCTACATTCAAAGCAAAGGGTCAAATTAAAAAAACGAAAAAGTTATAAAATTCTCAATGTTTTTACGGTATAAACCGCAGTGTCTTTCGCACAGGATGCCAGACAAAAATGGCTGACAATGTAAACGATAAGAAATAAGCATGACAAGAAATAATGACAACCATAACCAATTATTTCTAAGATTAGAAAAAAGGAAGTCGATATTTTAACATCACTACAAAGATATCACTCAAATCGGCTGTCAAACCTCTTTCCATGGGCTGCACTGCTCAGCTACTTTCTTGCATCAAGTTTGCCAGACACTTTGCCAAATGTTATTTTCTTTTTTTTCATTTTCTATTCATCTCAGAATATTGTTTGTTAGTTTATGCCTCCATACACCCACCATAATCATTTACATACGTTTTCATATTATTTGGGGGTTGGGTATCACTCCTCAATATAGAAAAACACATACACATTTCTCCTAAGAATTCTGGTGTTGAGAGCGAAGGGGATATCACTTTAAATGAATACACAAGGAGGTGTCTGGAATTGGCAATGCTTTCCCTTGGATCGGATCAGCCTCAGATAATGAATTGCTTGAGATCAACCAGCACTTTGCCATATGAATCTTGCTGCTTTGCTGATTATGTGTGAAGAAGCCATCCCCCTTCAATACACTGAATCTGTAATGTACCATTTTTAGACAAGTACTGCCCAAATCAACACCAATATGTTCATATATTTCCTATTGGAAGATATCGCCTTGCCAAGTTGATGACGTCACAATAAAAAAAGTGGTATTTTACAACTGCAGTTCAGAATTATACAACTTACATTTGGAAAAGCTATTGTGACATACTTGTTTTAATATTGCTTTATTAATAAAGTGATATGTTCTTAAAGTTGGATTATATCATAATAAAGTAGTTGAATATGAGCGGAAAATTGATGGCATTGGTTTGAGAATCTTGGTCCTGGATCCCGTTTGATCTCAAATGGGGCAAATTTCTGTAGGTTCTGCCCCCCCCCCCCTTCCTTCCCCCATGTTAAATTTTTTTTTAAACCACAATCTGTGTCCAGGAGCATCTGCAGAATGCAGTTTGCCAGAATCTCCCCCACAAAAGTTTCACGAAAACACAGAAAGAACAAAACTTTCTAACTGGATGGGATGCATGACTGAGGTCTTAACACTTTCTATCATTGTGAACACAATTGGGAATTTTTTCATTGAACGTTTCTTTTAAAATGGCTATTTTGCAGATATATGCTTTTTGTGGTAACATTGAAAGTCTTTTAACACCAAGAAAGTTATAATGAAAAATTTGACTATATTCGCTTACCTTATTGTAGCTCCAACACCACCAGTGGTATGTACGTGTATAATCATTAAATGCAATGCAATAATGTAGTTCTGTAAATAGGTCTTAAAAAGTTTTAATGAAACAATGTTTTGTAATTGTCTGACAGCCACGTTATAAACCACTTTAAGCAATTTTGTTTTTTGAAATATACCACATCTACACAGCAGTATTTCTATAGTTCAATGAGTAAATAAATACATTTATCCTCTATCCCAAAATACTGTATGTTTAATAATTGTATAATAAGGATTTACGGAGTAATTTAAACCCTATTATCTTATACTGTAGCTTTAGGGGAAGAAAAGCCATTACATTTTAACATTCTAATGTTGACTTACTGCTGGGCTGCCCATTATGTGAATGGCTTCTTGCTAAGTAGTAGTCATTGTATGGAAGTTAAGTTTTTTTTTTTTTTTCCCTTTCTTTGTAATCTTTGTATGATTTATCAGAACATACTTTTATAGTGTGGTCCCACTATTTTCCTCCTAGGTTCCATGTTCTTGATTATAGCTTGGAGCTGTGTACTGTTTAAGTAGTTAGCAGCACTTATACACGTGTTCCGGTGTCAAGCCTCTCTTATGGCTTGTGTTTGTTGGGATAAAATAGTATCAACATAACCCCCACCCTTCATATCAGATATAAAAATCAATGAAAACGATGGGGCAGCCATTGTTGATTACCACGGCCCGGGCCGGTCTGTCGATATCGAGTCATATGGCGAGGCCCCGATGAGCTGGGACCCCTGGAATAATCGGCCTTAATGGGAACAAAATGACATTTCTTTTCATCAGTTGTTATGTTAAAAACTGTCACCTTAAAGTGACCGCTGTCATGCATATCTGGATCAGTGTTCCCTCCACTTTCAAAAGGCAAGTGGGAGTTCCTTCTGCTCCCCATATGGCCCCATTGTCTTGGTAATGCCTTACAATGCACCCCCTCGGAGAATGCTCTCGGCCCCGCTGTTAGAGGATAAACTGTTGGTTTCACTTTTTATTGAAAACCCCAGAGGCAGGCAGAAGGCCTGTGGACACAGCCGCGCGTAAGATGTGGGGCTCCCGTGCGCGTGGCTGCCCGTTAGCCTGTGGCTATTGACGGGCGCGCTTTCGGTCCGCTCAAGGAGCCGCAGCGCCGTCCCGACGCGCGTGGACACCGGGAGCGCTGGCCATTTCCTGAGGAAATTAAGTTTTATTTCACTTTTTAATTTGTATTTCGTGGATCAGCTAGGTTTTTTTCTACGCGTGTGTGCTTTCACTGTTTGGGGAAAAAAGGTCACAAACAGGCTTGTGTGGTACCATAGAGTTTGTGAAAATGAACCCAGCTAATCCAGTACCAGAGGGATTTGAGCTAAATCCTATCAGTTAATGATATCTCTCCTTGATCTAACGTATTAGCTTTATGACATTCAGAATTTAAACAGGGACTTATACCCGGAGTGACATTATATCCTTGGGAGAGAGTGAACAGTGAATTAAGATATAAGTCCCACACCACAGAAAAACTGTGTTAGCAGTATGTATGTAGACTTTAAATATTAAACAGGTGCATTGAGGTGCATTGAGTTTTAGGGAATCTTCTCTGAGTTATGTAACTGTGTTAGTCCATATGATATATCTCTGTTTCTATATAGTATATATATACACAGTATATTGAACTAAAACTACCAGAATTGTGAGTATAGGACCTATACAATGCTTATAATGGATTACATAAGAGCTCTGTACATCAAAGACTACCTGCATTTACACCACTACAGCCATTCAATATCTACCATAGATAATCCAATCAAATAGGCACAATGTTGTATCTTCTCTATAATTTCATCACATCGGCTTCATCGCTTGACTTCTGTCTGAAGTATTAAGTCTGTTGTACACAACTACAATGAACTAATGAGACAAGATAATATCATTTTAATATGCAAATGCTTTAGGCCTGGCTGTTTTTAATTACCACTGTTGTCTTGCCTTTGAGATAATGATTTACAATCCATCATTAGCAGTTGATTCACTTTGTGATTTCTGTTTGCTGTGTTGCAGTGTACTTTCCCCACTTTGCCCTGTTTACATGGCTGTCACACAGTTTTCAGCTAATGGACAAATTAATTGCAAGACAACATCAAAGGTGTCAGATCTAAATCAGAATTTCATAATGTAAAATAAACGGCTATATCGCTTGAACTTTTCACCCGCCTGTAATCATACAGTTAAATTAATAAAATTAAAGCAATGTAAGTTCATCTAAGATACGGTTTTCATTAAGACTTGACGTTTATAAAATAGAAATGCTTTAAAGCACTATTTAAAATACCTAATGGACTTGGAGATTCACTACTTTTTCAAACGTTTCTTTGCACAACACAGATGCACACCTCCCCTCCTGTCTTAACATAGTGTACACCTGCATGTGAAGGTTATTTCATTCTCATGATATTGCATCTTTAGTGTAATCCTTACCGCTAAACACAATTAATCAACAACACTAGTATTTTATCACTTTCTCCAAAGAAGACTCTGAAATGGTTTCTTTCATTTGAAATTTGCCATCATCGCTGTTGAAATTTATTTCTGCCTTTCTCAATTAGTCTTTTTAATGAGGTTTTTAGATGCAATGGGACGGGTATCATAAATTAAGATTATCACAGACATTAGGCAAATGAAAAATTAATCATCAGTTGTTTGACTTTTCTTGAAAGGCCTCAGTTGTTGCTCTTACTTATTTATGCCTAATTTATTTGGGCCAACTTGAAATATTAAGGAATTAAGGAAATTTTATAAAATGTATTTCTAACTGTAATGTCTTCTGACAGGTGCTGCTGGAAAACGTGCAAAAACTTTTGTAGTTCTCTCTCCTAGGCTGGGGATATTATACTTACAAACAGTTTGTTGTTGCTATTTCTTTTTATCCTTATAGGTCATAATTATTTTTATTCAGATCATATAAAAGGAAAAATTACTTCTGTTCATGTACCTATACTGTAGATATCCACTTAGACATATTAAAAGCCACTGGGTGATGACATATTCATTACATGGACATGGTCAAGAGCAAAGCCACAACAAAAAATATTTTAAAGGGTTATTAATAAATGAGAAAATGTTGTCTTTGGAATTAAGAATGATTAAACAGTGTTGAGCTGATTAAATGACTATAGTGTGAGTGACTGTTTTAACCTCCCAGTCCATCCTTTCTTCATGATTTTAGGGTCCTTTCAATTACACATCTATATCAATGTGCCTCTTTGTTTACAGTCCCTTTAGCGTTTAGCCGCTCTTTTATTTCTGTGTTCAATTTCTTAGGCTGGTTCCAGACTTTCCCCTGGCAGTCTGACTGTTTCTTTGTAATTCTTTCTCCGCGGCAAGACAGTACTCAAACCATGCCTAACTAATCAGTCATGAAGGTTGCTGAGTAGACAACTACCACACACTAAAAAACAAATCACTTGCCATGAAAACGCTAATTGGCTTTAAGGTCACCGGAGAGTCATCAGATTTTCTCTGTTTCGTTGTTCCTCAGACTCAGGGCCGCTGTGGTGGGAGTTCGGCGAGAGATCCTCCTCTTTTCCCCTCTCTTTCTCTCTCTCTCTCTCTCCCTCCTTCCTCTCTCTTTCTTTCTTCTTTTTTTTTTGAACAAACCGCTCCAACGACGTAAACGTTTTAAATTGGGAGAAGTAACTCGGGGCCTCGGCGAGGATGGGAAGGTGAGGCTCTGGGATCGCCGGGGGTCACTTGGTCAATGAATATGAAGGCTCCTCTTATTATAACTCTGTCAATGACAAATAACAAACAGTTGGTAAACGGAATGCTACATTGCATCGGAGTGTGGAGGACAAGGGACATTTTCAGCTTGGCTGCCCGTACACTAGCCTCTGAGCTGGCCCTGGAAAAGCTGTTTGTTTGACCCAAAGGAGTGAGAATTGACAAAGCAAGCCGGCAGCATTTGTTTCATCTGCTAAGCCAAAGATTGAGAATGATTTTCCAATGCCCCCATTCGAGCTCCCGGTGAAGGGGGTCATCAATTATTTCCTGATACATGACACAATATTATACCTGTTTTACTGACCACTACGTCCCAGTCTGGTAGACAGAAGCTCTTTTATCAGCGCATTATTGATGGTGGAAGTGGGCACTGTAAACAGAGTAACCTTAACACACATATTTAAGAGAAAATGGGTATTGTTAGGTCTAGAGTTTAGACCTAACTAAGAATATATCGTATGAGTCTTCAATTAGCAGTCAAGCATTCAAGCGACTGTTACATTTTATTTGACTTTTTTAACCCCAGGTGGAAGATTCTAGTGTATTATTGGATATTGGTGGGAAGGTGACAACAGCTAATCTGGCTATAGAGGAACAGGGCATTTGAAGTTATTACATTATGTTTGTAGAAATGGTATTTTGAGTGAACAAAGATTAGTGTGCATTTAGCTTTACAAATGTAGGAAAAGGCAATAGATTCCAGATACTGCATTAGTAGCTCTCAGATAACCAATATGTAATTTAAAAATATATGTAAAAACATAATTTTTTAACCTGTTTCTTTTTCATCTTACTGATGAAGACGTGGTTTGTGGACTAATGTGGTGTGTGGGCCCTATTGCTTTTACATAGTTTTTCTGTCTTACACCTGCATCCCTGGTGTGTATTGAGATGTGTGTTTATTAGTTAAAAAAATAAAATGTATCGTTGAACTAAAAATGTGTTTTTTACTAAAATAATCACATCTCTAATTATAAAGGATGTAGTGTATACGGTCCATGAAGAGCAGAACCCAGCCCATTGTTCTCAACTTGTTCCCAAACCAAAGTTAGCATATACCAATTCATTAATGTAGCTGCAATTGTCCCGCGGTGTGTTTATTATACAGTTAAATAGATCAGGCGATTTCAGGTTGGGTCTGCGGGTTGGTCTCTGAGCACTATTGAATTTCTATCTTAGAGGGTATAAATTGTAGCGTGATGGGGTATAAATGAAACCATACTGGGCAATCATGTAGCTGGGAGAAGCCCATGTGGAGGCAGCGGGGATGTGTGGGAGACACTACTGACTATAATGGAATAGCAGAAATCACCTGGTGATGTGCAAGACATGTTTGAGGGGCATTCGGTCCAACAGTTATGATGCTCTCTCCTTAACTTTGAGTGATGGATTCGAGCAGCTATGATATATTTTCAAGGCTAGCTAGCTACAGCAATAATGTTAACATTTTAAACGGACTTGACAGCACAAGGCTGCTTCAATTTTTTGATACTGAACAGTTAGCTTTAAATGATATTGCTAAGGCTCTGTGCTTTTGATGTTTATTTAACCAGTAATTCACTTCATTGACACTCTCTGTCAACTCTTGTTGGTTGTTGAAGGCACATCAAGGGGGATTGCCGGTGATTAAACATAATATAATCAGATAAAGAAAGTATTGAGTGAATGGATTCTGTTAGTGTGACATTGGTGACATCTAATAACCTTCCTTGAATAAAGTCCTCACCCACATCCCAAACCCACCCCAACCATTGAATTATTCTTTGTACATTTGGATTTTTATTGTTACCCTATGTCAGGACTTTATGTTTTCATGTTAAATGAATAAATAAATAAATATGAGACACTGCACACAGATATAAGTTATTTTTTGCTAAATCACTCCATAAGAAGCGAATGTTTTAATTCTGTGTTAATTCTGTTTAAGGTTTGAATTACGGATTATAATCCTGGTCACTGCTGCACAGTACCTACAATCCAATACTCCTATTTTGAAATGAGATACAGTATTATTGAAATAAATTCTGCTAATGGCCCTACAAATACAGATGATAGTATGTTTATAATACAGAAGATAGGTGTAGTTGGCTAGTTGACAGAATACTTTTTTATCATACTTTTTAGCATATTACTTATATCCTATAAAACATCTATTAGTTTAATGTTTCTTCACGCGTTTCGCCTCAAATGACATCCTTATCTGTTTCCTCTTTCTGTCAGTTGATTCTCGCTTTGATTCTTAGATTTGCGGCATATTCCTGTTAACTGTCAGCCCTTTGGTAAACATCGTCAGTCTCAACTACCATTACGTATTATCTCTGAAACTTCAAAGGGTGACTCCTGTCGTTCGCTCTGCCTTGTTGCTGAATTTTGTGTTTAAATGGATAAATACGTTTCTCTGCTGCTGATGACCTCTCACTTCAAAAGTGCCATAGCAGTCATATCGCACGAGATTCAGTAGAGTGGCTGTTAACCACCGTCTTTATCGCTGCCATAACATTACAACTCTTCTGACCCTTACTGTACTTGCCTGCTCTGCTCTCCAATGCTGTTCCATACATTTCTAGCCTACCGTCTATCTATCTACTATATGATGTAAACATAATTCTAAGCCGTCGCACGTCACATCCTACACAGAAAAACACTTAAATGCCTTTCAATTATTACAATTCAATAATGTGAAAAATGTTTTCAAACATGAAAGAAAAAGTTATCCCTGAAACTTAACATTCTAGTTTCAAGCAATGCTGCAATAGCCCTCTGTTTCCAGGGCAACTCGCAACTTGCAGCATGCTATTGGCTTAGGCCTACATAGTACTAGTTGCAGAAAAAATACCTAAGAATTAAGTGTAAAATTATATTCAGCACATACCGTTGAGGGCTTTGAACAAAAACTTACTATTGCATCATAACTTAAGTTATTGCTTGAAGGGATGTCTAATATTTCAATTTGCAAAAAAAATACATATTATTTCAATATTTTAAGAAACTGTCCAGTGCTGTAAACATCTTAAAGGTAAACACACCCACTTAACCGCTGGACTTTCTTGATTAAAGAGAGTACGGCAAAGAGCCATTAGGCTACATAAAATTCCTAGTGTGTATTAATTTTGTTGTGTTTCTCTCCCCTTCTTAAGCGAAGCAGTTTAATTTTCATTTCGCTGAAAAGAAGTAAGACTCTGCCGAAAGCTGACTGGTATTCTTTTTGCAAATGGAGTTTTAAATTGCTTTTTTCTAAGTACCACGCGCCAGGGTAATGTCTAGAGGTACCGACACAGCAATCCGCTGGCAATGATTTATGGTCCAGGGCTAGCGCAAATTGACTTGTATGCAAGAAATGTAAATGGAACCGGGACATTTGATGGAGAAGCCCATTTCCAGCCCTAAATGTTTTAGATTAACCGCACACACTCACAAGGCAAAATGTAAATGTAAATGGGCGTTTTTTTTCCCCCCCACTCTCTCCCTCTTTTTTTAAGTAATCTACATTACAGGTCAATTTATTACACAAACAGTGATATTGCTCTAGCTTTGCAAGGATCAATGGATTTGATGAAGAGGATTCATTTCGGGAAATAAACCTTTGAAATTAGCCACGGAACGAGGCAAATATTAAAAATGATATATGCAAGGCGCCGCGGTTCAGAATCGGGGCCTAGTTGCTGCGGAAGCGATTAGAACACATCCGAGGTATAAATATGGCAAACCCGGTGGAAAAAAGGCAAGTACAAACGTACCAATAACATAAATCTGCCTCCGCTCCTCACACAATCACAATGCTGATTAGTCCTCTTATGTGCACTGATTTTTGTCGCATGCCTTGTGCGCTCCTCGTGAAAACTGTATGCATTAATGGTTTAATTACATAAAATGTAATATTTGTCCTGTTCATTAAACCAAAGCTATTCATTTCCTACACTAGGAAATTCTTTTTTTGTGAGGTTAAGCATGAAAGAGATGGGCATTCTTAAATACATACTTCGTCTTCGCAAACTGTAATGGAAGCTCAGTGTCCACACATATTTTAAACATAAGAGTCATCCTCCAGTCCCAGGGCTCCACAGTTCATGCCACAGGGTTTCAACAACACCAGTTAATATATGAAACGTGTACTGGCACAATAGAAAGAGCTGTTCAGTGTGCGTTCCTCAGGAAAGAGGACTCGTTTTTATCACGAGGACCTCTACTGGAGGCTCCATGTACAGGAGTGAGTTTCATACACTTTTTTTTATTTTTAAAGTTGTATTATTTGTTAAAGTCTTCACTTCACATATTCTCAGATACGAGAGTTTACAAATGCTTATATTATTATTATTATTGCTGCTGTTGTCCTTGTTATCATTATTATTTAATAACATGAGCAAAACAATAATACTAACAGTAATGTCCCTTTATTTCTAAATATTTAAGTATAATTATACTTTTATTTGAGCTTTTGGGTTTTGTGGAAATACATATTACCATTGGGGTGGTCATAAAAAAACAAGCTTGTACAGAGAACTCAGAACCTTGAATTTAAAGCCTTATATTTAGTATTGTATTATGCATTATCCATTATGTTGTATGTATCTTAGAAAAAAAAAAAAAAGATAAACCCACCTACATGCCATTCGGGATTGGTTTGCTAAAAACAAGGGAGACATAGAGCTTTCCTCCTCGTTCTTCCGAATTTAGAATGCCTAATCATATATACAATTATCTGAGCACTTGCTGCAGCGCAAACAAGCATGTGCTCTCCTGTGAAGTGTGTGCTCTTCTGTGAAGCATGTGAAGTCGCCACCACTTCTTATCACATCACAGATTGCAAGCCGGGCTTGCACAGACGTGAGCCAGAGGAAGACTTTACGTGTCGCTCTGCAGGCCGACTGATGGGCAACCGATCAACCGGCGGGGTTTGCTAGTGACCAATGAAACGCTGTAATTCCAGCTGACTGAAACCCTCCCTTCCCTTGGGTAATGCTGGGCACAGTCGGGCATTGGCATGGTCTGGATTTGAAACCAGACCGAGGGCCCATCCACGATGGCGCCTAGACAGAATGAGCCTTCCAATTTATTAGTGTCGTATCCCATAAGGATTGCTCATGGGCCACTCCATATGTATACAGACATTCATGGTGGTCCACGCTTGTCTGTACAAAGCTATTCTGTTTCATTGCTTTTAAAGTGTTTTTTTCTTTTAAAAAAGAAAATTATCCTTGAAACTAAAAGTTTCTGCACCATCTCATGTATGGAGGGTTCTTATAAAAATGGTAAAAGTGGTAAAAATATCAAAAGATATCTTTTTTTTCTGGTACTCTTACAAGCGATACTATAACTTCTCTGCATTTGAATGGATCTCTATGGGAATTGGGGGGTGGGACTAGATTTAGCTGTAAATTATGCTGTAAGTATGGAATACATGGTTGGCGAAATGGCTGTAAGTCATCAAGGGTCTGAGGTATAAAACAAGCCTCAAACCATCACTCTGCTGCCAGATATGCAGTAGATATGGATGGATCACTTTAAGGGTGGTTTCTCCTGACAAATATTCCTATTGAACTCTATGGAAAAATAAGTCAGGAGAAGAAACCCTTCAAGTTATCCGTCCATATCTACTGCATATCTGGCAGCCGAGTGATGGTTTGAGGCTGGTTTTATACCTCAGACCCTCGATGACTTAGAGCCATTTAGCCAACCATGTGTTTCATACTGTTCCAGTGTAATTTACAGCTAAATCTAGTCCCACCCCCCAATTCCCATAGAGATCCATTAAAATGCAGAGAGGTTATAGTATCGCTTGTAGGAGTACCAGAAAATAAGATATCAAGAGTCTTTTGATATTGTTGGGCCACAGACATCAGGAAGTCATAGCATGCAAAGGATATGCAACCAAATATAAAAAATTATTACTTTATTCTACGTTAAACTGTCCTATGTTAAACTGTCCAATATTTTTTGATGCCCGAAAATGGGAGGACTACAAAACTACAAAAGGTTAAAACGGTTAAACGGTTCATCTGATATGGATGAAAATGCCCTCAAATTAAACCTGCAAGTCTGCACTTCAATCTCATTGTCATTGTATCCTTTCAATCTCAAAATGCTTCCGTACAGAACCAAAACAACAAAAAACGTGTCACTGTCCAATGAATTATGGTGCTCACTGTATATAGGGAAAAACTAGGTGTGGATGTACAAAAATGGAGGGGGGGAGAGGAATAGATTTTGATGATTTAGAGGGTTATGATTGAACTGGCAGGGATGTAGTGCAAGCGGGGAAGTGTGAATTCTTCTGAAGTTAAAGAATTAGCAGACACAGGTCATCAGTGGTGTAATGTTGTGGAAGAAGGTGAAAATAGTATCAATGCCCTCGTGGTCTGGGTGGAGATCACCATGGCAACACGCACTCTAGACATTCCGAACAACTTGTGGGAGAGGGCTTTTTTATTATTATTATTATTTATTTTTTTTAGTAGCGAGTGTAAACATTAGTGAAGTGTTGACTGCGCGACTGAATGCTGCCTCCCATGAACAAACAAAACCTTGTGCCATGTGTTCCCCCCGACCCCCCCACCCCCCCATAGCGGAACATACTGTGACTACAAAGGACTATTTTTCGTAGCTGGAGGGAGAGGACTTGTCTGTATGGTCCAGTGATCTGCAGGTCTCCACCCTGCTGGTTATAGAAAGGAAGAACCTACTGGTTTGCTTCTTTGATATCAAGCCATGAAAACATGGGTGTATGCCTTACCTTTCACCGGGCAAACAGCTGTGACTCGAATATCCAGAACTTGACGTACTTATCTCAATGTCCTATACATAACATCCAGATTAGTCCTTCAGATTTTTCAATCATAATCATATTTTTTTGAGGTAACCAGTCTTATTTGGTTCTATTTTAAGATATGCGTTGTCGTGTGATGCATATGATATGAAGTGTTTCGGTTTCTAATAACTGTAAGTTTGTATGTATTCCGACTTTATAGATTTAGAATAGCAATGTGTTTTTTTAGGCATATCCTGGTTACATTGCGATTATTGAAGGAAGCTTGATGCTTGTATTCAGTGAACGTTAGGACATCCGTTTCAAATTTCATGCAAAATCGATCAAGGGGTATGTATAAAGGCGCATTTCATTCGTTAACGAGAAGGCTCAGTCTAGCTGTACTTGAGAAGCGGTGCTTGTATGTGATAAGCTCCTTTTATTTAGAATTGGATAGCACTTGAATATTTATTCAGTTTAAATCATCATTTTATTTTATTTGTTGGCAGAAAAACAGAACACTATTAACTTTTGTGTATCTATTGTCATATAAATATGCTAAAAACCAAATGGCATCCAAAGGACTATTTTTCGTAGCTGGAGGGAGAGGACTTGTCTGTATGGTCCAGTGATCTGCAGGTCTCCACCCTGCTGGTTATAGAAAGGAAGAACCTACTGGTTTGCTTCTTTGATATCAAGCCATGAAAACATGGGTGTATGCCTTACCTTTCACCGGGCAAACAGCTGTGACTCGAATATCCAGAACTTGACGTACTTATCTCAGTGTCCTATACATAACATCCAGATTAGTCCTTCAGATTTTTCAATCATAATCATATTTTTTTGAGGTAACCAGTCTTATTTGGTTCTATTTTAAGATATGCGTTGTCGTGTGATGCATATGATATGAAGTGTTTCGGTTTCTAATAACTGTAAGTTTGTATGTATTCCGACTTTATAGATTTAGAATAGCAATGTGTTTTTTTAGGTATATCCTGGTTACATTGTGAGTATTGAAGGAAGCTTGATGCTTGTATTCAGTGAACGTTAGGACATCCGTTTCAAATTTCATGCAAAATCGATCAAGGGGTATGTATAAAGGCGCATTTCATTCGTTAACGAGAAGGCTCAGTCTAGCTGTACTTGAGAAGCGGTGCTTGTATGTGATAAGCTCCTTTTATTTAGAATTGGATAGCACTTGAATATTTATTCAGTTTAAATCATCATTTTATTTTATTTTTTGGCAAAAAAACAGAACACTATTAACTTTTGTGTATCTATTGTCATATAAATATGCTAAAAACCAAATGGCATCCAAATATGAAGTGGGGCTGCTATCAAAATGGGGAAGAGGAAGAGCAAAACTAATAACACAACCAATGATTGGTGGAAAACAAATACCATGACCAATCACTGGTCATGTTATTGGTTTTGCGCGTGCTGAAAGGTTTTGCACACGCTAAAGGTCTGAGTAAATCAGGCCCAATATGTTTAAAAAATAATGATAATTGTACCCAATAACCTGCAGTTTTGGACCACAAGCCTCATTTTAAATAAAACCTTTTATAAACAGTATTTGTATAAATTGAACCCAATTAATATGTAATACACAACTGTTATTGCAAGTGTGTCAAATGCAGCAGAGCATGTGTTTAGTAATCATTCTGAGAGCCAGTGAGGTTGAACTCTTAGGTGCTAATGGCACATGAAACGACGGTTAACAGTGGGAGCTTTTCTGACGTGTATTCTTTTCATGCACTTATTAGCAGCCACATGATTCTACTTTGCAGTGCTTAAAAGCAGTTGTCATTTCCCCCTAATCCCAGATGATTGCCCATACAATGATTTTGCTCGGTTTTTTATCTTCTTCCCGATATCACAGCAAAATGCTCAGTGTAAAATCAACTCTGACAGAGTACTTTTTACACTGATAGAGTACATTTTAATCATTGTTGACTTTAACTGTACATTTCTTTATTGTGTTTACATAATACTGGTTTCACTCTATATGGATTTGTTTAGTGAAAAAGCTGACACATTGTATTGTAAAACTGTAGAGGTATGCTAATTTTGAGAAACAAAGTTTCTCTAAAACATCAAGAAGGGGAATCAATAAAAAAAATACATAGATTTAAGAAAATAATCTTAATTTGTTTTTAGTATATCACTGAAAATTTCCATAAATTAAATATGATTCATTTAGTACATGTGTATAAAAATCATGACATAATATACAGACCACCAAGTTTATTGTACAATGATATTTACATGGCATTTGGAAAAGTCATTTTGGACAGCCTTGTTATAATATTCCATCATTGTTTTTCTTTTACAGTCTTTCTGAGAAAATAAAGGATGTGCTTTTTGGGCAGTATTTTAGAATTGTGTTGAACTGGGGTGAAGAAGTCCTGTACTTCAGTGGAAAATAACTGTCATAAATATCATTCTTGACGGTCATTTATGTTCTTAAACACTTTGAATTATACATTTGACCAGATCAAAATGATAAGGTTATATCTTCTAAAGCTTGTTTGTTTTCAAAGGGGGTTCCAATGTTGATTTGTGACCCTAGTGGAAAGAATTACGCTATATCACTTTCTAGCTTAATTTTATCACCATCATAGGGAGTTTATCTCTTATTTCACTAAAAAGGGAGTTGTGGTTTTTTCCTTGTATCTGTTATTTTAAAGTATAGAATTAAGGGGGGAAATAGGCCTACTAGAAGTAGCTGTGCTTTGAGCCAGCCCTAGCGATGGCCTTTTCTGGAAGATAACAAATGCTGCACTGTATATACTGAAGAGAAATTAACCCAGCTGGCCCTGTTGTGGACAGGGAACCCTGGCTTTTAATTTTACACCCAGAGCTGAGATTGTTGTGGCACTGATAAAATCCTGTTGTGGCCAGACTGTACAAATGTACTAATAAAGTACTGCTGCGGCCCAACCATACAAAAGCCTTACCAAAAGGCAGAGCGACGTGCGGGAGAATGGGATAGAGGAGTGAAACGCGAGATTGTAAGGCCTGTGGGCCAGGGTGGTACCCCAAAAGGGACAAATTACAATCAAACAATGGGGGATCTTTTCCACTTGGGGTTAATTAAATGTTACTTCATCAAAGAAAAGACAGTTTGCAAGCTGCTCGTTTTGTAATTCTATCATGTTTGCCCCAGAGATATGCTTTTTGTATTTTTTATTCTTCACTATTTCCATTGATTGAAATTCCATTTAATTACACCGTTGGGGGGTATTAATTATAAGCTAGAGCTAGGCCAGTCAAATGAGGCTTGTTGGTAGCAGAGGACCTATATTTAGGCTGAGGCCCTGTTGTTCTCTATAATGGCTGAAACAATAGCTGTCTGTGCATTGTGTTTGGGTAGTACAATGAATAATAAAAGGGTGCAGTCACAAAAGGCTCTTGCAAGCAAAATCCTGTGACTAGAAAAACTTCCCGAAATATATTTCTGCATTTAAGAATATTCTAAAAAAAAAAAAAGTTACTTTCTACCCTGAACATCACAGCTAATGATAATTTTAATCCATAACTTTCTTCACCTTTCATTGTTAGCTAACTGTTTTCTAGATGATTGTTGAAAAAGGGAAAACTGCTTCATTAACCTTTTCTGGTAAAAGGTAATTTCAGACCTGCATGAGTTGAGGGAAAAAAGAGACAATGCCAGCTTGTCTTTTCCTTAGTACAATTGGGGCTCACGTCTGAACAACCTGGCGTTGTCAGTGTGGTACAGTAACCCAGCGGTTTCAGGGGGTCAAGTTTTTTTAAATTTCACGTTGAAAATAATATCCACTTGGTTTAACAAGTACAATTTTAGTAGAATTCAAATCTGCTTCAAGGGGATTAGAAGGCAATAGCCGCAATCGTAGATTACTGTAAGTCTAAAGCCTAACTGCACAGACACAGGGTATAGTGTTTGCAGAATATCCATGTGTAGTCTTTGGGGTCTCAGCCTTACCCCTGTGCAGTTGGTGATGGGAGCACTTTGTGTTCGCTTCTCCTTTGAGCACTGAGCCATGGATTACATGGTTTGTTGTGGACCCAGGATCAGAAGGAGGGAGCTGAATAATGTCTTCCTACTCTTTGAGGGAGGGCCACGGTTCGGTGATTACAGAATGGCTTTGACAGTCTAGAGGAAACTATGGCTTTTATCCAATTCTTCACAAAAAAAGGTAAGTCCAAAAAAAAAAAAAAAAAAAAAAAAAAAACTGAAGTAGTAAATAATAAAACATGATAATAATAATAAAAGCTTTGGCTTTGCAAACTGATGCTGGGGTATTATTTAGTGGGTCAATTAAGATTATACTCTGGCACCTACAAAATATGGCCCTGTCAGATATGGTGGAAGTTTGCCATTTCCAGATAAAATAGAATATTCCCAGTGAAATGTCCATGTCTTCTTGTGTTTGCTGTCAGCAGTGATGGACAATATCTAACTTGAAATGATGGCAGCGGCTGTAAAGCTTAAGGTTGAGGCCTTCGATTGCCAGCCCTTGAAGTCAAGGATTTAAAAAGATTATCAGCTTTTGTGAATAAGGATTTTTTTTAATTCAAGGTTCGCCGTGATCCCACACACACACACACGCACG
This sequence comes from Synaphobranchus kaupii, assembly GCA_029718625.1. Taxonomy (NCBI): domain Eukaryota; kingdom Metazoa; phylum Chordata; class Actinopteri; order Anguilliformes; family Synaphobranchidae; genus Synaphobranchus; species Synaphobranchus kaupii. Next base: position 103,919,610 of record CM056379.1, on the reverse strand, counting down.
CACGCACGCACGCACGCACGCGCACACACACAAACGTATACACGCGCACGCGCACACACACGCACGCACACACTTCACGGAATTAGCATTTTATCCGGTGTAACAAAGCCAATATGTTTCGAGACGTAAGGCCATGCTGAAACAAGTCCTTTACAAAACACCGCCCGAGGGGCTTTCGGGTTACTCCAGGGACACTGCCAGGGCTCCAGAGCCTATTTGTTCAACAGAATTTGTTATTCTGTCACAGCAGGCCTGTCACAAGTGAAATCATTTAAATGTGCAATTCTGTATTTAAGCAGACTGTCTCTCCAAGAGCAGATGAACTGCACTCTGAGTTTTTTATGGCCAGACATATTAGAGGTTAAGCAGTTGCAATCGCAAGCCCTGGCGGAATGGATTCCTTGGAGAGACGCTCCTGTGTGTGAAATAACACGGCATTGTGATATTATCATTCCGTTGATCGTCCGCTGGAAATTAAGGTTGCTTTGGTTTCTGCAGATTATACGTTCGGTCATTTCAAGAAAATGACCGGATGCGTCCGACACCCTTTTCCTCCACTTCTGTAAAACGTGTAGACAGTGTCAAATGACAATAGGGTTTAGTAGTTTTAATATACTAATGTACTTGAAAGGTGCCCTCAGTTGTCGATTCCCGGATTTAGGAAAATGTGATCCATAAACATATAAAAATACTGCTTTTATGAAATGGGGGTTGGGGGGGGGGGGGCATAAGAAATATATCTTCATTTATACTGTGTTACTCAGCACTTTTTATAAATGTATTTTTAGTTGAAAGTGGTATCCATAAGTAGATGGTCTCACAAAACTAGTAAAGGGCTGTTGAGTAATGGACCTGTCAAGGTTGATGGATTTTCAACACAGTTGGGATATAGGTCCCCAAGCCACAGGCAATCAAAGGCTGTTCATATGTAAACAGACTAGCGTAGAGGTCTTGTGTAGTTCAGAGAAACACTGGGAAGCCTGATCAATAATGCATTTTTACTTTGCAAGTGGAACAAAATACATAATTGAGAAAAGTGAATGAAAAAAAAAGGTGAATTCTCATAAACATAAAAGCAGTTTTGCAAGAATATAATCAATTAAAGCAATGAGACCCTCCACATTGATGATAGCCCATCATTACCGATTATTTTCACTGAGTAATGGGACCCCACCAAGGTAGATAATAAGATTCAATAACATATTTACTGCATTTGGGAAAAGGGTTTAAATACCTGGGGGATGTAGGCCTCAATTACTTACAGAGTTTAAGAACTCCAGTGTAATTGGATCTGAAGATACCTTTGACTATGTATCTATTCACAAAAGACATATATAGTGTTTGTGCAGTTTCGTCTTACCTCACGACCTTCAACCTTAGACACACAGATACACACGCATGCTCGCATGCACAAACACACACACACACACACACACACACACACACAATAAGCCAATATTAATTTGCATTTCAAACAAAAACAAAACAACTCTCAGCCAAAAAAACGAATTGATACACTGGTATTATTATTATTATTATTATTATTATTATTATTATTATTATTATTATTATTATTTATTCAGTGAATAAATACTTGGGATGTCCTCATATAATATTAATAATATGGAGACATAGTTTTCCCTTTTCTCTTACCATATAAATCATCTTTTGGTAACATTTTTAAGTTTATAAAACCTATAAAGCTTTGGTTTCATTTCCTTTCCAACATTCAGTTCTGTACTCAGTAAGACAGAATAGAATGACAACATGTCCATGCGATTTTGTTCCTGCTCAGTAATGGCCTACACATTCAATAGCATCCATTGATTTGAGCTAATAACATTTACCGTACTCGTACTTGTATAATACTGCGATTTTATCGTATTGTTTTTAACTAAACAGAACCTGGCCGTGTTGCATTTGAATGCTATCTATGCAGACACTGGAAAGATAATAACATCTACTTCCATCAACAAACTGTACGGAAGACTGTCTCCTAGAGTAGAAAAATAAAACCTTTCGAATATACACAGATGACTGATCATTAACTTTGTTTGCATTCAATATTTGACAAAAGTGTGGACCTAGGAGGGCGGCCCCTGGGCAAGAGTGCTAGACCTCTCCACACAGCTTTAATCTGACATGTGAACTTGAACATAAGGAAATGGCAAAAGTAGGTATAGGTAGATTCTAAATAAATGAAAAAAATATGTTTGTTGGGCAGTATCCTTTAAATACTGTAGTATTGCACACACCATGTGAAATGTCTATTTTATTTCCAGAGGGGAATTGATAAAGTGGATGACTGTGGGGGCGATCTTTCTCAGCCATAAGGCGACTTAACGGTGAATCTGAATTCTGTGAGCAAAATCACACTTAGCCCATATTGATCCATATGCATAATGTTGAAGTGCTTATCTAATCTCCTGTGGATTAAGCTGAACGAGCCTCCATTAAACGTTGAATTTAGATACGTTTGTAAAAAATATTGCTCGGCTCTTCAGCTTCAAAAACGGACACCTGTGAAAAACTTTGAGGGATGAAGAATAGTGAACAGTGGCCTTGCTACGACCAAATTAGCAATAGAAAAGTTGCTATACCTCATCATTTTCCAGCACGTCTGCATTGGCAGTGGAACAGTTGACATAGTCCCTGTATGTTCTGGCAATGTGCAATCCCCATGAGATGAACATTAAGCAAGATGTAGAATGGCCGTGGTTTGTTGATAATAAAAAGCACATCACTGAAATAGTTATTAGCAGGGATCCCTGGGAAAGTCATATTAACTGTAAGTGTCTGTAAGTGACGGAGATTGTCCTAAGTACAGCCTCAGCAGGGGTGCTCTCTTTAACTCTAATTCACATCAGGATCAAATCACCACGCTAAGATCTCATCAGCATTATTGCGCCTGTGCTTACCACTCGCGCTGCTGTCCGCGTGTGTCCCGTCAAGCAAAGCGAGGCTTGATCATTAACGGCAGGCAAGTTTTGTTCTAATCTTATTTAAATGACACGGCTAAATGGTTGATACTGGAGACAACCAAATATGAGGACCTTTAGATTCCTGTGGCTCGACAATACCTCCATTCACCCAAGGAGAAACGGCGTCTATTTGAATAAAGAGCGCCTTGATGAATCATGTGATCACGGCCATGCCCTCTCGTCAGGTGCAAGGGAGAATTGCTTCATTGTCAGAGACAAGTGAGCACTGGGTCTGCTGTATTTCGGTTCTTTCTGTAACGTTAATCATTGTTGTATTACATTTGCTTTGTAAACACACTTATGGATGGCGACCCTCAATGCTTACCAATGACACGTACTTCCTACTGCACGTTTACACAGCTAAGGTATTCACTGGGGAAATTTAGGCAAAGTACCTAAAACTATCTGACTTGCTCTTAATGATGGAGTTCAGAGACTTCAGTATGGTTGCAGTAGACTACAGTGTACTGTGTACAGTGTACTTTCTGGCTCAAATTAGGGAAAGACCAGGGCTAAATCTAAGGTTTGTGCTCAAAGTTGATGGCCCTGATTCTTCAGTAGGAAAAGGGGAAAAAAGAGTGATCTGTGGCTCAGGGAGGGGCTATCATTGCTATATTGTTCTTAGGGCTAAATAGCATTAGCCATTCCTTTCAACAGTAGCATGGAGGCAGAGTGGGTTCATCTTGGTTTGAAACGGCAATGGGAATTATATGGTCTGGCAGTATTGGGCAATGGTGGAGAGGAAAGCTATTTGTGCAGCAGCTGTTTTGATCATAAAATACTTTAAACAAACTGGTGTGCAGGGCCGTACGCTGACTTTTTGTGGGGCATATGCTGAACTGGGGTGGGCGTGCAGGACGGCAGAGATTGTGATCATGGGCGGGGGGGTGTGGGTGGCGGGGGGTGACATTGTGATCGCAGGCCGGGGGGGGGGGGGGGGGGGGGGGGGGTTAGATTGCGATCGCAAAGGGCACCTGTGCTTTTCAAACAAAAATTTGAAAAAAAAGGCAGGGCCTCCAGTCCCACCTCTGCCTGCTGAAAAACACACATGTTGAAAATTAAACTTCACAAAATCTAACAACTTGGTACAACTTGATACCTTTATCCCTCTACAGGTACAAATTAATTCGAATTTTTGGGATCTGGAAGGTAAGTTCTGAAGAGGTCATCCAACATTTGAAGGCAGGTAGCGAATTTCCATATGGAGATTTGGAGAGGTCAGACGCGCATCTATCAGGAGCTTAAACAAGGGATGTATTCTGGAAGAGTTACAATGCTTATGGAGCGAAATACTTTAACCGCACCTGTCCTGCATTTGGCTCATTGTCTGCTAATATCAAAATGTTTTACTCATAACTAATAGCTAACAAATAAAAATGGTAAATTTTACACATTTATAGCTAACAGGTTAATATAGCACACTCCTTGAACTTCATAACCCTTCATAATTTCATCGGTAATATAGATCAACTTCATTTCCTGCTTTTTAAAAAAAAAGTTTGTAACAGCTGTTACAATTATGAAACAGCTAAATTGCAATATAGCTAGCGCAACCTAGCTAATTTACACCGAGTTTAAGTTGCAGAAAGCCAATGAGTTAAAGCTGTTTAAATGAAACTTGTAAATATTCCAAAGCTGTTTACTGTAGGTAGCAGTAGTATATAGGCCTACATGCTTATTGTATGTTTGTACTTGATAATGGCAGATCTGCAAGGGAAACGCCAGAGAAATATATATTGATGGCTAAATTTTCCTTACTTTTAATTTAAAGTTAGGTAGCTGTCTATCAGGTCCTATCTTTTCCAAATATGTTCCAGTTAAGGCAGGTAGTAGATGTTGGAGGGGTGTGCTGTGTCTTAAAAGAGGAGTTAAAGAGCCTGTTTTTGTGGCCTGGCAGTAGAAACCATGCAAGCATTTGTCCTGACACTTAAACACCAGATTATTTGCCTTGGCAAAACCTAGCCTTAGCATGCCCCTGACCTAACTCAATGTTGGAAAGAGAACTAGTGAGGGTTGTTGTTAGAAGCACCCTCAGTATCCAGTGGCCAGAGAGACGTGGTCCTCCTGCAGGTGAAATCTTCAAGTTAATTTTCTCTATTAGAAAGTTATAGCTGAGCATGTTGGTCGGCATTTACAGCTATTTTAACAATGCAAAGTGCTCGGTGAAATGCCCAGTTAAATTCTGCTTAAGATTTAAAATTGAGAAATTTTAAGCAAATTAAATTCTCAATAAACATGCTGCTTCCATCGTAGGAATGGTCACTACAGCTGCCTCTATCCAAAGTGTCCATGAAGAAATGGGCAGTTATGGGTTTGAAAAGTTTTGTGCCTATTTTTTCTTTTTGTTGAATAAGTTTGCCCATTTCAAAATTGTACAAATGAACCTCTATACCATTCAAAGATTTTTTTGAAAAATCATGGCTTTATGACTGAATAAATAAATGTTTACTCATTGAAAAAATAGTTTTTTTTTTTGTATAGTAGGGACACCTAAAGCTGAGGCTACAGTGACTGCGCTGAGTAATGGCCTGGAAGCATGCACTGTAGAACAGGGACAGTCGTCAATACATTTTACACTATATATGTATCCAGTGAATGTGTGTTCAGTCGAAACTGCTGAAACAAAACCTATAGCATAAACCAAATTGCCATACATACTCACTGGGGCCTGACCAACACAATAGAGAGCACATGCTTAAATATTTCAAAACATAAAAATATAAACGCATCTGGATTTCGTGTTATCGTGTAAACCTAAAAGAAATAGTAACTGTGAGAATTTCTTGTGTTGGCATGGCTGGGTTCACCGGTAAGATTTACTGCATATGCATGTAAAAACAATGAAATAAATTTTTTTTTAAAAAGCTACGAATGTAACTGACATAGCAGAACAATCCATAAGAGTGAGCAGAATAATTTAATCCAGAAATAAAACTGGGATATGCCCGCTTGCCCGCCTCTCTTGACAAGGTGTATCCTAATCTGTATTATTCATGGACTTCAAAAAAAAACATATCAGTGATCCATGAAGGCCAAATTAAAAATGATAGAATAATTCAGGAAAACGGGCGACAGGGTTTTTTATTTTTTGGCCCAAACGCGGATGCGCAGAAAGACGTTTCAGAAATCATTCAAAAGTGTTGCTTTATATCAGCATTTACTGACAGGAGAAAACACAAATGTGAACAATTCAAATGACATCTAATCCAGTCAGCAGTCGTGAGGATGTGCCAGCGCGGGATCGCCTGCGTGTTCAGAGTTGAGACGGCGGTGAGGATGTGTGGCGTGTTGTGACCTGAAGGACGGTGACGGGGAGAGAAGGCTTCCCAGTCTCCCTTTCGTCTACTCCTGTCAATCTCCTGCATGGCAGAGTTTACAGCTTCAACACAAAGTCCTTTATCAAAGTTATTTAATGCGGAAAACAACATTTACTCAAGTTACTGAACTTGAGGTTGAACATGCTTTTACTTGCTAATCGCAGAAAGCTGTTTGGTAATATATAGTGTGAAGAATAACACTGTAGATGTCATAGTAAGATGTACTGGCTAATAAATTCCCTGACTTAACATCAGAGTATTGCTCTAGTTCAACTGTATTTAATTTCATTGTGGTAGCCACATGTGCATTGGGGCTGTTGAGAGTCTTAAACATTATAAGGACAGTATCAATCCGCACGGTAGAGATGGTAAAGTGAAGGTTCTCCGAACCCCGTGATGGATGGAGTTAAAATGAGGTGTCAATTATTATGACTCGTTTAAATTAATGAATGTATTTTGCTTTTCATATCAGCAAAGAATTATCGGTTAAAACTAAAGAGTGACTCAGCTATTTTTTGATTCATGAAATGTCATTCCCCCATCACTGCTAGCTAGCACTAATGTTTCCAAATTAGGCTAATAAGCAAAAGTTCAGAAAAGATAAGGTTTCTTCCTTAGAAGGTTTATTCATTACGGCGTGGCTTTCTGATGTCTACTTTGAGAGCGTTAATAGAAAAAATAACCTTCACTTGTTGTCACTTTCTTATTTCTTATGTTGTATACTTGTGCCATCACATATAAGGCTGCTACTGTTATAGTAAAGAATGGGAAAAAGGAGTCAATGCTACCTTTTAGACACATCACTTATCTAACTTTTTACTTCCATTACTTTTGGTGATTACTGAACTCAACATTCTTGTTTTGGGGGGGAAAGGCGAGAACTCTTGCATTTAATTGTGAGTCAAATTTTAAGGATGAATAACTTAAAGTAACTTAAATTCAGGAATCAAATGGTTTATTTGAAAATACAGAATTCAACCTATTAGTTACCCCAATTTTAACTTCAGTCATGCTTCCCCTGGGCATACATTTTGCACCACTGGAAGTGTATACAAACCAAAATGCCACAAAGTAACTAGAGGTTCCATGTCATATGCACCATGAACAGGAGAATACAAGTGGCTTTAAATATAAATCACAAGGAAGCTTTTTGTTTCTTCATAAAACATGATGAGTACTGTGATATTGAGTATGTAAATATACAACAAAGATACAAGGGTTTGCAGTATTTTGTTTGAGGAATAAATACAACAGCTGTGTTCAGTCTACAAGCACACTACTACTGTCACCCAACTAATTTAATGTAATATCATAAACTGCTTCACAAATCAGGTTTTTTCTCTCGTGTCTGGTATAGTTGCTGTTATTGTACCTAAAAATTACCTGTTGATGTGCATGTATTAATGCGGCATCTTTAAAATTACATTAATAATGGCAATAATCTTTTGACAAACATGAAGTGGAAATTTCACTGATTTGTTACTGTTCCACTGTACTTTTCTTGTTAATGAATTTTTAAATATCCTTAATGACAGCAGAAGAACGATGTAATTAAGCAAGCAAGTTTGGAAAAATGCTGACTTAAACTCTTTATGAAGACTATTTTAATGATAGTTTAATTGGAATTAACACATTATCTTAATGAACAGATTGCCTTCAAGGAGGCTATATCCCTTACCAAGCTGAAATCCAATCTCCATGTTTAGAGATTTCTTTTTTTAGGGTTTATGAAATGAAAGAGTTGCTCCCGTAAAGGCAAAAAAAAAAAAGCATGTCTTTTCTGCATTAACCCATCTGTGCCCTGACTGAAAACGCTCTCTCTCTCTCTCTCTCTCTCTCTCTCTCCCCCAGGAAGGGGATGATTTGCAGTTGTGTTTTTGAAGAAGCAACTGAAGTGCTCTATCCCTAGAGTGCAGGGTGGTCTCCCTAGGTCAGGCCCAGCTGAAGTCCAGCATTGTGATCGCTCACGCAGCACCTTGTTAGCACATTGGATCGAATGCTTTTGTCTCTGGCGCCGTCAGTTTCATAATTAACATGAACACAGCGCTCATCAAGGAAACTGAAAACGAACCAAAATGATTATGAGAAGGGCATTGCCAACTCTCTAAACCTACCCCGCAAACATAACGGTATGATCGTAGTTGCAATCAAATGACGGTCAAATAGTTTTTTTTTTCCCGCTCATAAATATGATATGTACTTGGTTTGAACGTGTTCATGACAAAAACGAAAGCCTGGGTTGTGCAAATATTTGTCCTTAACATTGACTCACAATGAAATGCAAGTGTTAGTCATCTAAAAGTTAAAATGCAAACGGTGATTGTTTTGCAAGTGTAAAACTTAGTCTTCTTTACCTGTCTCCAGAGCATTTTAATTGTTTGGCGCTCATTGTTTGGCGACCGGTCACGTGCCCTCTCGTACTTTGTCCTGAAGTTCTTATTCTGTGGTGGAATGTCCTGAGATCAGCCGTTGAGACGGACCGTTCCGCGGCCTTCCCGCCTCAGACACCTGGGAAGGGATGCCTCCTGCAGGCGGGAATCTCGGCCGCCACTCCGAGGAGACACGGAAGAAACGGCGTGTTTACACACGGAAGGTTTGGGCAGGTGCGTTTAACTTGGGATTTACAAGTGACACTGTGCCCCCACACCCGTCTTCTTACTCTGTGGGGTTTATGGAGTGAGACAGAGGGTCTTTTCCTCGTGATTAAACAGCCTGCGACCAGCCATGCACGAAGCATTATAGCCTACTGCATTATGTATTGGAGTGTGCAGAACCACCCCACCCACCCCCCCACCCCCCCCCAGCCCCACCACAGGAAGGTCAAGGTTCTAAAGCCAGCTGATGGCACACGAATACGTGCGACGAGGTTAATTCCGCAGCCGGCCGAGAAAAAAAAAAAAAGTAAAAAAAATAAAATAAAAATACGACGGAAACAACGTTTAAAAAAAAGTTCAATATCGTAAACCGTATAATTTAACATTTGAAAAACAAGGAGGGGAAAAGTGTGTAAACAAGGAACGAACACCCCACACGTCTTCCCAAAGGCTTATCTCCCGAGAGCTGTTTGAGCTAAGCTCAGACATTAACACGCCGATAGCCCCAGGGATAGTCAAGCATAAAATGAACGGGGAACGGGGATGGGAACAGCACAAGGAGCGAGAGGGGGGGAAAAGGGGAGACGGCGTTTTGAGGCCTTCGGTCCTATCTGTCTCCGAAATGACTTCCCATTGCACTTTGGGGAGGGTTTTTATTTGCCATGCATCTCATTCATATATCACATTTAAGATATCCCTGAGAAAGAAATTGGAGGAACGTAATGTGTGTGTGTGTGTGTGTGTGTGTGGGGTGGAGGGTAGCCCTGTTACCGTAAAGGTGGGGTGTGTGCCGTTCGTGATAAATATTGCGCGCTTTTCATAAGACTTCTTTAAATACAACAGCCCCTGTATTGATCCTGCCTTGATTTTATTTTTAGAAAAAACAGGCCTAACGGTCTGCCGTGCGACAACACAGGTTGAGGAGAGGTCTGTTTAAGAAAATACTTCAGCTTCACAAGGCTTCAGATAAGGCCCTGGTTAGCTTCTTTAAGTCGGGGTTCGCTGAATCCGGTCTGTGTGTTCTTCCCTGAGTTCAGTTATGTTCAACAGCACACACCCCAGACCTGGGTGCCATAATGTCCCTGCACACTTAGGTCAGATTGGCACTAGACAATGGAGTAATATTATTTAGAGGGGAAATTAAGATTGTGTCCTCCTGGTAATTTACCTCCTGGACCTTGTGTGCTGGTGGAGTGTGAATCAATTTGTAAAGGATAGTTAAATCTCTATAACAACCTCCCCCCTTCTTCACACTTGACTATCCCGCATCAGCTATTAAAAATGAATGAAAGGGAAAAATGGCATCTAGACTGGTGGTGATAATTGAGAGAAAAGCATCCCTTGAAAACGATCAAATGTGCATCGTTTCTTTGAAACCCCATTTGAAGAATGTTAACTGCCGACACATTGTGTACGTGAAAAATAAATAAATTAATTAAAGGGGATAGTTGGACTCGTGTGTGGTTAAAAAAAAAAAAATTGTTATACCCAGGCAAAATGTTTCATCATATTCACTGAAGGAGGAGCCTTTATTTTATTGATTTAAAAAAAAAAAAAATCCCAGAGGCACTAAAACGAACAGGCAATGATTAATGTCCCTCTTAGAAAAAGAAATTATATGGAATAAATTAAACTACTGCGGCAGCAAATTGAAAAATAAGGATGTAAATGAGGTTTGAATACTTAATATCTTATAAAGAAAAATAGTCAATGAGGCCCAAAAATGATGAGGGATTGCCAAAGAAACATAATATTAACTCTAATGACCTAGGCTAGATTTTCTGTACTGTCAAAATTTACCTGTCACAGTTGATATGGTACCTGGAAAATGAAAAATGGGGAACAATATACGGCAATTGAAAGAGCTAACCTTGTTCACTAGGTAAAAGACATAGGAACAATAACCCATTAAATGGAAATGGAGAATTAAAATTTAAAAAACGGCTTTGGACTCAATCTGTAATACATAATGTGCACAGCTTATAGGTATTACAGTCTGGAGATTTACAACCTCAATCACCTACCCAAAGCAATGCATTGCATAGTATGTATGCTATTGCTATTGTCAGTCACTAATTGTTAATGCTTAAAAATATATAGTCGGACTTAAAGAAGCCAGTGTAAACATGGAAAGGCTATTTCTTAGGTGTGTGCTTGGTAAGACCCAACACCTACCTGGATTTTATTTAGATATGTACACATAGGTCATTCTCAGACATCAAGCTCCAATGTATCGGAATTTTAAGCAATAGAATTAAAATATAACCCAAATATAACGGAACAGAAATATTTTTATAATCTATTTTCTTTCTCCCACAAGTATGAGAGGTCTATTTTTTTTAACATCTGTGTGATTCTTTTTTTTCAGAATCAGGTGACATGAAGCCATTGCCAAAGTAATAATTTCACTATGTTTATTTACGGCCTTCGCTTGATATGAACAATCTTACTTAAAAGTAATTTAAATCTGTTTTCAGCTGTACATCACACCTGTACCTGGTGTTCATTACCCATTGAACCTCCCACTCCCACTCTACTTTACCAGACTTTGCATCCCAATATTAGAGAGGTGCAGATGTCTCCGAAAAGCCTTAATAGATTATAAATATTTTAATTTAAGTTTATGCCTTGTTGACACGGTGCATATAAACTGAACACCGGAGGCAGTTACTTGTCATCTTCTTCACATCCCCCTTAAATTAATCATGAATCCTCAGATATAATGCTCAGGCCGCGTGATTGAGAGCTAGCCCGCTATTGAAATAGTTGAAATCCGGCCAGAGTCTTGTCTATTCTTGTACGCTGAGTGTTATAGGGGGGAGGCGGCCATGATGGTAGCAGAAACTCACCAGAGTAGAACGTGCCAAATCTGAGGGATGCAAAAGGATCATGGGAAATAATCACGGTTTTATTTTATTTAACAGCACATAGGAGCTGCTCACATAGCAGTGTGAAAAGAGAATTCAGGCCTTTTTTTATCTGACAGAAGACAACATAGAATTACTGCAGAGTGCATTTATTTTTATTTTCTTATTTTATTTTTCACTCCCAGGGTAGGAATGGCCATTTTCCTGAGCATACATACTATATTTAGGTCTACACTTGTGTGAGCATGGGGATTTACTCAACACTCCTATCTTGCGCGCTTCCAATCTGACCCATAATAACCTACAGCAGAAGTGTAATTCAGAGACTGAATGGGAAACTTAGTGATGTGTATTCATGTGTGCTAGTTCTTACTAAAAGGCGATTTTAAATGTTTAGCTATTCACTGTATCCCTCTTTCCCTCTCTCTTTCTCTCGCTGTTTTTCCTCTCTCCATTTCTGAGAAGTACAATGATATATATATATATATATACTTCAAAAAAAGAAAGTGTGCATGGGTATAGAAAAGTCCAATAGGGAAGATACCATGTTCATTGAATAATATTTGGATTACACATGGGAATAAACTCAATATTTTAAGATATGCATACTTTCATTTTTGAAGAGTATATATGTATGTGTGTGTGTATATATATATATATATATATATATATATATATATATATATATATGGCACATGATTAAATGCTGTCATTGCTTTCATGGTCCTCAGAAATGTGGTAAAACCAGAGCACTTTAGGGTGTTTATTTCCATGGAGAGAGGAGGAATGTGTTAAAGCAGCTCAATATTTTAAGATATGCATACTTTCTTTTTTGAAGAGTATATATGTATGTGTGTATACATATATATATATATATATATATGGCACATGATTAAATGCTGTCATTGCTTTCATGGTCCTCAGAAATGCGGTAAAACCAGAGCACTTTAGGGTGTTTATTTCCACGGAGAGAGGAGGAATGTGTTAAAGCAGCTCTCCCATGTTGGGCGCATTTCTCCGCCTCCCGCCCAGGTGCTGCTGTGATGCGGGAGTTGGCGGGGAAGTGTCAGGAGTGTGCTGGTGCCGCACCCCATTACTTCCGATGGATGGCGGAGAGGGGCTGTATATTAAACATCGCTCCCTCAGTTGGAACCTTTAATTATAACTCCTCAGTATCAGTTACAACAGCCCAGCACAGATGTTAAAACCGTCTGAGGCTTGGTTAGCCTACCTTGTTTAATCGTAAGAAGGGGCACAGATACTGCCGCGGTATCGGGAAGGCTGGGGATATTGGCTGCTTGTCGGTCAGCTTCCAATTACAGGAGGGGTTTTAACGGAGCCCGAGGCGCACGATTTGACAATAATCTTTTTGTATTATTATTATTTTCAGATTTTTTTTCTCCCCCCCACCCCCTTCCATATTTCGGCATATACATGTGGGCCTAAAGACGCTATAAAAATTGCTGAGGTATAAAATCGAATGTGCTCAAACTGTCTGCTGAAGAGTATTTCGCTGGCTGGCCCCGTCCGGCGATGACAGAATCACAGTCCTGGCCAAGGAGAACTGTAAATCAGGGTACATTTCAGCTTGTTTGTTTACATATCATGCTCTTTACACTGATCTTTGGGAGCCCCGAGCTTCCATATTGCTGGAGCTATTGTACGGCTCATAAAACTAAAGAATATAATGTTGGTGCAGGTCCCCAGCATTTTTGCTTGTGATATCATAATAGTTGTATTTGCACGGGCCAGCAAATAGTGCTGCTTTGGCAGTGTTGAGTGCGCATTTCTTGGGGCAATGTTTTCAAGAGTTAATATTCAGATAATCTAGCACAAAATGTAATGCACTTCTTTTAAAAACAATAACAAATGCATTCAAATAATGGGCAGGTTGTCATAAAACAGGCCAAAGACGCGCCATTCCATTATAGCCCGGATAGCCTGTGTGTGAAATTGGATGGTGCGGCAGGAGTTAAAATCAAAACAATGCTGGAGAGGCATCTTCTCTCAAGCAGTGATATTCAAATTGACACATTATAATGCTGACAGGTTAAGCTTATACAAAAATTGTAAACTTCACTCATGCTCTGAGAACCGAAACATTGTGCATTTACCGATTTTAATAACATTCGCGAGGCTCTGTAAACTAATTCTTCAATTGTCTTTGAGGAAATGCTGCTGGACAACTGATCAGTAACTTGTAGGCTAGCAGGAGGCTTTTTGCTAAAAATCTGATCGCCTGTCTGAAAGAACAGGCCACCTAAGTCAAAATTACTGACCCACAGCCATTGTTTTTTGGCTTGCTTTTACACTAGAAAACATTGTGCATGTGTGAGTGTGTTTAATTGTGTGTCTGTGTGCGCGTGCATGCATTTGTGTGTGTGTAAACATATACAAACGCATATACACATATGAAACCTTATGCATTAAAACCTGTTTGATGCAGGTGGAAATGTAGAAGGAAGCTTCGGCTTTCTAAGGTCTCTGCACACCTGGCAGGAAGTGTGCCGCGCCCCGCTCGATTGTTTACACGAGAACAGTAGCCCTGTGCATAAACTCATTGAACCAGAGACAACCTGCACGGTTCACCGATATCAGCTGAGGTGCTGCATGGACCACCTGTACTAGTCTTAATATTAGTATTGGTGCATTAATCTGTTCTTTGAAATCCATTATTTTGTCATGACATGACCTACTGCAGGAGTTTGTCTTTGGACTTACCCTTCCATGATGATGTGTAAGAAAACTGTGCCACAGATCACGATTAGCACAGTTGAACTAATGGTGGTTTTGTTTCCCTTTCGTGGACAGTGTCAAATTGAGAATTCATCCTCGATGGCTCAGAATCTAACATAACTACATTAGCTAACTAGCATTGCTAGCTTCCTGACTGCAGATGTCAAGGCAAGACAGCTATTTGCTCCCCCTTTCCCCAACTTTTTTAAATCTCCCCGGCTGCGCCTCTCCCCTCGCCATTATGCTGTCCTGCAGTGCTTACACTCCGTAACTATTTTGCACACTACTGTCCACACAGTACTACAGAGCAACTCGCAGAGGAGTGTTGCACACCGCACTGATGACAGCTAGCAGCAAATGCAGAGGTAAGCTAAAGAACCCTGACTTACACCTGCCTTACCCCTGGTGGGATGAAGTCAGTTGTATCCCATCACTGCAGATTCCTCCTCATAGATCGCTAATGACATACAGTCATGTCTAGGCTATAGGGCCTTTAATTGATCAACTGATTATGATAACACATCCTTTTTTTTTTTCCCTAAAATGACATTGTCCTGTTCTGGCGTTCTTGCATACAACCCCACGGGCTAGTTTTGAATCCGTACAGTGGCAGTGCCAGCCATTGGCTTGCAGCTCTGCAGGGCTACAGACACAATTAGCTCTATTGTTGCCCAGGGATGGGGGCGTTTCATTCGGCCGGGATTACAGCCTCTCAACGCTCACCGGCGACCCCCCTACTGGTCGATCGGTCGCCTGCAAGTCCACCTGTTGAGCTGCACATACAGCGTCTCTCAGTTGTATCTGTGCGAGCCCAACTTGCAAACGGCGGCGTGATGAGAAGCGCAGGTCACGTCACGTCCTTTGGGAGAGCGTGCTTGTTTACGCTCTCCCAAATCGATAGTGGAGGTTGCAGCACCGATGAATATGATTGGCCATTCCAAATTGAGGAGTACAAAGAGGTGTTCTAATGTTTTTCTATAGCACTTCAGCTTCTGTGTAAAGGGAGAGGCATCAATTATTTTGCCAAAGCATCTTTCCTGTTAACTGAGGATGAGGTCAACACGTTTAACATTGCTTTGCATTTTTACGGGACAAACACAAAATAGTAGTCTGTGTTTATTTCGAATGCCTGAGATGAGTAAACACCGCGATAGCAAGATGATTTCATTCCCTTTAAATGTTTTCGTACGTCCGCAACGTTTACCCTTGTTTGTATCGGTGAGTGTTACTGTGGCAAGGTGATCACATTTTTGGGTTGCATCATCTGAAAGTCTTTGCTTTCACTTCTAGGTTATAGCACACCTGTCCATTTTGTTTTTACAAGCCACAGTTAATTTGAAAAGACTGTCAATTAATTCAAGCACGATCCCATAAAATGTCGTTTCGGTGATCAGAGATTACAGTCACCTTCTTGAAACGTCAAATGACAATGAAACGGGAACACATCTTTAATACCACATATTCTCTTTGAAAAACAACCCAGTTAATTGTTTATGATAAATAAATAGTTATTATTGTACAATTAATTAACAATAACCAATGATTGCATCCCCTTGCATTTTCAATGCATCATATTTGGGGCCTCAGATAAGGAATATGTCTACAAGCATTGTTATTTATTTAACTCTGAAACCTATTATTACATGCAATCTTACATACTGTATATCCATTATATTTTACTTAGATAACACTAATCATTTGCCAATTGGTTCAAATGCCAAATTTAAAAGATATATGTTACAATGGTGCACAGTTATAAATCAGAGAGATGACTTTAATCTCTCTCAGGACTGAACAATCTCATAGAGCATGAGGTTATCTACAATAACAGAACACGGCGTTCCATATGAAAAGCACTGCACGAGATATAGGTTTTGGATTCCGTTTGTTTTTCTTAGTCAGAAGAGTAGTAACATCCAAAATAATACTATTCCTTGGCCCTTCACTGTTCTCTGCTTATACATTCAAAATCTAGTCATGATTGTCTACAGGAGTTCTATTAGCACTTTAAATATAGGTATACATGTTGCTGTGCCCCCATCTGGCAAACCCTTTAAAAAGCAAGACCTTAGACAGCCAAATCCGTTTTTCCAGATTCAAGACCACTCATGCATAAGACAAAGTGGTTGCATAAAGTAGATGGGGTAGTCCAGACCGCACAGTCAATTTTTGAATGGACAATTTTGGAGTAAATGCGAGAATGGAAACTTTAGAGTTTCTATGCACACCTGTGAAATGGCCCGAAGCCTTGATATGATAACCTGGTTATAATAATACGATATAATAATACATCCAAAACTGGGTTGTGGTTGAGGTTATGGAATTAACCACATCTGATTTTCCTATAAATGCTAAAATAAATAAATAAATAAATAAATAAGGAGGGAAAAATATTTAAGCTTTTAACTTGTTTTTAAGATATAAATAATGAAAACTGAGACATTAACTTTACCTAAAGATGTTCAATGTCTATATGGTGTGTATCACATATGCACACACACACTCACACGCACACTCAGTATATACACAATTATTATAATCAAATCATGATATATAAAAAATTAAGTGAATGATATGAACCATATAACATAAAATAACATGCCATGAGCATTGTTCAGTTTTTACAAAATACTATTAGTACAAACTTTTAGTAAATTTGCTGAAGAAGACGAGAACCAAATGTATTTTATTTACATGTATACAAGTTATAGTAGTGATAAAAAAATGGATATTTACACAAGCAATGCATTATGGTCTTAATTGTAGCTGGTGGGTTTGTTCTGTCGTTCTCTCAATATCTGTTATGATGAGAAACATTATTCTTTCTTTTGGTGCTGCTTCTGAATTCTGAGAAATAGCAAGAAGTTACGTTCCCTACCTTGAATTTCATTTATATATTAATGGAAATATACCTGACTTTTACCACCTATAACATAGAAACACATGAGCCATGGCAAGTAGTTAACTTTCAGGGGTTTGGGAAATTATTTTTGGTGGAGATATTAAATAGATTCACTTAATTTAACATTAATTTTCTCCTAGCATGGAGGATGTTTTCTTTTTGAACTTTGGCTTAACATATTGGATTTAGACTCCACAACTCTAAACACGTTACAGTGAATCTTGTGGCAGGTGGGCAGTTAACATTGATTTAACCCACAGTATATGATAATGGATATTTCAATCCATGACAAGGGCATATTGTACATACACATCTCATGTGGCCATACAGAATAAATAGCCGGTGTTTTCTTTATGTAGCTCCATGTCTCAGAATGATATTTATTAGCACATTCCATTGACTACATTGCATAGATATTGATGGCACCTTCAAAATGGAGTCTTACATCTGTAAATATTTTGTATTAGTATGGTTGCATCTATTCTCTGGCCACCAACTGGTAACATTTTGGTGCTAATGTCAGATACACACGTACACGCATGTAAACATGCACACATCTACACATACGGAATCGTGCACACACAAACACACACACATGCAAACACACACACAAGCACACACATAAATATATACATACAAGTAAACCAATTTTATGTCAGTAGATTTTTATGTTAGCTCCACTGTATCACTTGGCATTTTAATGTAACAGAATCTGATGTAACGTATAGAGGTGACTTGCCAGCATTGCACAAGAAGAGAAAACTTAACTCAACAGACCTATGCATTAAACATATTGTAGAATACAGTCTAACATTCATCACTGTCATGGACAGGGTTTGTATAAATTTAAATGCAGTCAAGCGTGCGGTTTTTTTCTTTGTCTATGTGTGTGTGTGTGTGTGTGTGTGTGTGTGTGGTTGTGTGTGTGTGATATCAATGTAAAAACCAAGTTCAGATATTTTTTTTGTCGCTGATGATTGTCTTATTTTTTATATTTTCTAAAAGTTATCAAAAGAGTAAACAACGTTTGAAACAACATTTTTGACTGAGCTTGCCTTGCTGATGAAAAGCACACTGGAATTGTAATCCTTCTTATTTTTTTGGATATCTGAGTTTTGTATCTTGTAACTCAAAAAATATTATTTTAGTTACAGTAACCATTTCCAAGGTTTTGTTTTATTATTTATTTCTGTACCATGTGCTAATATATTATATGTGAAGGCCTACAGCTCTCTCAATATGTGTATCACCTGAAATCTTTCCTGAAACACCACATTTTTTCCAGATTATGTTGGCATCATCGGTTAGCCATGGCAGCAACAAAATCATTTTTATTTTTACCAGTGTTTGATCATTCTGGATATTTCAAACTGCATTTTGTGTTCAAAATGTGTTCAGAAAGAGTAATGCAGTGGAGTCCGAAAATAGACAGTTTTTAAATGTTGTTTGACGGGTCATTGAAAATGTTTGAAAAAGGTTAATTCCCCTGATTGGCGGAGGTGTGCAGGGATCACCCGTGCTACTTAGGAGACCTCGCCTAACGCAGACGCGGCTTCATTTGGTCCTCAGAAGGGACTGTTTAGCAAAGCAAGTAATCGGAGATCTGTTGTGAGCTATTGACCGGGAAGGGAACATCTGCACTAAAATGAAGACCCTAAAATGCAATAAGAATTTGAATGTAATATATGGGAAGTGCTTGTCCTGAAATGTAGGCTGATTTAAAAAACAATCATGCCTTTAAGTGCGGAATATATCGGGGACCAGGGCATGGCAATGTTCGTGCCTGACAGTTTATACATTAAAATAAATTACCTAACCTTTCCAACTTCCAGTGACAAAAACAGGAAGAATGAAAGATAATGGGTTATTATTCACTGAAGGATCCTATACATAATAATGATATCATCAATAATGGTGGTGATACACCAGAGCTCCTGCGGCTTTTAAAAAACATTTAATGGAATTACTTTTTTTGAATCATCAGTCCTAGTCCAGTCCCTAGCTATTCAGCTGGAAAAAACTGCAGAAAAGGAAAAGAGTGAGAGACTAAGAGAGAGAGAGAGAGGGAGAAAAAGAAAGGGGGAGAGAGAGTGAGAGAAAGAGAGAGAGAGAGAAAGGGAGAGAGAGCAAAAGAGAGAGAAAGAAAAATGCATCATATTATATTTCTGGAAGTCTGTTACCAACCGCCGGTCATGAGTCAATTTGCCAAATAATACAAGCAGAACCAGACAAAAGAGGCACATCAGTACCTGCTTAAAGTGCACGACAATAAGTGGGCAATGGACTTACAAAGTATCACAGGACTCATCTGACAAATGCAATAAACAGCATTATCCTTCAGAGCTGATGCCGTTGGTGGCGGCGGCGGCTTTTTTCGCCATGAAGCCCTCCTGCACAAGGGTGGGTGGGCGGTTGGTTTGGGTGGGTGGGCCCAGGGGATTAGGGGGAGTGAGAAAGAGAGGGCGCTATCACAGAGTTTGGGACCAGGGCGTTGGGGGGGTTACCTCAGGAACGAGCGAGGACACTATTTGTCTCGTTTCACTTTTTTAATAAGACAAAGCCCTGACTCCAGGAAGCTCCTAGTAGGCACAAACAGCTGGATAGCTCCGCAGCTCTGTAGCTCTATGACCTGCTCGACAATAAATCTGTTTAAAAGCGATTATGATGAGGCAAAGTGATCAAGCAAATGAAATATCTGAGCTTTAGGAGCGTATAATTCAGAGAGGCACCGGGTGCTTTATTGTCCTTGCTCCGGGAGAGCCATACCTCGCGTGTCCTGGGCAATTTGCAGTCCTTATTGCCATGATCAGCCTTTGTTCCGACTGCGTGTGCGCGCACGCATGCTTGCACGTGTGACGATACGGCATGATGGTATTACCGCGCTACCACATTAACGCCATTCCGTTCAACAGAATGGCGCACGGTGTGTATGTAACATTTTCTTCCGTTAATACCCCCGCGTTTCTTATACCCTCTTCATCCACGCTATTTGAAACTGACGTTTTTTTTTTCTCTCTCTCTCAGCAGTCTGAACGCATTTTAGCGTTAAAAATACTGAGTGGATTTTCAGAGGGAGGAAACAAGGGTGTGCTCAACACTACCCGTTCACAGGGGATAGGCTGTTGGAGCTCAGCTTTTCAACCTTACCTCTATGGTGTGTGTAATATAGTGTATGTAATATAACTCTTCAAAAGAATAAAGTGTACATATCAAAATATTGCATTTGTTCCCATGTGCATAACTATACATGTACACATCTTCCATATTAAAGTGTTTTATATACCTACTACATGTCTGCTTGCTGTTTTTGAAGAGTATGACATACTGTATATACCCAATTAGATGTATTATTTTTAGTGAGGGGTGGGTGGTTGAGAGGGGGGTCAATGTCGTTCTATGCAGCATTTTGTATGGAAGAATATAATACGAACTGGAATTATCTAGCATCTGAGCTAAACCCACAGGGCTATTTCATTTATCTTTTTACACAATGAACAAACCACAGTTAATTATTAAGCACAGTTGAATTAGCGGCAACCAAAAGCTTTTTTACACACTTGAACCAAACATCCTCTCAGAATAGAAGTTGTGATATCCCCTCAGCTGGGAAAAGCGGGAACGTGCAGTTTATCGCCGAAGTCAGTATTATATTTCGGTTTATTTAGAAACAGATGCATCTACAGAATATGAACATCAATCTGCCAGCGCCGCTCCAGTATAAACAGGCTGGACAATGCGGCACGGCCTCCGCGACATGAAATGGGGATTGTTTTACTTTGAATACGAGCAGCGGTACAGCGCTCTTACTGTGGCTTCTCCACTTGACTATTCTCCTTCCAGGTTTGAGGTTTGGCGAGTTTCGGGGAAGATAGGAGTGATCTTAGCTCATCGCTATTCTGCGCAATGCCAGCTCAAGAGACCGCGCATCTCCGTCCGCAGCAGACGAGAGGGCCTAAGAGACACAGTCTGCAACGGAGCGCACTTAACTCATGCTGTTATTTTAATGTGATCAAGGAAAGTGTCAATTAAGCAGTTCAACGGTCATAAATAAGAAAGATGCTTATTTTTATGAACTGTACACCGTTGCCCCTTCATGGATGGTTAGTTTAGTGTCAAAATATATTAAAACATTTAGAAAACGCTGCATTGATAGTGAGTTATCCATAGTCAGCACTACGGTTAGTTGTCTGTCTGACTCTGATCAGCAAGCACTTGAAGTACATAGTGATGAATGATCCTTACTAACGCTTTTAATTCAGTACATTTTCTTTGCGATTTGTTGAGGATGAGTTATTGCCTTATGCTCTTGCTGTACGGAATATTTATACGTGCACATTATTTGACTGTTAAAGTTGCGTTACTCTGTTTGATGGTCGCAGACCATGTCCAGATTTTCTCTGCAAAGTTTTATTTCACATTTCATTTCAGCAACATTAAACTTTTTTGAATATAATCGCATATATGTTAATGTTGGCCCGTTGCCCAAGAGCAATGTATTTAATATTGAAAGCATTAGATGCCCTTACCGTACCTATGTTTATGAAAGAATTATTCTCTGCCTAATGGCTAACACTGGTCACACAAGGAGTATAATAATGTGTGACATATTTTTACTTTAAATATTTTACTTTTGGCAGTTTAAATTCTGCCAGCAGCTGGTATTTCTCCCATTATAATTGATTAATACTGTATAGCTGGTGTTTTAAAGCTGGTCACCTCCTGAATATGCATGGCATTTTTTGTTGATAATAGTTTAGAATTTTTGACATTGCCAAGATACCACAATATTGATACAATCTGTTAAGTGTTGCTGATAAATTATTTACATTCATTACATTCACAGATTTTGGAGGCTACAATTTTCTCTGTGATGTATTTGTGCAAAACAAATGCATGACGATTCACAATGCTTTCGCTGCGTCCCGTAAACACTGCAAAATGCTCTGGCAATATACACAGCAAAAATAATAATATAATAAAAAAATGTTGGTGTCAATTTAACACTGCGGGTGTACATTTAGCACCCTACGGTGTTTATATGAGTCCATGGACTCATAAAAACACCCTAGGGTGATAAATGTACACCACAAGTTTTGCTGTGCCCTCTGCATAACATTTGTGCAGAGCATTTAGTGAAGAGCGTGATGATTGGCTAGTGCATAGGGTTGTAAGTGGTTCATTTTTTCTGCAGAACCCAGCTCAGATTTTAAAATAGCATTATTATCCCTGTGAAATATTCCGTGGAATGGACACCTCTGTCAGCTGCTTTCTTATTGTCTTTTTTAATACACTGTCTTTGATTAGCCATATCATTTACAAAGTGTGATGACCATGACCTACGGTTATATTAATGATAGTAGCGGAGCAGCAAGTCAAATTGACTGCAATAACTACTGAAAATGAGGATACCTCAAAAAGCCATCAGCTCTGCTCTGCTTTTTCCTACACACCAGTTGCAAACCTCCAGTTTCAATATAATAAAAGGATGCAAAGTGTTAAAATCGTTGCTCATATAATTTCGGTTATGTTGGGAAATCGTTTCTTATCTTTTGGATGCGTATGACGCCGTCTGCTAGGCCAAAGATACTCAAATATGGCCCCCGGGGCGAGTACTTCTGCTGGTTTTCATTATTCCCCTCTAATCAGGACTAATTTACACCTGGAACACCAGGTGAGTTAAATCTCTGGCCAATCAGCGGCATTAATCGATCAATTATCTATCAGGTAGAAAGGAAATCCAGCAGTTCTACTGCCCTCGAGGGCCACATTTGAGTACCCCTGTGCTAGGCCCTCCAGTGCTGGATGTAGATGGTAGAGAATAATCTGAAAGGGCTGATGAGAACACTGTTAGCCTTCAGTAGGGTACTCAGGCAACAGTCAGCTCACAGAGCACTTGCAAGAGACATGTCAGATGTTCAATGTCAGTCAAGTAGTGTGGACAGTTTTCTGTATGTACTAGATACCAGCTGTACATGAAGGCCTAGGTGGAAAGAATACTTACTATATAAGGCCAGAATATGGATTAATATGGATACAAATTTATAAGAGCTAATAACTCATCTCACATGGTAGTCCCTCCCCGAGTCCCCTAGTCTCCTGGGTATTCGCATTGCACAATGCCTGGCTGACATCCCGTACCCACTTCCTGAGGTGTTATTTGGGAAACAGTCACAGTACCATCTATGACTACTCTGGATGAGTTGTAATGAATATGCAGGAAGTAATATGACTAGGTTGACAGGATGTTATGGTAAGTTACCTTTCTTGTCCCATCAATAAATATACCATACAGTCAATAAATATCAAAAGATCTGCAGGCAGCAAGTATTCAATTTTAAATTACTGATATATAATATTTTTGTAATATAATTTTTTTTGGGTGGGGGAAACTTTTATAAACCGTCCTGTTGTTTCAAGTCATAAATGTGCTTCATTACAGGATTGTATCTCAACTTTTAGATTCAGTCATAGTAACTAAATGTAGAAATTGCATCTACTCCACTCTGTGAAAGGTTTAACTTAACACCATTTAAGATGTAATGCAAGGCTGGGGTCACTACTCACATTTATTGTTTGTATAGAAAATTAAGTTGCTAATTAATTAAGTAACAAAATCCTAATAATATAATGAGAATATACTAAATAACAAACATGAACAATTATGCACATTAATAAATGTACTGCAAAACAATAATCATAATACAATGACTCAATTTAATGTCTCTCATATACTCCAAAAGATCAGTTGGAATGGTGCCGCTGTTACGAAATCTGGCTCACCAAGCTTCTTCACAACCTGATATCTCTCGAAAGTAAAGTTATTTTTACCTGCCTTGTTTGGTTCTCGTGTCTGACATGGAAAAAGATTGTTTTCCTACAAAAAGATTCCAGGTGAAATTCTTCCATGTATGACACTGTCCTCACAGACCGCTTTAGTGTATACTGTGTTTGATGGTGAAATGAAATTTACAGCATGAAGTGCAAAAAAGAAAGAGAGGGAGAGTGGAAAATCTATCTGACTGTTTGTGATCAAAATAAATGTGTAAAACCATGTACTTATTGATTTACCAATGATCCTGAGCATGTGCAGTAAACTCACTCATGAGGGCCTGCAGAGTGATTTTGTGAACATGTGTCTCAAAAGGTTATCTTCAACAAATGAAAAAAAAAAAAAAAACATAAGGGAAAAGAGGCTCACGACTGAATAATTTTGTTTTGCCTGCAGAAAGCCAGGGTGCAATAAGTGCCTTTATTTCTATCCTGCCGAGAGTTGGTACGGAACTTGCACCTGAGAAGAAAAAAAAAAAGATACGTGGAACACGCAGGTTCGAACAAAATATCCTTAACCAAATATTTCCTGTCCCAGACTGCACCCGTGTTCCGAGCGCCAGCTAACAACACAGGTGAACCCGATGAGATGTGTCTTCTATTAAATATGAAATTGGTTAATACAAAGGCTTGTCGGTAATAACAATGTCCCTTCAGCGGTGACAAAGACAAAGCACTTGCGTTCGGAGTGTGCGAGCGGAGGAGACAAGTGACGGCTCGAAGTAGACTTTGCGGAGCATTTGAATTTCATGTCCAAGAAGAGGCAGCCCATCATTAAAAAACTCTAATTTCCGTGTCAGGTGGAGTTACAGGTAATCGATCATCTTGTCAGACCGATTTTATTTCCCCCCCCCCCCCTCTTGTTCAAAGTGAAATCTACTTCTTTCCAATTAAACTTGTTGCTGAAAAAGGAAAAATGTCTTTGGCCATTAAAGGTGCATTTTGCCAGGTTAGGGTTTAGAAAACCCATGGGGAAAATTGGATTTCTCTGCCATTTTTGTGGACCCGAGCAGTGGCCGATCCAGGCAGCTATTTAATACTGACTGCCTGTGACGAATGGTTCATAAAGACTTCTCCACAATAAATTGCAAAATAGCATGGCATAAAAAGTATAGACACGCGAATGCAGGTATGCAGGTGTACAAGGCTCATATAACATATTAATGACTGATGTTAAATGAAAAAAGAAACGCGTTAGCGTGCATGCTGCGCGGTCAACAGATGGCGTTAATATTATCGCTATTGCTATTATTATTTCTTTCTTCTGGGAATATTACATCCCACCCCCATTGGAAGTCATCACTCAGCACGTTGAGGTGAACGGTCCACGGCAACTAACTGTTTCATCAGTCGAATAAAAGGCTGTGTTCGGGCGTGCCCGAGATAAGGAGGCAGCGACGGGAGACTAAAGGTGGTGAATAAGGTGTTTGGGGATTTTCCGGAGGCCTTATTCACTTCTTTTGCACACGGGGGCCCTTATTCACGGAGACGGCTCCCACAATGTGTACTACTAAGGCGCGGCATATCCTGGCATAAAAGCCATTTATTGGTACATCTCTAAATGTTAACGGTTGTCAGCTTCAATTTCTCTGAAAGACCCTCTTGCACTTGGGGGATAAAATGCGAGTGAAATGGTCGGGGAATGCTCTTCCGTCCCTGACAGGCAGTGACAAAAACGCCATCGCACCGCCGCCGCAGGACCCGTGTGGAAGCTAATGCTTCTTTGTCCCTGGGTATAATTTATTTATATGGCTAATCTTCAGGGGGTAGAGGGGGCGTGCTCAGAGGTGTTTCATTTTAGTGAGGTACCAAAGGAAGGATCAGTGACCTTGTGAAGACTTTGCAGTAAAAATATAATTCATTTCAATTATTATCTGAGATCCATCTTATTTTTCAATTATGGGAAGAGAGGCCATTGGGGGGAGAATACTTCCTAAATAAAAGTACTGAGAAAAAAAAAAAGAAAAGAATGATCCTAAAAAAAAAAAACAGGGTTTCTTTTTTTTTTTCTCGGGGTCCAAATGAACAGGTTTTCCCAATTGATGTGGCTGGCCGCTGTATCCAAATGTCTATGGACCTCCTACCAGGTGAAACCAGGCAGCGGAAAGACTGCAGCTCGACCGGAATGAGATACTAACTTACGGAGTCCTGAAAAGCCGGTCGTTTCTGTGCACTGAGAAATCTCCTTGTTTCGCTCGAATGGCATATTTTAACGTATATGCATGCTATCCATGCGCACGCCATTGGTTGATTTCTCTTTTATGCGCAATGATGTATGCGTGCACGTGTATGTGTTTGAACAATATGCATACACACACACACGTGTCATTGCTTATCTTGACATACTGATCCATGGCCCCATCTGATAAATATCCGACAAGTATGGATATGTTTGAAACATTAGTATGGTCCACCAAAATATACATTGCTAAATGTAGACATAGCTCTGGACCTGTACTTTTTTTTTTTTCCGGTCCATACAACAAGCACGGTATATGTGATAGCGGAATGCCTGAGTTGGCCAGCATAAAAGCAAACACCGTTCAATAGAATTCCTCCTCTTAGACTCAGTTTAAATGTGCTGACAACTCCAGTGATCCCCCAGTCCCCCACCCCCACCACCAAAAAAAAACAAAAACAAAAAAAACCCTTCCACAAACATGTTTGAATTTAGCTGCCTTCAAACCGTTGGGTCTTTGCAATCCCTTGCACTGCTATTATATTACCCTGACAAAGCTGAGGCAGACACACAACACAGATTGCATTATATCAGTGTGGACCTGATTAAGTACTTTGTCAGCAAGATGTTGTGCCAAATAGAGGTTAAGCACTTTGCGGGAGAATTATCTGTGTGTTTATGGAACTGATCAACGACTCAAGGGTGGCACAAACCTACAGTTAACAACTGGCCCATGGTTCCCATGTCACAAGGTATAAACGTGCCTCTTTTTCACGTGCCAATAAAAAAGCCCGTTTCGTACGGATCAGGATATGCAGTGGGTCGAACTATAAAATAGAACCGCCTTTCTATTTAAACATGACTTCATTCATGATTTATTTTAGTTTTTAAGATATGTGTATTTCTCAAAATCCTTTCTTTTTTTTGTAGTAGTAGTAGTAGTTTTGAACTGAAACAAAGCCAGGAGACGCAGCCTAACGCCAAACGCAAAACAAAGAGATGGAGATGCACCACGTAGCTTCTTTTAATGCAATAAAATAAAAGGGCCTGTCTTTTAATGCCCTAACTGAGTCTCAGGGTATAAACTGCACTCATCCTTACATAACAGTATTTATCTGGACAGGGATGCAATGACAGCAGAAAATGGTGGAAGGGAGAGAGATTTGATTAGCAGGAGCCCTTCCCGGCATGCAGCGCTATGACAAATGATTGACTTGGAACAATATCTAAGGCGATCAGGATAAAGTACCAACCATTTCAAGGCTCAGCAAAATTCTAATTCTAATTAGACTTCTCACCACATTCCAAATAAAAATTGTTCCCATGGTATTTCACCCTATCAGGTGTCTCTCTCTGAAGCGCTGAAACAAAACGAATAAAGAAAATGATTAAAGTGATAACAAAGGCATAAAATTTAAATTATTGCGGCACCACATCTGGGATCTGTGAGTCGCCCCACTGCCATTTTTTGCCCTCCCATTCAGCACTCCATTCTTTCTGCATGAGGGAAACCGCAGAACAGAGAGGGAAGGGAAAGGAGAGGGAGAGCGGGCGGAAAAAAAAAAGAAAAAAGAGTATAACATTAAAAGGTAGAAAGCGAGAACGCAAATAGGCTTTCAGCTTTACCGTTATTAATGACTCTTCAAAAATCTCAGACTTTTCCAATCTCTCCGAGAAGCGCTTGAAGGAGCTTGCAGATGAAGCTGACCTTCAAAATGTTCTTTGGTCTTTAGTTAAGAAATTCACTCGCCATTATGGCATCATTAAGGAAACAAGGATAAAATTACTCCATGGTTAATGACCTATAGGATCCCCCACCAAAATTTGTTTCAGATCTAATAAAACTGCGCTTAACACACTCGAATGAATTATGAAGACTGTTATGCGGGGTATTAAAATGTGGAAAATAGATTTTCTGAAGCTGGGAGGACTGGACTTTTCAAATCAGATAGTAGAATGGAATTTTCTGGGCAATAAATTCTACCATGTCTCAATTTCATTTTTTTCACCCTGAAATTCTGGAGCTATGATTGAATCTCTAGGCTCGGTGCCCCCACTGCCAACCTCCAACCTCTTTAAAATAAATAAATAACCATGAACACGCAAATAAATAATTTAATCAGGCCATTGTTTTTAAAAGGGGGACCTAGGGAATTTTGTGAGTTTAAAAAAAAAAGAGGAGAAAATTGTGGAGAAAGAGCGGTGTAATTAACAAGATCTGTGTTATTTAGGGTGATAATTTACCATTAAGACCTTTATGAAATTGGATTTTGCATTTACATTTACTCAGCATGCTGCCCAGATTAACGGGTGCCAGGGTGGTAATTAGCGTAACGCGTCACAGGATACAGAAAGCAGGCAAGAAGCTGTTAGGGAGAAAAATGAAGCTGCAGGCTATTGGGCCTCATTGTAGATACACACATATACAGTACACGCACACACACACACACACACACACACACACACACACTCACACACGCATGCACACACACCAATGTGCATAGCTCTCTTGGTCACACAACTTACCCAAGTATTGTAATACCGCTATTGTGAAATACACTTATTAAAGAAAAAAAGAGAGGCAAAAAAAGTTAGCGAGAGATAGTAAGTGCCACAGAGAGGTGGTTTGTGAGGTAATGGCATTTGCTCTCTTTAAACTTTAATCTTTCCTATTAATTCCCTGCAACTGGAGAATGTATGAGAGTTAATGTTCCATGAACGTGTTTCTCACTCTGCAATCTCTTCAAGCTAATTACCTTCAGGTGCTAAATGGAGGGAAATTGCAATCCATTTGGATGAGAAAAATTTCACCTCCCGGTCCCCAGTGAAACATTTTTTTTTTTTTCCTGTGCGCATTAAAAAAAGGAGAAAAAAAAAGAGAGTCAGGGCTCCTCAAAGTGAATGTGTTAAAAAGTAAACAGTTGCCACAGAGCTACCACTGGCCTCGTGGTCTGAGACAGGAAATTGGGAGCTTCTGCTCTCGCCACACTGCTTACCTATTGAGGTCAGTCAGAGGTCAACAGGTGCTGCTCCCGACAAGGGGAAAGCTTAACAGATGTTTGATTGGCATGAATCATTTAAATTGCCCATTAAAAACTTATGATGTGAAAGAACTTTTTTAATAACTGTTTTGAAGGGTAAACAGCCTGGGGATCCTAAAGGACTGCGCATTTAACTTTATACTCACGTTGCAGATTTGCAGATATTTGGTAAATATCAAAGGTATATATTTAAAGTGAATATCTGTTTTTAAATCCATCCCACGCAATTTTAAAAATCAGTTGTTTGGATACCCCAGTAGCCTAGTCACAGCACAGCACAGATTATGTCCTCTTGTGGCTTTACTGGGCTATCTATTTTATATTTATTTCACTGGATTTGTGGTTCATATATAATGTGGATGAGGTATGAGGATAGATCAATGAGGCATTATAATTTGCACTGAACTTTGAGCTCTGTGTGTAAGTCGGTATTACATATTTGCAGACACCATCATCAGTTTGCAGCTTTCCAGGGTAAAACAGAATGCTTTAAGATAAATTCTAAATCTTACTAAAGATGGTTCATATATTATTATCTTAAAATATGTGTTCATATATACTGTGCATACATTATTTATTAATACATACACACAATGATTAACACCTTTTTTTTCGTATATATATAATATCATTCACAGTTTATATAGAGCACACATCATCATGTTTTTCCCATACAGTCCATTTGGTCTTCAGAAAGAGTCAAGAAGACACAAAGTACACAGCCATTTAAAGAGGCCAGCTGGGGTGGGTGGGCAACGTTGTGATCACTCACCTTCATCCTTAATTTGTAGTCATTATCCTTACATGCATGTCAAGATCAAAAACAAGGAGAGAGGGAGTGATGAGGAAAGAGAGAGAGAGGGGGAAAAAGAGGGAGAGGGAGGGATAAACAAAGCACAAGGGTGTCCCTTCGCCCCTGTTTTGGAGTTTAGGGGGTCCGTTGCCGGCACTGTACGTGAGGGGGGATAATAGGGGTGATGGCACCTTAAAACCAACAGCGCCGCAAAAGCTATGAATATTAAACTCCGGCACAAGGTTAAATAGCTGGTTGCATGTGAAGCATTACAGAATTATAATTTCAGATTTGTCATAGACGTTATGCAGGCTTGAGTAGGAACAACAACGCACAGCGCATTGAGCCTCACTCCTCTAATGGGAGTAGTGTAGTAAACGTCTGATGCAATACAAGCTATTCACATCTAAGCACCCATCAACCAGAACTGCCCTTCCCACCCCCATCCCTGTCCCATTAGCTTCTACACAGGCTGTGCTCCATGTTATCATATCCTCAAAACTCTGTTTGTAGTTTAATTCCCCCCCCCCCCCCCCCCCCCCGCTCTCAAAGCAGAATCTATATGTGATAAATATTGAAATTCATTGTTGATGTAGCTAATGCTACTGCGAATGTATTCAACTGAAAATATGAGGCCATATTATAGGCTACTCCTGATAAGCAAATTTGCTGGCTGATTAAAAAAATCAATGGCATGTAACTCCATTGTTTTTGAGCTCAAATCATGTGCATTTTATTAAAAAATAATCACAGACGAACCCTCTTTGTCTTCAACTGACATAAACTGACTGGTTAGTAGCAAGAAATGCGGGATCTATTTTTAGAAGAATCACAAAGAAATTAGCCCAAATCCATTTGATATACAGTACTGGTGAGACTTGCTTGTATTGTCAACAGTTAACTTGTTGCTGTATCATAACAGCAGTGGCTAACTCTTTGTAGCTATGAACAGAAATGCCATTATTGACCAAAAGATATAGGTTTCTAGAAAGTGCATGGTAGAAATTTCCTTTCAGTAGTTAATATTACTTATTGCATATAGCTACCAACTGCAATTATTCCAGCTTGCTGCTTTTTCAAAACAGTTTAACAAAGAGAACAGAAAATTACTAATTTAAAAAACGGGATGGCTGTGAAAATGCTAACATTTCTCCTACTGACTATTAAATGCTGCACATTCTTACTGCAAATATTAGCATGACTTAATAAACCAATCTTTCAGGTAGCTAGCTGAAAATAAAACCATGTTAGCTTGCTAAACTAAATCAATATGCCTCGTTATAGTGCGGGCTGACGCATTCAATCAAACACTTCAGAAACAGGGGGAATATGCTGCTTAAAAAAGTTTTCATTGCAATTTGACCAGTAACATCTCTGTTTAATTATTAAAGTTCATTTTGCGGCCACCTCTCTCGTTTCTCGCTTCTTTGGGGAGACAACAAGCTAGCTAGCTATTACTATTTGGCACCCTTACCCCACCCATTTGGATGGTTCTATCATGGTGTAGGGTCATACCCTT
This sequence comes from Synaphobranchus kaupii, assembly GCA_029718625.1. Lineage (NCBI taxonomy): Eukaryota > Metazoa > Chordata > Actinopteri > Anguilliformes > Synaphobranchidae > Synaphobranchus > Synaphobranchus kaupii. Next base: position 103,887,853 of record CM056379.1, on the reverse strand, counting down.
AGAAATCATGCTTGATGTTAATTGTTACATGATGGCAGGGGCGTGCGTCACCAGAGATATATGTTTAGGAGGGCTAAGCCTCTACTAGGGGCGTCTGGGGGCATGCACCCCCAGGAAAATTTTTCAAAAAAGCAGCCACAAAATGGCTGTTCCCCATGAGTTTTGAGAGCAGCAATAAGCCTAAAATCAATAAATAATCTTGTTGTTGCAAAGAATATTTCTTTAAATTGTTTGGATATATAGCAATAGGGTTGGGCTGATGTACGATACCATCGCCTATCAACTAAAATCTATGGGCATCGGCAATGGTTGACACATCGTGATGTCAAAGACAATGTGTAGCCTATTCTAGTTTGACAGCTTATAGCAAATTGCGTCAATGGCAGCGGAAACTAACATTAATATGGTTCCCATAGGCTATAATGAAGAAACTTCTGCCTTTTTCTACCAAACTAAGGGGTTTTACAGTCATATTTTCAACCCAGTTATACCCATAATACTTAAAATATAAGAATAAGAATCAAAGCATGATTTTACTTGATACAAACAACGTTATAGTCGAGTTGTTTTACACATCATAGACTCTGGCTGGTCAACATATGACTCTAAATAGTGGAAAGTGTAGGCTACAATTGATAAGTAGTTTGAACTTGCTTATTTTTTCTACATGGTATGGATCCAGCCTAGCATTAGCACTTGAGAGCAGACCTATGGAGCAAACGCTTTTGTAGCTCACGTTTAACTTATTAACTTTCAATTCCGTTAATATAAAGTAATTTATCAAGCTCAAGTACTAGTGATTGTGACAGCAGCATTGCAACGTTGATACTACAACCCACTCTCAGCGGTCATTTGAATTGAGCGGTCACGCGGCTCCATGCACGCACCACACTGCACTCTAATCAATAGCTGCACTAGATTAAGCCTCCCCAGGGTCCTAGTGTCAGGCTTTTCCATGTGCGTTATGATTCTGGAGTGTCAATGGCACATTTTGTCAAATCAATCTGAAAAAAATGTAAAATGTAAAACTAGTGGCTTAAAAAAATATTTAGGGGGGCTACAGTAAATTTTAGGGGTGGCTAAAGCCCCCTAAAATAGGTCTGGCAACGCCACTGCATGATGGTACTGATTGCCTTTATCACGTATTTCTCTCCCTCAAAGAGGGATGTCTTTCAGAATAACCATGCCCCTGTCCACAGCAAACGAGTAGTCGCCCAATGGTTTAAAGAGCATGACACTGATGTTATCCATATGTCATGGCCTTCTCTGTCATCAGATAAGAGCCAAATTGAGGGATATTCTGCAACAATGTCTGAGACCGTGTTTTCCACTTACATCAACTACTCACAAGTTGATAGATTTTTTCAAGAAAGAGTGGTGTTGTATTCCTCCTGCACACGGTTAGACACTGGTAGACTGCCATGGTACGTGCTGGCCATATGGGCCACACATATGGTGGCCCAACACCCTATTGAGCTACTTTGGTGTTTACAGTTTTATGTCCACTGACTTATGCTCAGCTTCCATAGCCACAGTAGCTAATCATTAGCTAAAGTTTCTCGGCAAAGTGAATAGATTGTTAGCTACTTAATTGAGATTTGTCAATTTCTGGATAGGTCAACTGGGATGGCAATTGGGCCACCCAACTAAATTACTGCCATAGCCGTATGCATTCCCTACGGAAATGGCCCATAGGCTGTGAATTGTGCGATTCCTTGCTTATTGTATTTAGCTTATTTTGGCTGTGTATTGTTCAGCCCCGAGGTCATTATCCTGCTTATACAACGGCTTACCAACATAAAGTTATTTTTCCCAACATAATTGTAATGAAAACATTTCAAAATGTGCAATTCTCTTGCAATGGAAACATTACTTAAGTATTCCAGCAAATAATCCAAACCCTATAGGACTTAGCAATGAACGTGTCTTTCTAGTCCCTCTCTCAACCAGGTTAGATAGCAAGCTAGCTTTATGCTAGGTTTGCCGGCACTCATGTTATCGAAGATGAAAATTCAGTTCAGTTAGGTGAAAATGGTCTCATAGCATATTTGTCATGGATATCTCCCTAGCCAACTATTGAATTAAATTAAAAACAGAGGTTTAACTATAAACGTAGTCAAGCTAAAGCTAAACTATAGCTACTCTCTACAGTCATTCGTGGACAGGAAGCTGACTATGTTTGAGGTGGCTGAACGCATTCCTTACGTGAGATGTGGTTTGGAGATCATTAACACTGTTGCATGTACGATATTGTGACAGTTGGCTTGCTAGCTCTTACAAATTTCCATGATGTCAGTTTTTTAAGACTGCTGATCAAATAGCATCAACTAATTTCACAGTCACAAGTCAGGTAAGTTAAAAGGCTACAAGTGATTAAACCTTTGCTGGCACTACTTCATAGCCGGGCATATATGGAAAAACGATGCACAGCTCTCAGCCGATCAGAATTCAGAATTCCAAGCTGTCGTCTAAGACTTAATAGACCACTTGAAGTAGTTTTCACAGGCAGAATAGCTGGAAAGTTGCTATGTATGAATACATGCCATTTCAAAGCAGTCAGTTGCGCTTCATGTATCATGTTTTTAAACTTCTCAAGCACTCAATGATTAAATATGTTAAATAAATTTGCAACACAAATCGATATTCATGACAACAGTCAGCAAGCCAGCCTCAGTAGGCCTATAGATACATTTCCTTGCTAGGAATTTTAAGGAAAGTAACAAATAGAATGCTATTAACAATATGTTTGAATAACAATCAAACTTAAAATACCATGTTACTTCAAACAACCATAGCCCTCAAGTATATCCAATGCTTGTTTATGCATGTATAGACAATGCTTGGTTTAAGAGCAGAAAGGGCATGTCCTTTAGCTACCTATTTACATAGACTTTGTAAGCCTCCACCTCCCCAGTTATAGCTAGCTAGTACGCTAGCTTAGTTTGTATGAGTAGAGCTAAAACTACCTGACTCCAGACTAACCCCTCCCATTGCCCTGTTTCCACCACTGAGTTTTTTACAAATGGAATGTTTATTTAAATATCTGAACTATATCCTTTCAATGACAATATGAATATTTGTAAACTGTGACTCAGATGCATAATATTAGAACTCATGGCACCATTAAACTAACATTACCCTTGAATAGACACCACATGGATGATGAGGATTTTCAAAAAAAGAGTCATGGTGATTATTCTGAGTAATACGGTAGCTGCAATAGTCTTCTCTCCAGCTCTGTGCGAATAAGTGGGTGAAATATACATACCGCCAATTTTATAATCCATGTCTCATTCCGGGCTCACATATGCGTCGATTCGAATCACACAGCTATGGCCAGTGACAAATCCCGATTCCTATTGTGCGGTTGTGTTAAATTAGCTGACCCTCACTGTGCTGAAATCACCCCCCCCCAACTGTTTGCTTGTGAAAGCAAAGGTTTTTTTTAAAGATTTAATTATCTTTTTTCAGCTTTTTTTCCCCCCTCAACCTCCAGGGACTATCCTCGGTAGGGGGCTAAAAGAATGAGGAGTGAAAAGAGGAGGAGGGTGAGGAACAGCAAGCTGGCAGCACGGAGGCCAGTTTTGTCCTCTGTTTGATCTGTCTCTTTACATGACACAGCAGGAAATTAAAGCTGAAAGGAGATTCAAAACCACTGTCTAATAAACAACAAGGGGGGGAAAAATCGACTAATTTCCTCTGGTTCCTATATGGGAATTTTAAGTTTAGCGTGCGACTTCATATTCAGGAAACAAACTGAGCAACAACACTGTGTTCTGTGAAGCGTAGACTTTAAGTGCTACAAATGATTCTTTGTTATTGCAAGTTACCCTAAAGTTGCAGATATTAGTAGCCAGATGTTTTGTGTAACATTAACAAACAAAAAAAAAACTTTATTGGTTCCACCGGAAAAAAGCTGTTGAAATAATCAAACTTTTCTCAAAGATTATTATTATATTGTTATTATTATTATTATTATAGGTACATAACATTAACATTAATTTGTTAATTAAATATGTATATTACGTTTACATTTGTGTAAGTGAAGAATATGTTAATGATAATGGGAGATCTAATATACTGTACCTATACCTAGAATACTTTAAAGTTTTCAATTATACTCTATTTCACTTGAAAGTCTATGTTGGACAAACTAAACCTTACACTGATTCCAAGCCTGTCTTACCAATAGTTGTATGGCAATAATAAAGGCTAAGTATTTATCATATTCAGAACTAATACACATCAATGCATTATATGGCTTACTCAAGCATTCCTCTGCTGTCTTCACCAATTTTACTTCTGATCTGTGTGGATTCCAATATAAAAAAATAGTATACTTGCGCATACTTGAAGTATGATTATTTAAACTTTAAATAGGCTTAAAGCATGCTGAAATACACCATAGTATACTTCAGCTTACCATTTTTTTTGTCACCTCAGTTTGTCACGCTTTCAATAACAATAACTGAAGTCCTAAATGTAAGATCCTTTAGAATAGTGCTCTGTTATGTGGCACTCAGTACTGCTACACATCGCGATGATTCACAGTTACAAACTGGAAAGGCCAAAGGCACAGTTGATTTAAAAAGACCTGCAATAGAATACAAATAGAATATAATAATAGAAAAGCATTTTGAGAAGGGACCAATTAGGCTATATTCGAGTGAACTCTCAGTGTAATAAAATAAACACTTTTTCCTCATTTTTCATTTTGGTTAGTGTTCTCTAATTACTGGTGAGGAGTAATTCAAACACCTCAAATCTTCTACAAACACTTTGAGTGACATGTGAAGTCCTCCTATAAGGTAAGGAATCTCCCGCAACTAACTCCTCCATAGCATATTTCTGGAGTGAATGTAAGCAATACCAACTCAAACCTTAAAAAGAGGAGTGTTTTAGACAGGATTAGAAATATTGTTTAATTATTTATCATGAGATCACTTGGCAAAACTACTCTGCTGTAAATAACAGGATGAAGGCTAGAATATATAATATCAAAATGAAATACTTATATAACAAATAATTGTGAACCATCTGGGGCCAAAGGGGTCTAGACATGCACTAGCACTGTCTGAAAACCACCTCAGTCACATTATGAAATATAATTTAATTCTAGTCGTTTATGATTATTATTATTGTTATTATTATTATTATTTATTTTTTTCCTTTGTTGTTCTTGTTGTTATTATTATTATAATTTTTTATTTTATTTTTTTTGCTATTGTTACTAGTAGTAGTTAGTAGTAGTGGCAATAGTTATAGTAGTAGTAGTAATTAATCTTGAATGTGCAAAACCCCACTGAGATTATGCAATTAACTGAAAATCTTTTAACTTGGCGTTTCAAGTTCCCACCACTTCAGTGGTTTCAAAACACTTTGTTTTAACAGTACAGTCCATTTAACAAATTAAAAAAAAATGAGTTTGCTTACATGCTTAAATATACATAAATCATTTGACAAAATTCCTTGAAAATGTACTCATGAGGAAACAATGAAGTTAATTGTACCTTCTTGTTTGCATTTAATTTCATGTTGCATAGTACCCTGAAAAAGACACTGTACTATATGAGTGTACTGTACTAAATCCACGGGGGCAACGTCTCCTCCATGTGTGAACTGAATACACCTTTTATAAGTGCTTTACTTTGCTCCTCTGAGAGCATTTACTGGATTGACATCACTAAATTATTCAACATCAAATCATATGTACTGCTATTTTGCTGAAGGTTGTAACTACATTTTTAAAATTATTATTATTTTCCAGGTAGGCCTATTATCAGCAAAAGTAGACCGAATTTAAATATACTTATTGTAATAAAGTAAAAGTTTCCACAGTTTGTAGTCTTAGAGTTATAAATAAATATATTTATTTATTTATTTTTTGTAATTTATTTAAATTTTAAAGAACCTTTCATATCCAAGTACATAATTTCAATTTATTCGATTGGAATGTTTGTTATATGCAAGTGCCAAAGTTCCTACCATCACCAAGGAAGGAGTTTCCACAATTTTGCAGTCTTGGCACTTCACGCACCACTAGCCAATATTGGATAACTGTTCAACACCCAAAAGACCCAGGGACATTTTTCAAGAGGGGATGTTTTTCCTGGAAACAGATGATTTTGATATAGGTTAATCTCTTTACCTCACGTATACTTTGCCTTGAACAGCATGTGTAGAATGTAAAAGAATCGAAGGATTATTCTTTTTTAACTGAGGAGAACTAATGGAAAGGTTCCGAATATTTAGACCATTGAATGGCGCCAATGCAGCAGGCCTGCGCAACACAGACTCTGCCGTAAGACGGCTTTGGCACGTGATGATGCTTCCCTGCCAAACTGTCGCCATTTAGTCCCTGATAAGGCAGGTAATTGCATTTCCAGAAGAGCAGGACCAGATGAAACATGCCGCGGACAGCAACTGCTGGCATACCAGTCCCTTCTGTTGGAAAATTTCATTTTTCCACAAGGAAGCCATGAATGCTAAGGTTGAATCCAAATCCGTTTCTCCGCACTTTATCAGCGTGCGGCCCACCAAGTGGGGAGATGGAGGTGATTCATTCAGCTGAGTCTCACCACTCTAATCCAATTTATAGCCTCCCCCAGCAAGAGATAATTACAAGTCTTAAACCAGTTAGGAGAGGGGGGGAAAGCCCTCTCCCTCAAACTCTGCTGCAGGCCCTGAGAATATCGACTGAGAGGGGATTTCTGCTGGGAGAAGTCAAGCTAAGGCATTGTTAAAAACTAAGAAAGTGTGTTAACTAATGAGGCACAGTGAATCTTAAGGCAAATGGAGACCCCTAGTCCAATGTTATAACATACCCCAGGCAATGTTTGTACACCAAGATGAAACACTACAGATGAGGTAAGAGAGCTTTTTGTGAGCCTCACGTAAACCTGTGTGAACAGGGGCCCGGCTTGTCTTTTCATCTATAAACATAAAAGTCTACAAGGACCTTTCACATTCTGCTGGTCCTGGCTATTACAATAAGAATACATATTTCCTTATGCTGAATATGTGTACAATTTCAGAGTTGATATGACCGGTGACCCATGCAGGATCTGAAAATTGACGTTGAAGTAGTGCTTTGCGAGTGCATTTCTCTGACTGTTCTCCGTATTTTGAAATAATCAGTGAGGAAAAATGACCTTTTCTGGCCTATATCTCAGTAGTCAGACTCCTTAGAGACACTGGTGTACTGATGTACTGCAATCTTTGACTACAACACTGCACCTTTAGATTTTTCTTTTCTCACACACATACAGAAACGATGTGCCATTGATTTTTAGCATTGCTTTTAAACATAATTAATCCAGTGCATCCAGTCTTCGCCGTCTCTGTTAATACAGAGGAGACAGATTTCCATAAGCCATATCCCAAGATCATCTCAGGAAAGATGCTGCTGTGCGGTGTCATTGATTTTAAAAAAAGATGATATGACAAAACAAAAACAGTTATTGATTTGGCTGCTGTAGCTCTAATATAATATTTAGCCTTTCAAAAACAGTGTTAACCTGTTATCACCAGGTCACAGTGGCGGGGTAACATTTGCACCTTTACATTAATAGTGATTCAGTCAATGTGACAAGGAACGATCTTAAGATCGTACATTGTCATTACATGCCGGAGTCAGCAACCGTCAGCTGATGCTTAGTAAGTATTTATGGAAGTAAGGCAAATTAAAAAGAGGGATTGAATGTTTTCAGGATATTGTGGCAATTTCCATCTTGTCATATCTTTTGCAAGGTCAAAAGAACTCATTAAAAGAATGGATAGAACTGCCCTGGGAACTGACACATTATGTACAGCCTGCATTAAGAGCTATTTCAGACCAGGCACTGGAATGTGGACAATTTTCTTATAGTGTGAAGTATGAATTTTCATGCAAAAGTGTGTCTCAGGGAAGGATAATATCCAGTTCTTTTGCTTCATATACAACCATACATATACCGTCCAGATGGAAATATGTTAGAATACTGTATATCTGGACATGTGTAATTTATATTCAGTGAAAGAAATAAGATTAATTTAAAGGCCGTTATGGACATTTTACACAGAGGAAGACAAGCATGCTAACTTAATGCGAACATCCAAAGTATTTATTGGGGATATTGCCATGTAAATATCATAACGCGTCATACCAAACACTTTTATTAAGTGCATTATAAAGAAGGAAAATAAGAAGATGTTACCTACCGTATTTCATAAAATAACATTTTCTGAATCTATATTTAAACCTTGCCGAAACACAGTGCGCATCTTTTGATGTTTTGGCACAGTATTTTTCTTTGAACCTTTCAATGTTTTAGCTTTCAAAGAGATAGCATCTGGCAGAAGCTGTACGTTACTTTAAATTACAATATGGCTGCCTTTAAGGCAAACAGGGGGACTAATCTCTTTGGCTTCTTAAACCAAACTGTATGACCGCTTGCATCCTCCCGCACACACCAGCGAGCTTCATCTTTTATATATCTTTGATGTCACTGCCCAGGAATGGGGTTAAACTTCTGCAAAGAATTTTTAAACTAATAAAGGCTTTGCAGGGAGCGGAAGCGGCAGTGGGCCCTAATTAATGGAGGGAAAGACACTCCTAAAGTCTTCCATTCAACGGCATCACAATGGACATCTCTCTGAAGCAGAACCTGGAATGAAATATCGAAGGAATGAATGAAAACGGGCCAAAACCAGAGACCCTCCGCCACCCCTGTCCTCTTCCTTATTGTGTTTCCGTTTTTTGAGTGTCTACTACAATCTGCCGCGGGAGTCCCTTTCTACATAAATTACTCACAAGGCTCGGCCGGTCGGTTTTGTAAACGTAGCCCCGTCAATGCGCACAAAAGGAAGGCACATTGCCAACAAGTATCCAATTTAGCCCCTTAAAAATGTAACTCCTGAAGCCCCTTTCCCCCTACTGGGGCGCCTCGAGAGAAGCCGGGTCAAGGCCAATAGTGCGGACGATGGAGGGGAGGGGAGGGGGGGTGGGTGGTGGTGGTGGTTGGTTGGGTGGGGTGGAGGGGGTGGGGGTGTATCATGCTGATACAAGTCAAGTCGGGGGGATTGAAGGGGCCAAGAGCAGAAGTGTGGACCCAGCTGCCTCTGATTAACCTCCCTGTTAGAGGGTTTAGTCGTGACCTCTCCACTTCAGGGCTGCTCCCCGCAAGTAATCTGTTAATTAGTGAAGAAGAAAAAAAAAGAAGCTGGAAAGGTTTGGGTGGAGTGGAGTGCCGGTGGTCACAGGGGCATGTGTGTGTGTGTGTGTGTGTGTGTGTGGGGGGGGGGATGTCTGTCTTACAGAGGATGAGTAATTATTTTCTGTAATAATGTTGCGTCATATGAGTAATGATTTTATCTACAGATGTTTTTTGTAGTAATAATAATAATAACAGTTGTAGTAGTAGTATTAATAATTAATAATAACAGTAGTGAAATGAAGACAGCAAAGCATTTGTGGTTTCGTGATAAAATAAGAGGTAGTGGTGGGTGGGTCGGGGGTGCAGCGGTTTTGCAGGGACGACCAAGGCTGATAACAGACTGTACGTGTTCTCATGTTGGTGGGCGGTTCACTGACGAGCCTGGGAACGTAGGTGCAGAGATTTAGGGGTGTATTAGATGTAGAATACGGCAGGCATGGGCTGCCAATAGGAAATGATCCCAGTGGATGATGATCACTTGAGCCATGACCAAATAAAACAGCGGCTTGCTTTCCCCCTCATGCTGTCATGTTATACGTGTGCCTTTGTTGATGGATGGCAGACCCAGAGAGGGAAGTGTCTCCCGTTTCACTCGGTTGTTGCCGCGTGCTACCTTTGACCTTTACTGTAACGTGGTTTGCTTGCCTTTTCTAAAGAGCGGACATGAATAAGTTATACAAAGCAAAGAGGCCCCAATGCTTCTTGGGGATGACAAACTTCACCTGAAACAGATGAATTAATTTGGGCTCTGCTCAAAACAAGGCTCATCTATGAGTAACCATATCTATATGCTAACGTATAGTTGGGGTGTGACATTTGTGTTATGTGCTTGTAAAATTCCTCTTCCCATCTATTACATACATGCATACGTACATACATACATAAATACGTACTGTACATACATACATAGTTGTAACAACTGATTGTACATGAATTAAGTTCTTCCTCTGAAAAGCTCTGTTTGTAAATGAGGTTCGCTAGGAGATGTTCTGGCCATTTTATTCTGTCACAGTATGTGAATGAATTAGAGATGTACTTTCAAAAGATGACCCAAAATGGTGTAATTTCACAGAGGCAGTTAGCGTTTGATTAGAAATGCCCTTTGCCAGCAAATGCACCGCAGGTCTTGTAATTTTGGATGCAGTGTAAATATTGTTCTTCAAAAAAGCAACTCAGAAATGTGAATCACAACAGCCAATGAATCAGAAGAATTTATTTTATGAGTTGAGAGTACTAACATTCTGAGGTCAGTTTCTGACAGATGCTACAAAATGTACAGGAATTTATGAACCTTAAAAAGACTGGACAACAATTACCATTAAATATGCCTAACACTAATGAACTAAAGGTAGCAATACAATTATAACAAACCATGGCCAATTAATAATGGATATTAATGAAGTTCTGCTTAATTTCATGTTGATGACATTAAACGCCTGTTTTTCCTTACATAATGGATAATTGTGTGAACGATTGAATCCTCAGTGATTAAGTAGTTCTATGTACATGCACACCTTTGGTGCCTAAATAAGTTAATTAAGGCTATAGGTCATGTGTATACAATTAGAGATGTCAGCAATGCTTGATCCGCCATTACCCTTGACCCTCAGTGGGTTAAATTATATTGATTCAATGAAGTGTGTAACATATAAAACTAAGACAACATCATCTGTGTGTCTTTTAATATATGAACAATAACTTGGTTGATTTTCTTTGCTTTGAAATTTACAAGGGTGTTTGTGAAATCAACTGTGCATGTTTAATTTACCTTATTGTATAATGGAAGGGTTACCATAACTGGCCACTCTCTCGATGCTCTCCAGTGGATCAGTTAGCCAACCGTATACTTGAAATATTAATTGGAATTTGGTAGATAATTGATCAGTGGAGGTTAGTCATATTCTCCTAATGTTATTGTAACAGTCTTCCAATAAAAACATACACCTAAATAACTGTCTGCATATTGGAAGATGCTTCAATTTGTCTGTAACTGCAACGTGGTTGTTAAAGTTTTAGAATTCAGACAAATTAATATTGCAAAATAATGGCTCTAACTTCAGTGTAATTTATTTATGTAGCATAATGTATTTGACATTTTTGTTGTTGTTAACTGTTATATACTGTATATCCCCTATTTTACGTGCAATTTTGTAATGGAGACCTGGTTAACAGGGCAGGGCACACATACATTACAGACAATGCAAAGACCCACAAAATATAATCAGGGCCAACATGTCGAAAATATTTTACATTTTATATTTATATGAATTCAAATTTGGAGTAATTAATTTGAAAGTACCTTATGAATTAGTCATAAATAGTCCTAAAAGCACTTACATCCCAATGCTAAAACACTGGCTTGTGGTAGCCATGTTATTTTAGGTAAACAATTAGTTTAGGTATCTCATTTTATGATATCTGATGTTGAGTCAGGTCCTTGCCTGATATAGGCCTACTCAGTTTTGTGCAAATTAGATCGGTGCTATGCAAGCAATTTCCACTGCTATGATCATTTTTCAAAATGGCAGCAAACCAAATATGGCAGACAAGGACCATGTAAACTGTTAAAAGGTTAAGTCTGCCCAGAAACCAACTATCCATGGATAAAATATAGATGGCTGGCAAGGTAGCTCCAACTCCCAGTGAACAACCACTGTGGAAAAACTCACAAGGCAATCATAACAAAAAATGTCATAACCTCAAATCCTAAGAGGGATTTATATGGTAATTAAACAATGTGTTCCATGGTGTAGCTATTAGCTAGCTATGGTCACCATCATTTAAAACATATTTCTAGACACAGAGTTGTCAATATAAACTGGGCTTTCCCAAACATTTCTCCATCACACCATACTTACATGCTAAACATTTTAATGCTCTACTTTGCAATTGCTTTATGGTAAACACATTCACTAGTTAAATTCTGGTAGTTTCAATAGCAGTAAGCTAGTTTATGAAGGTAGTATATCTCTAAATGAGAAAGTCTATATGAAATGTCAATCAAATGTCAAGTATTTTCTTATAGTGTGGAAATGTGATTCTCTGGTTCAGAACCAGTCCTGACCATGCCAGTGCTGGCTGGGGCCAGGAAATGTGCAGATCAACACATAATTGGCTATATATTTGCCCAGAGAGGAAGGGTTGCGCCCTGCTTCATTGTGCAATAGTGACTCTATGGTAAGCTCAGTGGGTGTATTGTAGACTTAACGCTAGCGGTAGCAGGCTAAACATACAGTATGTCATGGAGCGTGCATGATAGCCTGCACCCTCCGAAATATACAGAAGATCTTGCAGAACATGCGTGTGGGTGTAATGCTACTGTATTGGGTTTATTAGAAGATGAAACGTGCTCAACTCAAAATCTACTGACCAATAATTGGGCGCTGAATTAATCCCATAAACATATAATATAATAGAAAAAAACTAACAGTACTCACTACTCACTAAATACTCACGAAACTCATGAAAGAGTTTATCCGAGACGTATGAGGCACGATGTGCACAAACGTTTCAGGCACCAGCCTTCTTCAGCGTGCTCAACGTGCACAAAATGCATTTTTGTAATGGGTTGGCCTGCATCTCTGGTATGCACCAGTAGACAGGTCCAAGTCTGAAATTAAAATACATCCACAAGAGTTCAATGCATCCGACTGAAAATGCCTAGAGCGGGCATGCATCACTCACATTCCACGTGGTTAGTACATCCAGTTGAACCATATTTACAATTTACATCCAGAAGTGATTTTCAGCTCTTTGTATACAGTATTATGAAGGTTTCAGGATAATGGCCTGAGCTTATGGTATTCATCTTTGCTTGGAGCTAAGAAACCAGTAGAGGACAGTGTGGTGTGCCTAGGCACATAGACGTTGCAATAATAACTCCGTCCATCTATATTCTAAACCGCTTACTCCTGGTCCGAAAGGTAGGAATGCACCCTTTACAGGCCGCCAGTCCATCACAAGGCCCACACACCATTCACTCACGCATTCATACCCGAAGGACAAATTAGACTCCCCAATTAACCTAATCTGCAAGTCTTTGGACTGTGGGAGGAAACTGGAGTGCCCGGAGGAAACCTACGTGGACACAGAGATAACATACTCCGCACAGAAAGGCCCCTGTTAGGATTCAAACTGAGTACCGTCTTTCTGTGAGGCAACAGCGCTACTCACTGCGCCACCGTGCTGCCCCACAATAATAACTGACCAAAAATAAATTGGGCAATGTGCGAGGAGACTGTTGTAGTAAGTCATTCATGGAAAGTTTGCTGCATGTTTAGGGAGAGGTGAACATCCGCACTGTGTCAGGCAGGTGGATTGGTTCAGAGGTTGAGTCATGATGTTATGTGCTGAACAGTTGAAAAACAGTGCATTCTGATCATGCCTTTTGGATCATATTAAGTTAGCAAACTAGCTATTGTGATTGGATAACATTTATTTTCAGATTAAATTGAAGTTGAGGAGGGGGGTTTGGAAAAAGTAGCCTATATGCAGCGAACTTGCTAAGAAGTTAGCTCTTGATGGAGGTAGTTTATTCAAATTAAAAACTGGTAACTAGCTGGCTTAAGTGATACTGAGGTAGTTTTAATTTTCAGAAATGCTCTGAAAAGTGCATATTGGGACTGAGTGGAGCATATCTTATTAACCTTTAACCTTTATTAACCTTTATTTATACAGGGTAGGTTGGCTGAACATGCAGGAACTTTTACAGCAACGCCCTGCTATAGCACCCCGGGACCTTCTAGCTGTGAGGCGACAGTGCTATCCACTGCGTCAACACGCTGCTCATTCTGGACAATAATCCATGTAAATTTAAATTCACTGTTCTGCAATCCAGCTGTAACACTATCAGGGGCTGTCTGACTATTCAAGTATGAATCAAGCAAAGAGCTGCACTGTCAGAATTATTAACTTTTTGCTGTAACCCAGCAAATGATCCCAGTAAGATGTTCCCCCCTCAATGTTGTTTATCCAGGGCACCTTGTAGCATGCCAGCCTGGGTTAATATTTAAACTACTGTACTCTGGGTTGACCAGAGTCATTCCTTTGACTCTGGCAAGCAACCTAAAATATGTGAACTATTAAGAGATCATTGACCAGGGAGAGGTAACCCAGGTTACATGCAACACGCATCTCATTTGAGTTGAGTTTGTCTTTTTCAGGGGGCAAAAACAAGGTTTATCCTTCCGCATTCATGTGAAAGACAGTTTCGCAAATTGCGCTAAATATGTTTCATTATTGAATCTGTTAGTGCCTTATATAAGAATACGAATGGTTTTTTACTTTTTATGTATTTTACTGTCCTTCTGTAGTATTTGAAATTAGAAAGGTTTATTTCTACTCTACCAATGGCAATAAAGTGAAATAAATTTCAAAGGGACTTGAGTACCAGAGCTAATTATTTAATTGCCTTAAGCCCAAATTTTAAATAGGATGTATATCTTAACCTTGTAAGAAGAGACGGCTCCAGAAATAACCATCAGTGGTGTGTAATTGTACTGCGAGGGGTTCTGGTGCTTCTAGACCAGGCTTTGGCAGTGGACAGTGCCTTTCCAAGGGTCTATAGGCCCACCTTCAGGTGAACTTGTCACACTGTGGTAGGTTAAAGGACTACAGCGGCGAGCAGAAGTTAGAGTAGAAGGATCCGTTGCCCGCGGAAACGGCTCTGCAAACCGCATTGGATCCGAGGGCTTTAATTGAGCAGTGCAAACTGTTTTCTCAACAAAGGGATTGACTAGAATAAATGTCATAAGCCTTTAATGAGATAACTGATCTCACCAAAACCTACTTCCATTCAGTGCCTTATGGCATTAGAGTCATTGAGACTAGGGGGAAGCTCTCTTTTCTAGAAACCCACGGAAGCAGGGCAACATGACAATGCAGTTCAATTAATGGGACAAAAAGTGAAAATCCAATTAATCTGCATCAAGCCGGCATTTTTGCATGATGATGGCTCATTAGGCCCTCGGTTTTGTCCGAAGCAGCCCTCCCTCATTAAAATGTTGTCTATCTCAGCGGGGTTTTTTGTGGGTGGGGAGGGATTATTTATGCAACAGGTTCCAAACAAAAACTCAGCGCTACCCTCATTTAATGGATTTAATGGTGCTGAATTCTTAAATGGCTTGGGCAGATGCAGCAGGACCTCCTCTCTGTGGGCTGAACACGCAGCTCTCCTCACAGGAACATTCTCACAGTGGAGAAAAACATCACTCAAACTACGACTGCACCAGATGATTTTTACCATTTAATGTGTACTAAATAATTTTATATAAGGATTTAACGTTCAATTGTTTACTTTTTTATGATCTTTGTCCTATTTACTACAGTGGCTTATTCATCCTCTGCAGTTGTGCTCACTGCAGTGTGTTTGCAACATAATCTCATTTTCTTATATATTTTAGCCTAAATATTAAAAAAAATATGGATTAGCTCTCAGAAAAAAAATTGGTGTGAACTATACTTAACAGCTGTATCACACATACTGTCACCAGAATACACAAACACATTTGTTTTAGACAGCGTATACCAAACCACCCGAGTGTTCTGTGACATGACACTATATTAATAAAGAGTTTAAGAAAAGAAATAACTATATTGAAACAGCCAAAGCACATTTTTCATCTGGGTCAAGAAATCAATGTGAGTCAGTCATAAGTGAAACCTCCTGAGTAAGATTGGCACCTGACCAGAGGCCTGTGATGCATTACCTCTACCCATCTACACAACTAAAACACACAGGCCTGGCCAACTGCCGTGCCGAACTAAAACACACAAGCCTGGCCAACTGCCGTGCTGAACTAAAACACACAGGCCTGGCCAACTGCCGTGCCGAACTAAAACACACGGGCCTGGCCAACTGCCGTGCCGAACTAAAACGCATGGGCCTGGCCAACTGCCGTGCCGAACTAAAACACACGGGCCTGGCCAACTGCCGTGCCGAACTAAAACGCATGGGCCTGGCCAACTGCCGTGCAGAACTAAAACACACAGGCCTGGCCAACTGCCGTGCTGAACTAAAACACATGGGCCTGGTCAACTGCCTTGCAGAACTAAAACACACGGGCCTGGCCAACTGCCGTGCTGAACTAAAACACACAGGCCTGGCCAACTGCCGTGCTGAACTAAAACACACAGGCCTGGCCAACTGCCTTGCAGAACTAAAACACACAGGCCTGGCCAACTGCCGTGCTGAACTAAAACACACAGGCCTGGCCAACTGCCGTGCTGAACTAAAACACACGGGCCTGGCCAACTGCCTTGCAGAACTAAAACACACGGGCCTGGCCAACTGCCGTGCTGAACTAAAACACACAGGCCTGGCCAACTGCCGTGCTGAACTAAAACACACAGGCCTGGCCAACTGCCGTGCTGAACTAAAACACACGGGCCTGGCCAACTGCCTTGCAGAACTAAAACACACAGGCCTGGCCAACTGCCGTGCTGAACTAAAACACACAGGCCTGGCCAACTGCCGTGCTGAACTAAAACACACGGGCCTGGCCAACTGCCGTGCTGAACTAAAACACACAGGCCTGGCCAACTGCCATGCAGAACTAAAACACACGGGCCTGGCCAACTGCCGTGCTGAACTAAAACATGCGGACCTGAACTTTTCTAATTATTGCTTCTCCCCGTCTACCAGCTGCTTACCACAAAGACACATGGTCCCTAGATCCTTTCTCTTAAAATGTTTATTGTGTTTATGTTCCATTGATATTTCATGCTATGCAAAAAAAAAAATTATTTAAAAAAAACTTTAAAAAATAAACATTTACAACAAATAATTCAGATTATTTCAGTTTAGAGTATTTCAAATAAAAACATTTCTTCCATTATTTGATTGGTGTTTTCTGGTATTCTGAGAAATAAATTATTACATGGATATCCAAAATGTACGCCCTTGCTTTAATGTTATGATTAGGCTTACACACATTAATATTAACAGTTTTCAAAGGGAATAAATTAAATAATCCTTCAAAACTCAAGCCACTGAACTGTCCTTTTTCCTGGAATTGAGAGAATACATTTTCACACACTTTCTGGATGTCTATAATGAGGGTTAACTGCAACATGTAGGAGCTGGGATGGTGGGTGGGTGTCTTCACCAATAGAATTGTAATGATTTAGTAGTCACAAAATCTTAAAATAGTTCCTTGACATTAAATGGATCTGATCATCACATCTTGCCATTTCTTCAAATAAAATACACATACTATTTTACAAATACTATCTATCCTAACACCTAAAACTAGCAAAGCAAACTAAATAATCACAAATGTTCAATTTTCTTCCTCACTGTCCATCAATATATGGAAACAGCCAGCAGAAAACAACATTTAATTTTGAAATTATACTTTGAAAAACTGCTGATCCTCTTTCAACAACAACAAAAAAAACAGTCGGACAAAGGAATGTTTACAGATATGGTGACATTTAATATACTTTTAACAGAGACACATATTTATAAGAAAAACAAATCTTCCTAAGTATTTCCAATGCTGCACTGATAGATCTACAAAAGGAGAGATATATGCACTGCTGCGCTAACGTCCTCTATAATGGTCACATGTTTTCCACGTGGTGTACGACATGATAAACAATGGCGATTTGAAGATCACTGCTGGGTGAAACACATTAGCTCGGTGAAACACATGGATGAAACACTCCGCCGCCTATACCAGTAAAAATAGTGACAAATAAAAAGAATGTGTTAGCATATCCCACCGCCCGGTCTGGTTTAGTTTAGCCCCCCTCTTCCTCCGAGTGTTAAATTGATATCCTTGCCATGCCTTTATAGAAATAGCTTGTCTTTAATCTTGTTTGCGGCTAAATTTGAAGTGGAGTGTGTCTACTTGTTCCAACATTACTTCATCTTTCTTTCTCTGCTCTGCTCTGTATAGCTTACTCCTCTTGTCCTCTGGCGTTCAATGTCCCATTAACCTTCACATCCAGTAACTTTCTGCTGTTTGCACAATGCTTTCTAAAGGAACTTATGGGACGCCATCACGGAGCCACATCATTAGCAGTTTTTTTTCCTTTTCACCCCCTCCTCCAGTCATTACTGATTTCTCTCCTCCCGGTACTACAGCCTGGTGTCACGGCACGTAGATGGGCATCGCGTATGACAGCTAGTTTTTCCGGATGAACTCGCGTCTGATCTCCTCGCAGGTTAGACAAACAAGCCGCGCCGAAGGTGTAACAGTTTGAATTTAATTTCATTTGCTCGCCACTGTAGTGTGTAATGTCAGAATGTCATCTGGCTCTGTCGGTTTATATAACGCGCGTTGCGCTGCGACGCGGCGGAGAAGATCGACCGCGCCAACACTCCACCGTCCCCCCGTGTGGTAGTCAAGGCTTTATCAGGTCTAAATTTAGACTCTTGATCTGAGAATTATTAGCCTGTCCTGGGAATGCTTAATTTTTCTTCAACTATACAGTGGATTTAACTGAAAATAGATTTTGAAATTGCCTTAAGCTTGTGCTCAGGTTTGTGCAAAGGTACATTCAGTGAAAACCATTCAGGGAATTGACTTAATCGTTTGGCAGGGATTCTTGTACTGTACTTAGAAATCTGAGCTGTGTGCATGGTTCAGGTCAACTAATTAATTCAAATTTTTTGTAAGTTCTGAACATTTCCCTCTTCCCATTCAGTGTTAAAGATGGCAAGCGCCTGTGTGGAGAATATTGTCTCCGAGTGCTTTATTGTTAGAATTCATCCCCAATTTGATCCATTGTACTGGATCACCTATGCCAAGACAGGTAACTTCATTCACAAAATTACATAAATAAATGTTATGTTTAAGCTATCAATAAAAAAAGCAATCTATTTGTAATGAATAAACATAATTCATTATAAAGGCTAGTAAAAGTGCGGACGCTTACATTGTGTTGGTAAATAAAAGTATATTGTTTTTTTATTGATTCATGAAAATGATGGCCTACTGTAAACATGTAGTCTTGTAACTCATTTTACAGTCGCAGTCTCAAAGGCTTCTGATTGTCAAGAAAATAACAATAACTATATATGTATAGCATATACATTCACAAATGCATTTTTCCTTTTAATGATGTCTCATAAAGTGATATTTCCTTCTTTTTTCTTTATTCTTGTTGGAATCTTTCCTAAAACTCTGCTTAGCATTGTGACATTATCAATTTCCAACATGACCAAAGCCAGTTAAAACACAAGTTCTCAAGCACTCTAACATATCCCTACACAGCTTAAATAGTTCTACTACTACTGACTACAGAGCTACCTAGCCAGCTACATAGAACTGTCTGTATAGCTACTTTCTGAGGACACAATAATTTATCCCTGCTATAGAGCAGATGTAGCTAACACGCTTGCTAACATGCAAGAACGAAAGCAAACCATATGTGGTTCAACTAATGGTGCATACACTCAGTGGGCACTTTACTCGGTACACATCTAGTACTGGGTAGGACTCTTTTGCCTCCAGATAAACCTGAATTCTTCTTGGCATGGTTTCAACAAGGTGCTGGAAACATTCCTTAGGGATTTTGGTCCATGCAGACTCCATAGCAGATGTTTTCAGCCACACATTCGTGCTGTGAACCTCCCATTCCACCTCATCCCAAAGGTGCTCCGTTGGATTGACATCTGGGGACTGTGCAGGCCATTGGAGTAAACTGAAGTCACTGTCTTGTTCATGGAACCAGATTGAGATGATGTGTGCTTTGTGACACGGCGCATTATCCTGCTGGAAATATCCAGCTGAAAAAAGGGTAGACTGTGGCCATAAAGGAATGCACACACATGGTCAACAATGCTTAGGTATGCCGCGGCATTCAAATGATGCTCATTTGGTATTAAAAGGCCTAACGTGTGCCAAGAAAACATTCCCCACACCATTACACCGCCACCGCCAGCCTGCACCATTGACACAAGCCAGGTTGGATCCATGGATTCATGCTGTTCACGCCAAATTATGACCCTAACATGTGCATGTTGCGGTAGAAATCAAGATTTGTCAGGCTAGGCAACGTTTTTCCAATCTTCATTCGTCCAGTACTGCCACTCACTGGATGTTTTTTTGTTAATGGTACCTTTTTTTTGTAAACTCTAGAGACTGTAGTGCATGAAAATCCCGGGAGGGCAGCTATTTCCGAGATGCTGGAACCACCACGTATGGCACCAACAGTCATGCCACAGTGACAGTCGCTTAGTTCAAGCATCTTGCCCGTTCCAATGTTTGGTCAAACAACAACTAAACCTCTTCACCATGTCTGCATGCTTTATATATTGTTTTGTAGCCACATGAGTCACTGTTTGGAGGAGCAGGCTGTTTGTCACGTACTTCAAGCCAGCTGAGCTTAAATCGTCATGGTGCCCCCTATATCAATACATACACTGAATCTGTAGATTAATGCTTATATTCTATTGATAATTACATTGTTTTCATTGTCTCTGCAATACATTATGTGGGGATTCTAATTCATTCCAGACGGAACTAAAAAAACAACTCTTAGCATTTATATCCAAAGAAATCTCTGCCAATAGAGCATAGTACTGCGTGCTACACTTTGTGGTGCTATTGTACTTAGCTTTGGAGCCATGCTGGCATTCTTTTTTTTTTTTATAAACCTTCAGCTTTTTATTGGACGGTACAGTCTAGACGGACGAATGGGAGTGAAAGAGAGAGGGAAAGACACTCAACGAATGTCGCACGGCCGGATTCGAACCGCCGACGTTGTGGCCCGCGTGTGGACGCATGTGGACGGCGCTCGACAGGCTATGCCACAGAGAGACCCTCAGTTCTGCCATTCTAGTGGTTTCTGACACATTGCTTCTGAATGGCGGGTCATGACAGGGCCCCATTTAGGTTTAAAAATGAAAATTACTTGACTATTGTCTTTAGGAACACATGCACATTTCACAAGTCCCCTTACAAGCAAGACAAATGCCTTAGTAGTCCTGCTGTTGTTTAACATTTACGGTCAGAGTTAGCAAAGGTAAACAATGCTGTCAGTGCAATATATGATTTATCAAATACAGGCTTGAAATCAGATTTGTAAAGGGCAAATGTTTATTGAATCCAGACAGTAGTATTTTAAAACTGCCTTTAGATGTGCTTCAGATGTGCCTATGCCCATCAAGTGTGACAATTTCAATGTGGGAAGATGAACTCAGCGCTTTATGGTTGTAGAAATAGATGTTATAAAGCAGGACATGAAACTTGTTGAAGCCTTTTTGAAGCTACAAGTGGAATGTCTGTCCATGCACTGACCCCACAGATTGTTGATGTTGCTCCATTTCCACCGTCTTCACCTGCTAATTCTGTCTCGGCTAGGTCTGCTTTAGTAGCGTAGAGAATAGCCCTTTTTATGACTCTCCAAGCCACAGCAAGTAAAGGATATCATGGAAACAGCCCACTTACGTGTCCTTTTAACTGTATATCGGGAGATTTCGTTTTCGGCAGTTCTCTAATGGGATAATACACATGAAACAGTTTGAAACTAATGGTTTAGCGGCTGAAGGAAAGCTAACTCATAAGTAGTGAAAAAAGAAACCGAGGATGAAATTTAATATTCCTTTCTATTAATGTTTCTATTAACATTTCCAGGTCAGTCAATATAGATTTTCAATTTGTAACATAGTTTTATCAATCACCTGTAAGAATTAGATTAAAAACAATCCATAATCTCACTGTTCAGCTTTGTCTTGTACTCAGCCCTTGTAATTTCTGGAACTTAATTGATATCAACCAGAAATGGGGTTGAACTCTGTGATTTGTAACATTTTATAATTCAGATGTATAAATCTATTTTAAAAAGTCCTTCTCTTTTTCATGGTCTTGCATTTTCTTCAGGGTATCATTAGTATGTATTTACCGGTATTTTATAGCTTTGTTTGGTATATTTAAAATAACCTGCGCAAGGATAAAAGCATGTAGGGAAAGCGTCTACCTTGTGAGAAGTTATATATTGCAGGCGTTGTGCTGTTTGAAAATGCAGTGTGTTTTACTCTCAGCTCCCAATAATCTATTCTGTTCAGTCAGGCGCATACATTGACAAATGTTTCCAGCATTAGGTATTTACCTAGTGGAGTGTAATGGATGTAAAGAGTTTAAAAATGCCTGCTGCACTAACAGCAAGAGCAGTGGCAAAACTATCTAGCCTGAAAGGCAGAGGAAAAAAAGACTGCTCAATGTGAACACTTTGTAGATACATTTTCTTTTAACTCTTTAAACAAAGCCAGATTTGTTTCAGGATTTCCAGTTAAATTAAGAAGAGCAGCGAATTTGGTTGTTTGATTAATGTTGTAATCGGTCTATATTTCTTTTCTTAATCTGTGTTCCTCAGTGCCTGCTCCATGTGGAGCCTTGGTAAAATAGCAATAATCACAAATAAAGCCTCCAACCGAGTACATTATTTGTTGGCGCATTGCATGACACAGTAGGCCTTATAGTGAGAATGTCACGTGTTTATACACCTCTTCTCCATTGTCTTAAGGCAGGAGCTTTATTTTTTTCTCTTACGACAGAAAAAGCATTATATCTCATGACTCCTCTGTAAATGTAGGGATACGTACATCGTATTAGATTTACTTAAGGAAGCTTTGGTTCAATCCAGACTGATTCCAAAATGAATCAGATTTCAGACGATATTTGGCAGGGCAAAGTTTCAATTCAGCTTATATCATCTCGAGTGTTCTGCCTTGTGTTTTGCTCAGAAAATCAACGGAGGGTTATGGAGTCTCAAAAAAAAAAGTGTTTAAAAAGTGGCTTGAGTACAGTCTTGTGCACAAAACTGCATTAGTCGCATGTATTTGTGTAATAACTGCCACCGAATAACTGTTCTCAAGGCGTGTTTTGCTTTTTTTAAAAACACAAAGTTATTTTAGTGCTCTTTTTTTCTCAGGCACATGTTGTGAGGTGAAGGAGGCAGGTAGTGTAATCTCACTGTGATCTCTGCGCCGGCCGAGAGTGAAATCCGTCAAAGGGAAGCGTTCGCGCAGGGTCTGGCGGGGTGAGACGACCGCACTGGGATCTGTGAAGAGGCCGCCCCCAAGTTCAGCTTGGATTCACAAGCCCAAGGAGCGCTCACCGGATCATGGGCGACTGGGCCGAAAACCCACCTCCATCGCCGTGCTCAGGCCCGGCACAGGTGTGGTTTGGCAGGAAGCTCACTGTCGTCACGTGAAAAAGGGTAAGCGTCTGCAACTTCGACAGGAGCACGCATTTAGGCTATCTGACGAATTAACAGCATAAATTGAGATGGGTTAGTTGTAAAAACAAAACAAAGAAAAGCTATTCTCACAGAAAAAAAACACACCAGAAACAAGAGGACTTTTTTCCTGAAGTGCTCTAGAAATTCTTTCTGAAATGTATTGAGTTTGAAAGACTGACGCTTTTACCTCATGTTGTCAATCATTATCTGCTTCACATTTTTAACTTCTTTATTACTCGGTAATGGCTTGCCTCGACGTGACTTTTGAGCACTATTCTGAACTATTTGAATTCAAATATGAAAATTTTAAAGAAATCAAACGTTCTTTCTCATGATGTTGTTGGTAGCCGAAATAATCTAGAAAAG
>CM056379.1:103776603-103859103 GCA_029718625.1 Synaphobranchus kaupii | reverse complement strand
TTAATAAAGTTTTCATGTTGGGATCCTGGAAGCTTTATAAAGAGTCATTCATAATGAAGTTTTGTATCATTTGAAATGATATTTTGACTGTAGATTATTATGACTATAGTTCATGTGACTTCAAGGAAGGGATAGGGGGTGGGTGGGGAGAGAGAGAGAGATTTGATTTGTTTGATGGGGGGGGTCATTTATTATAATTTACAGTATGATGTTTATTGACAGATGTTTAGTAATAGCACTGTACATAAAAGACTGGGTCTTGATGATTCTATGTGTACAATTACCGTTAGCAGGTAAAGTAAGTGATTGTCACGGAACCTTTATGTTCATTTCACGCTCGTATTGTATCGCCACTGTATTGAATATATTTAAACATGTTTAAACACCTAGGGCCTGATTTACTAAGACCTTTAGCGTGTGCGAAACCTTTTAGCACACGCAAAACTAATAACACGACCAGTGATTGGTGCAAAACAAAAACCCTGACCAATCATTGGTCATTTTATTGGTTTTGCGTGTGCTAAAACGTTTTGCACACGCTTAGTAAATCAGGCCCCTACTGCATTAGATATAGATAAATGTGAATATTCAGCCAACTCATGAATTGATTTGAACAGAAATAAGATAAAGAGTGGCCGCACAAATGTTCCTAACAGTTTGGATAGAGATAAACCAAGGTTTTAGATGATTTCATTACGCTAAAAAAATTACATCACAGTGAATTTGAAATTAAACTTTTTTATTGCAGTAGGATGTTCTTTTCCGCTCAATAAAAGTCTACATAAATCAAATTAGCTTCACTTAGGGAGGAAAAAGCCATGCGGTTTTCGGTGTTCAGAAGTAGACTAGGAGAATAAGAATATCTCAGCTTTCATACGTTAAGTGACGCGATTACAGGTATGACAATGTGTTTTAAATGAGCAGAATTAGTTGCGGTGCCTTGAACAGTTTAACTGCAGCCAGTGCGGTTATGTTCCCTGTTTTACACACGGCAAAAAGAAGTTGAGACATTCGGATTCCCTCCCGTCTGAAATGACGAACTTATCTCATTTCTGTTTTAGTACGAAACGGGCTGATGGGTCATTGTTATGTTTGTCTTTGTGGATATATTTCTCCTCCTCTTCTTCTTGTTGCAGTATTCTTTTACAGCCTGTCAAATAGTAAAAAAAAAAAAAAAAAAAAAGGAAGGAAGTGGGATATTGGGTTACCGGGGTTCAGGTTTGTCCTCTGTTTATTTGCAGTGTCAAGGATTGAGAGATTACACTGTTTATAAGCAATAAGGCAGGAATCTGGTCAAAGGAGACCTCAGGCTAAAGTGCCACCTAAAGTAGCTGGGAAGAGCTATTGACATTTGCATTAAGAATGAAAGTTCAGGCTGGGATTTATTTGCTTTGTACAAGTGTCTGCCATCAATCATCTCTTACAAAAACAGGCATCTCCACTGAAACGTTATATATATCGTTTTTTTGAAGCAGCATATGTCGGAGGGATTTGTTTTTTCTCTGAGATATAGTTTTTTTTTTTTGTTTTTGTTTTTTTTGTTTTGCAAACACAATCCACAATATTTGTTTTCGTGAGGCCTTTTGTGAAACATTGGGAGGACATTGCGGAGGAAATTGGTGCATTTCTTTTTTTACAAAATAGTTCCAGAAGATAGATATTCGTAAGCACCCATGGACACTGTTCCAATTAATTGTTTTCTTTGTCTTTGTTTGTCAAGCAAGACTCTTACCGAGCCTCAGGTTTTTTTCCAAAAAAGGCCGCGTGCGAAAAATGACCGAAGGCGATATTTATAATGAAGAGGATGACGAAAAATAAATAATTTAGGAAACCAATGTTATCATAAAACATAACAGCACACTTGAGTGTATATTACTGTAATTATGAGGTAGATTGGATAAGTAATGAACAAGTCCACACTGAAGCATATGTCATGTTGTTTCAGTCAAACATCAAGCATAACATTTTTCAACATACTGTGAGAATAAAGTGCTTATTTTCTCAGATCTGCTTTTTTACTAAGACTGCATTGGAGCACTAGACCTGACCATTGTTTGAATGTTAAAACAAAAAGAATGCTCCTTTATGATAAGAAAAAGAAAATCTATATTCCCATAATATAGTAAAATTGTAATGTTTTATGCTGTTGTAAAAAAGCAAGATTTATTTTCGTCACCTTATGTGTTAAGTAGTGTGAGAACTGTAGAAATAAGGTCAGGGTTATAATATTCCATAATATTTTTTGGAGTCTGGTGAGAAGATGCCTTGGCAATTAACGTGATAAGAGCTGTGATGTGGACCGTATCATTGTCACAAATAATAGATCAGGGACCAGCCAAGAGAGCCACGAGAAATACGTTTGTGCCTGCCGTACATGAGCTGTAATTTGTGCCCTTTGACCAAGTTCATCCACGCTCTTTCGACAGTTGAAAATTGCCTGTCTTTCCGCCACAAATTACACCTTCATCAGCTGGGCCCGAGCAGCAACTGGACAAGGACTTTGCTTTTTAATTACCTTTGATCTGTGACAGACCCCAACGTGGACCCCAAAGTCACCTCGTCCCAAAAACAGACCTGTCAGTCACCTTAAAAAACTTCTAATGTGACAGGACAGGCCCGCTGTTCCTAAACCACAGCCAGTCATTTTAATTAACCGGAGAACAAATTACCAAGAATCACGCGTATATTTCTGGTCGAATTTAAGCTATCGCCGATGTATAAAATTGAGAGCATATGCCGCCAAGCATAATCAGAATATGTTTCCTCGTATCATTGTGTAGGGGAACAGAAGAGCGTATTAAAAATGCTTTTTTTGTCGAGATGTGACTATGTGTTCATCATGTACACGTCAGGGCTGCATTGACTCATTCCAGTTTTGGTCGACGCGTCGCTGTCGTTTGTCAGTCCGGCTGTAAAACGATCCAAATTCACGGCTATTCTGGATTTCTTCGCAATGCACGGGCCTTGTATTAATTTTAGCGCGATCATTCCTCAGATCAGTGTGAATAACTGAACACAAGGGGAAACGCAAACAGCACACATCTGCATACTCATTCAAACAGGTAAAATGTCACAGAGGCCCTTGTCTACATTTTGTAGTTGCCTGTGGAAAATAATTGCCCTATCTGCAACTGTCAAAATGATGAATGCCTTCGAGGGCTAAAGAGAATTGAAAGGCAAAAGGAAAATAACCTAATCCTGATCTTTAAGCTTTTGATAATACATCAAAATTCCTCTTATTAAAATGTTTCCGTGCGAACAATAGATCTGATATTGAAAATAGAGATTTACAGGGATTTAACAATTAAGAGGGTAAATCAAACAAAAGCAGAAATGTGAATTTCCACTATTCCATCTTAAAAAATCACCGTGGACATGTTTTCCCCAGAGCTCTCATTTGTGAAACACTGAAGGACTTGTTTTGCATATATTTACAACAAACTGAGGATAAACGCTATGGAGAAAGGCCATGTATTTACCTGAAGAGTTGATTTTTAATTAATTATTTTCTGTTTTATCACAATAAACCCACATAAACAAATCCATACAAAATATGTGTCACGTCCACTCAGTAGAAGAACCATGGAGACTAAGACCAATATCGAGCTTTAAGAAAGGATTTAATCACATTTTCCTCATCTTATACCAGCTCAGGTGACATTGAAATGAATTCAATATGTTGTTGTGTGATAAAGAAAACCTACTACTTAAAGTTGCTGATGAAATTTGTTGAGTTTGTTGATTAGATTTTATTTATTTATTGTTGTGCTGTAAAATGACTATGTATGTATGTATGTATGTATGTATGTATGTATGTATGCATCTATTCTTTGTATTTCATCTGGAAAAAAAAAAACCCATTAGCTGACATTCACCAAGGCAACACAAGTCAACCCACACTGATTGATCACCTAGAAACAAACATACATCTGATGTCTCCATTAATCTTCAACTGCAACGGCAGTTGTACGGAAAATATACTGTACACCTCGACTCAAAGGTACGGAGCGTGTACCTGCTTAAGGTTCTGAACGGAGGATGTTTGGTCGAGATGGACGAGCGTAGATAATGTCTCATTGTAAAAATTGCGTCATTTCCAATGTTAAAAAAAACGAAAAACAAACGTGCAACGCGGATGTTCCGTCTGGTGTGCACTTCTGATAACCTGAGACACCATAAACACCAGGTGAACTATTCCCTGTACCCCGAGGCCCGTGGAGATGGGGCTCCTATGCCTCACTGATGGGGATAGATGGGGTTCTTTTGTTGGAGGCGGACAGGGGCGATAGCATCAGCCAGACTGAAAATATGTATATTTTCAAATGGGTGAGGGAAGCCAAGTAGAGGTCAGAGAAGCCTGTGTTTCATTTGTGTAGAATGTCAATGCAGCCTTATTACTTATTCATGTATTTATTCTGATCCATGAAACATATTCAGCCCACTGTTTTGTGTGAAACAAAGAACAAACATTTTTCAGTTTTACAAAAAGGTGGTAGCTCTGCTGAGAGACCGTGAGGAAGTAAAGAGCCTTATGGGTAATACAGGGGGGGTTTCCATTATCTCTCTGTCAGTTTATTTCAACCCCTCAATTAAGAGTCACAATTTCTCCTTGAACAGTTTATCTAGCGGTGGCCAGAAATGACCCAGACACGCTGTCCTTTCACCACATTACAACTCTGAAAAGGACAAAAGTAGGGATGTGCACGGCAAGATGAAATCAGAATCGAATAGTTAGTGCCTGTTAAGGACGAATATTCAAATATCCGACCCCTCCTCCAAACGAAAATAAACATTCCCATCCAAGCGCACCATTTTGAAGTGAGCTATTAAAATAGAAACATGTACTTTGCAGCAATTTGTTTTTGATAAAAATTCTTCTTATATTCTAATATTCTCCACAAATAGCCTACTCGCCATATATCCAGACTCGGTTTTGATGGTGATGGAGCATTTTCAGAACAGCAGTATTAGCCTACTGTATCTTTCCATGCGCTCTAGTTCTGCTACATTTTACTAAGCTGCTACATCTGAAAAGGAAATGTATTTGTGTTACATGTATGGGTATGTGGGTACGTGGTAAATTCGAAGCAACTGCAGTTACTCAAGCTAAAGTTAGCCCTCTCTCACTCCTAAGTTAACCAAGTATCAGAGCAAGCTAGCTAGTTTTATTCTTATGGGGAAACTCTGTAAGTTCATTCTCATAGCATAGCTAGCTGGAATTGGTACAATTCAAGTTTATCAAACCTCACACACTTGTTCATTCCTATTCCCACCTCTGGCATAAACAAATATAATGTAAACTAATGTTCTGAAATTAAATTGTGAGTGTCTTAAAATTATTAAGAATGGAATGCTAGGCTACTATTATTATAGGCATGAATTGGTATGAATGCGACGTAAGTGTGGTTACAATACATTAAATGGCCACTAGATGGCCATTAACTTTATACTGTCCAAGTTGTCGCTGGCCACAGTATAAGCTATGTTTGAACTACTGTCGAAATAGAAAGTCATTTATGATGCCAAATAAAAATAGCATAAAATTGCTATAGGACTCTAACATGCTACAGTGCCCTCCACAATTATTGGCACCCCTGGTAAAGGTGAGTAAAAATGGTTATAAAACAAATTCACAAATTCATTTTTTCAAGCAAAAATGGTGAATTAGCTTAATCTCACACTGAAAAAATGAGAAAAATCCAACCTTTAATTGAAGTAAATTTATTCTGAGAAAAAAAATCCCTCTTCAAGAAATAATTATTTTTAACAAAACCATGTGTGCCACAATTATTGGCACCCCTAGAAATTCTTATGAACAAAATATAACTGAAGCATTTTTTCCAGTTATATTTTACTTTTTAAAGTTGATCAGAGTGTTTAGGAACTTTCAAGCAGTAATCCATGACTTCCTGTTACACTGGGGTATAAATATGAGATGACACAGAGGCCATATTCCCTTATTCATACATCAACATGGGAAAGATAAGAGAACACAACTCAAATGAGGGAAAAGTGTGTTCAGCTTCATAAGTCAGGGAATGGCTATAAAAAAAAAAGCTACTCACCTGAAAATCCCCATATCTACAGTTAGGGCAATACTTAAATAGTTCAAAGCAACTGGAACTGTTACAAACTTGCCTGGAAGAGGACCCAAGTTTATTTTGCCCCCACGCACAGTGAGGAGGATGGTAAGAGAGGCAAAAAAATCCCCAAGGATCACTGTTGGAGAATTACAGAGGAAAGTAGCATCTTGGGGTCATTAAGTCTCCAAAACTACCATTAAACATCACCTCCATGCCAACCAATTATTTGGAAGGCATGCCAGAAAAAAGCCTTTCCTGTCATTTCACCACAAACGTAAGCACCTGGAGTTTGCTAAATGCTACTGGAACTTTGACTGGAACCATGTTCTATGGTCAGATGAAAAGAAAATTGAGCTTTTCGACAACCAACACTCAAGGTGGGTTTGGCGTAAAAAGAAGGATGGCTATACCGAAAATAACCTGATCCCCACTGTTAAGTATGGTGGAGGATCCGTCATGTTGTGGGGCTGTTTTTCCTCCAAAGGCCCTGGGAACCTTGTTAGGGTACATAGCATCATGAACTCCATGAAATACCAGGAAATTTTAAATCTGAATCTGGCTGCCTCTGCCAGGAAACTGGGTTGTCATTGGATCTTCCAGCAGGACAATGATCCAAAACATACATCCAAATCAAAACAAAAATGGTTAACTGAACACAAAATCAAGCTTCTGCCATAGCCATCGCAGTCCCCTGACCTAAACCCCATTGAAAACCTGTGGGCTGAGCTGAAGAGGAGAGTGCACAAGAGAGGACCTAGGACTCTGGATGATCTGGAGAGATTGTGTAAAGAGGAATGATCTCAGATTCCTAGCTTTGTATTCTCCAACCTTATTAGATGTTACGGGAGAAGACTCAGTGCTGTTTTATTGGCAAAGGGAGGTTGTACAAAGTATTAAATGCAGGGGTGCCAATAATTGTGGCACACGTGGTTTTGTTAAAAATAATTATTTCTTGATGAGGGATTTTTTTTCTCAGAATAAATTTACTTCAATTAAAGGTTGGATTTTTCTCATTCTTTCAGTGTGAGATTAAGCTAATTCACCAAACGGTGAATTTTTTATAACCCTTTTTACTCATCTTTACCAGGGGTGTCAATAATTGTGGAGGGCACTGTATATGAATGGGGTACATGTGCGAGAATATTGAAATATTCTGACTCCTCCCTTGACAAAATTAATTCCATGTCCAGTATTATCACCATAGATAATCTTTGAATGTGGAGGTTTATAGCCAAAGGTCCAAAATCAATCAACCTTCGACCTTAACCAACCACAGACTGATCATTCAACTGGACGGAGTGAGAAACTGGAAGGAGCATATGCATTTATAAAGCAAAAATTTTATATGGAAATTAGGTAGACCTTCCATCGACAAAAAAAATAAATAAATAAAAAACTAAAATCAAAATACTATTAAAAGTAGAGAAGGTAGCAAAGGGACATCAATTCAACGTAGTGAGGATTCTGATGAGATCCTGTTATCCTGGTGTGATCTTTTAAATGAAATTAAATTGAGAGTTTTATAATAAATAAATGAGAGTAGCCTATTGAAAGAATAAGGCTACAGTAATGTATACAATGATTCAAAGGAATTTAAAATCATAATAATAACACTGAATTTTGACTTTTGGGGTTATAAATATTTCCATGATAATGGTGTGCAGCTCTAGCCTTTCTTTTCACATATATCTTCTCATATCTTCTCTATACAATAATATTTGCCGGGTTGTATTGTCAATAAGTGCTGTTTCAGAAATGCTATTTATTTGTGCATTTTCTGCATAACCATTAAGTCATTCATTCACTTGCAGATTCATGCAGATTTTCTCCTATCCAGATCTCTGTGCACAAGTAATAGTTTCATTGACTTTCAAAACCAAAAAGATCCAAGATCAAAAGCATCTAGTGTCAAAAAAAGTCAAATAAAACCTATAGTATATGCTAATTGACACTAGCAGGTTTTTGACAGAATTAAAAAGAAGGACTTCGTTATAAACCACGGAGAGAGAAAACCCTAAAGTGAAACGGGACCTGTTAGGTCGAACAAACGGAGACGACTTGCTCAACTTTAGCGTAGGCACGTGACCCACACCACTGTCTGCCTCACACAGGTGCAGCGCGTGTTATCCCAGCCCGGAGAAAGGAGCGTATTTTCACCAGGTTAATGACCTCACACTTTCCACATTATTTCATTTACCAGACCAGGTCCGGGAAGGCTACACGTATTATTCCTGATTCCTTTGAATTATGTATTAGCCAAAGGTGAGACGATTAAAAATTAAACATTTTTTTTTTTTGCCTAGCTAATAGATGGGCTCTCAGTGCGTCTGGGCGGGATTCCCTCTCCCGTGAGCTGGAAAACATCACAATATCTATTACAGAGACCATAAATATTGAAGGAGCAAGACAAATAATCTAGGAATTACTCATCATAGCTCCGGCAATTCTAGATAGGTCTCCATTGGTATGATTGACATTTGGTTGTAAACAAGTTATTTAAAGTGCAATAATGAAAGGAACAATTATCTAATTGGCACGTGCAATACAAATGAGATAAGAATTCACCACAGTGTAGAGTAAAACAGTCAAAGGGGAACTCCAGTTATTATGTAATATGTTTTCCTTTACCTTAAGAATCATTTATCTGTTTCTTTTTTAAGGTCATATATTAAGAATTTATATTTTTTTAAATAACAAAGAAAATGTACGGAATCCCCCAAACACCAACCCCCCTAAGCCCCGAAACCATGGTATGATGTCACAACAGCATGATGTCGGATATATTTTTTGTGGAGCCTGTAGTTCAGGTAAAACAAAAACCAGACTACATTTTGTGATTGTGACTTCAAAAATATAGATAAAGAAAATTATTTGTCACCATTACAAAGTATTACTATTGTAAGTAATAAGTGTACTATTATCTCCATTTACTTAAATAAGAAGACATATCAAAATGTTATGATCACTTCTCATTCTCTTGTTTAGATGTATATTTTTGTATGTTTATGGAGATGATTGATATAAGGCATATTATGAGGCAGTTTAGCTTGTATTCATCAATGTAACCAGTGAAGTAATTATATTGTTTTCTAATCTGTTTGATATGAGTACTGCTTTAGTGTAAGGTAGTGAATATTTGTGTTCCATGGTGTCTTTAATGAAAGATGCTCAATGCTCAGATGAATATGTTGGTTATGTTTATGTAATTTCCAAGATCAGATAGTGGTGAAAAATAGTTTTAAAGGAGGAAATTATAATCCCAAGATGTTTATTGACAGATGTTTTGATTTTGTGTTTCCCCATGCAGAACTGTTACATCAGTTACAGTTGTATAACTTGTAAACAGAGGCTGTTTTCAATAATAGTGTGTATTTCTTTATATATCGCTGTATATATTGATATTCCCCAGGGGAAAGTCATTAATAGAGGACGCCTTTATTGTTATTTCTCCCATTTTAAAAACAATAAGTGAGCAAAAACATCAGAATTGGTGCAGTTCATTCACTGAGGGCATTGGAGCTTAGCGGAGGATTGGTTAGATTTGTTCTAAAGCAAGTCTAATCAATTTTTAAAGGTGTAACTGAGAATTGAGGCGATGTTGTGATGTCGACTAGTCTAACAAGAGCAAAACTTGTCACCTAATCCTCTTCGCTGGCATTCATTCCCCAAAAGCCATTTTCTAGATAACTCTTCCCTTTAATATGTGGTTCTTATAAAACTTTCAAAGGAATAATGTGAGCCAAACTCCATCTGAACTGCAGACAACCCATGCCAAGCAATTACGTGCCAAGCAATTTTCTATCTGCCTCTCAATATACCAAGTATGAGGCATACTATGCATCTTAGTACAGGGACAAATGCATTGCAGTTTATGCAGCTATAGGCTCATTTTCTTTCTTTTTTTACATAGTTTATTTTGGAATATTGAAGCTTGTTTTGCAATGACCATAATAACCACATTCACAAAAGCTTTGATACGCTTCTTTTACCATGGATACTGGAAGAAACTCGTGACCCACAAGTATCAACATTAAGCGGTGTAGCATCTGTAAAAACCATGGAGTTTATAATGTGAGGTGAGCCTTAAATCTCATTACCCTGTGCTGACTGCAACTCAGTATGTTCAGCAGTTCATCATTAGCATTCGATAATGTTCAAGATGCCCCATATCACATACAACTGACGGGGTTATTTATTAACTAATTGGAAATGGACGCAAATATTAATGATAACAGTAATGGACTGACTTTGTATAGTGCCTTTCACAACCTCAGAGCACTTTAAAAGGAAGTCTATCTCAACCACCATCTCGGTGTCTTGGCGAGGTCTCTCTTGAAAAAGATATTTTTAATCTCAATGAGACTCCCTGGTTAAATAAAGGTTCATAATGATAAGTGTGCAATTTGTGCCAGAGTACCCACCAGACACTTTTGAAGAGTTGAAGAGGGAAGGAGTTCATAAATCACTTAAAGTGAGGGATGATTCGTTTGCCAGTTTGGGACTGTAGAGTTTGAGATGTTGCCAAGGCACTGGGGGGCACTTTACTCCTTGCATTATTTCCATGGAATCTTCGATGACCACAGTGAGTCAGGACTTTGGTTTAAAGGCTGGAGAATCTCGTACAGTACAATGACCCAATCGGTGTGCTGGGATATCGGTTTGCATGCTAGTTCCAATCCCTACTGGCTCACTTGCGTCATTTCCAGCACCAACATATTTCCCCCAGATCTCACATCCCGGTACTGAGTCCAGCCCTGCTTAGTTTCAGCTGTCGGGCAGGGAGACGTCACAGAACGGTGTGGCTGCTGTCCGAGAGAAAGAAGCACCAAACATAGAAGCCAAAACAAACACGACTGTGAGATAAATGGCCTTATATGAAGGTAATACAAGAGAAGCACAAACAGCAATGATAAACCATAAGACAGAAAAAGGAGATATTGGAAGCAGGAATCGTTGTTGTAACAACGGGCTCAAGGAGCTTACTCCCTGTGATATGTTACTTTAACTACCAAAATATTTATCCAATGGCTTTTTTTAATCTCACATGCATTCTTTTAGAAAACAGTCTGTCATTAATGGCAATTGCTCGTCGCATGTTTAGCTAGCCAGCCGCAACTGCGCTGCCAAGATTTAAGCGCACAGCCAGCCATCGTTAGCTATCTGCTAGTCAGCTACATTCTTTAACGAGTTACCTCGCCAGCTAGTTGCTCAGCACCACCTAGCCACGCCTACTGTTCCTTGAGACGCAGGAGCCCTCTCTGATTGGCTAAACCAGGCCTAATGGTGCACCTTGGCTGACTGCCTTCTGATAGGGTTTCTGGCCATGTCACTACTGTGCCCAGCCACGACCAACTCCAGTATCACACTGGGCAGATTTCCTGATCGCCCGTCGGCGTAAGGAATCTGGCATTACCGGAATTGGAATGTTTGCGTATCCAAAAGGGATAAAACGACTCTATCAGAGTTGATTTGCCACTCAACATTTTGCTGTGTAAGTCCACAGAGCCAAAGAGGCTCCTTTGGGGTGTGCAGAAAGTAAGGAACAATCATTCCCGAGCACCATCTGTGCCACAGTGAGCTGCACCATACATGGGGAAGCTATTCTACATGTCCCTTGAGGTTGACATCGGGCAAGTGATATACAGTACAAACGCATTGAACGTTGAAAGTTTTATTTTTTAAAATTAATTATTTTAGTATAATTTCCCTGTAAGTAACTGTTTGAAGTGAAAACTATAAAAATGCATCCCTGGAGTGATGAATGCATTCTTGGTGGCGAAGCACATGCTGGAAAGGAAACAGGCGGAATATTCCGGCTAATGGCAGTGCGCGCCATGCTGTTTTACTGCCGCTTGCATGTTGTACCCAAGGGTTGTTAAGAGTCGCCATCAGAGGGTGCACACGAATGACAGCCGCGCATCACACGGGCCTTCCCGCATCCATTTCGCCTGGCAGCTGCACGCGCGTAACATGTAGCCGCTATGCAGACCCGCGTAACCGATACTGGCTGTTATACCGCTGGGTAACTGCGCAAAGTGGCTGCTCCTCCGCGACGGTGCACATGTCCTCCCTATCTGATTACGGAGGAATTCAGCGAAGACGGTCCGGAGAAGGGTAAGAAGGTATTACTCCTCCTGAATATTATCCCTAATGAGCTAACTCGCCATTTTCCCGACATGCTTCCAGGTTACTTCCTTAATAGCTCCCAGGCTTGTTTAATTACAATGATGCAGGCTTGAATGCTGGGTTGTACCAAAGCCAGCACACTGTGCATATATATATATATATATATATATATCGCAGTTTATTGCATACAGCTGTCATACTGCACAATATGTGCACGTCCGTAATGCAACCAGCAGTTTGATAATCAATGTTACGTTAGTGATATTAAGCTGAGTTAGTTTCGCCGTGTGTAATTTTGTATCCGTGCTATCTTGTCAAGATATTTTGACTGTGTGCGGTACATAACTGCTATTGACAGGTCATATTACTCAGACTGTAACGTCTGAATCATTTGAGCTAAATCATGTAAACCTGTAGGTTCACTTGTGCCTTGAGAGAGAAATGCGTGCTTCCCCAAGGCTCAATGGCATCTGTTCTACATGTGTGGTATCAACACTTTGGTTTCACTATATTAATCCCAATTAATTTTCTTTGTGTGAACTGCAAATATTTGACTGTGCAGCACTCAGGATTGAATCAATTTCTCATATGCAAACAATGTTAATCTGATCTGGCATGCGTGGAAGGTGAAAGATGTGGCCAGTCTTATGCAGGCATTGCAGCTTCAACAGGAGCTGCCAAATATACTGCATGGTATGTATGAAAATACTGTGGTTACAGAAAATGGTGTATTAAATTTTCTCCTAATTATGTGCATTTTAACTCACTCTTAAGCTATTTTTGATAATGGAAATAATAAAGAGGATGAGGTTTCTTCAGAAAACATTAATTGAGGGCTTGTGAGAGCAATATTACTTTGACAGTCTCACAATTTGACCTTCTCCACTTTCCCTACACCATAGCACACTGCAGTCACAAGAGGGCGCTGTCTCTATTTCTTTAAGTCTGCTGGCTTTCTTGAACTCGTTCATACAAAGAAAAGTGAACTCCGCTGCATAGGCCTACACACATTCCTATGTGAGTTTACTTTATTTCACTACCTTAAAATGTTTATAATTTGAGAAAAATACACCTGCAATTAGTTACTTTTTTTCTTTCTTAACCGGATAATTCAGTCCCCATTTAGAGGCTCGTAAAGCACGAAGTGGGGGATTTGAAGAAACATCTGACTTCCCGGAAAATGTAATGATTTGTTTTACAAAAAACGAATTTAAATAAATAATGTAGGCTATCGTATACAATGAATGAAGTATTATCTCAATATGAGGTCTAGGGTCAGTTTCGTCGGCGTCATAAACCAGCGATTTAAGGTCTAAAATAGATTGCAACCGCTTCCTTTCTACTCAAGACCAGGAAGCAATTCAGAGATTAGCTAAGTAAACTTCAGAGCTCAATACGGGCCCATTATTTCCCCCCATTTTAAGTGGGCAACAGGACAGTCTCTGCGATCATCTTAACACATGGGCTCACCTGGAAAGAGCTGAAAGTAATACCCTCTCGGTGAAATTCTTAATTAGAGATGGAAAAAAGTCAGTAACATATGGGCGTTAAGTCAACCAGGAAGATTGTTCTCCGTTAAAGAGGGAAAGGAAGATGAAAGCCGTTTTCTCTCTTCAGTTACAAAGAACAAAGAGGCAGTAGTATTTACAGGTAATCTGGGAATATGGGAAAGTTGCAAAGTCCCACTAAAATTACTCATAAATCTGTCAACACGGTCCACCCTCCCTCTATTCCGCCTCACAGCCATTGTTTGCCTGGTGCTGTGGGAGGGACAATATGGCTCTAGTCTAACGAGGGCCTCCCCTCACAGACAACCTGAAAGATCAGTCAGTGCTAAGTTTTCAATTCTTGATATAACTTCTACTATTTCCCTGTCTTCTATTTTTTCTGTCTCCAAAAACAGTGCATCACAGTGGTGGGCTTTTAAATGTAATCACAGTGGGGTTTGGAATTACATAGAAAAAAAACTGATTAAATGATGGAGGGTTATCTAGGCTTATGACCCTTTCATTTTTATAGGGAATTCACACACTTTCTTTTTTTTTTTTTTTTACTGCTCTGTTTTAGTGGCCTGACATTTTGAGACGAACAAAATAGGACATTATACAAGTCAGAATTTTAAAAGGAAGAGTAATAACTGCAGTAGATCAAAGATCACAAAAACTGCCTTTGAAAAGCTTTGTATGAAATATTTAATAATAAATTTCATACCTGAGTTGTCTTGGACCATGCTGCCCTCTGCTGGCAGATGAAGAAACTGAACCAACAGCACTTCAGAAACGGGGCCTGCGTTCTACTACTGCTAGGATCGCTATTGCACTACTTCTTTTCAAAACATCGATCATTCATTCCTACAGAAAATGCACACAAAATGACTGATGTTATGCATCACATCAATCAAGTGGTAACTGTATGAACTTTTTTAGCCTGCATTTAATCAAAGGCACCATGCATCAATTAGAATTAATTAGATTAAATATAATCCAAATAATCATTTCATAACACCTGTAAGATGTTTTATGATTTATTCTTTTCAATAAGCATTTAGTCATAAAAAATCCGTGTCAAATGTACGGCAGTTTAATTTACGGAGTGGGCTTGAACAACATACAGTGTGAGTCATGTTTCAGTGCTGAAAAAGTAGGAACAAGGCCTCTTTATGGAGCTCTCTCTCTCTCTCTCTCTCTCTCTGGCTTTCTCCCTCTCCATCTCTCTGGCTTTCTCCCTCTCCTTCCCTCTCTCTCTCCCCCTCTCTCTCCCTCTCTCTCTCTCTCTCTCTCTCACACACGCGTACTCTCTCTGTCTCTCCCTCTCTCTCTCTATCTCTCTCTCCAGAGCCCAGCAGGGGGACATAGGCTAGAATAAGAGCCTTTGATTCATTCAACCTGCAGTCGTTGCACAGGTTTCTTTACCCACGGCAGTGTCTACAGAGATCTGCCTCTGCTCACACAGACCGTGCCTTGTGAGCATGAAATAGCAAGGCAGGCAGTGAGATATTACATGTCTTTCAGCTCACACTGAATCCAGTGTGTGAACCTGCTCATCGCGCCCCTCGCCATAACATAATAGGGGAAGTCTGACTTTTCGTCTGGCGCAGTTTTGTCTCGTCGGCGTATTTCTTCGCCATAGCTACGCCCAATCAATTTAGGATTCATTAATGGGTTTGTTATGTAACAAGCATCAAGTGTTCTTTTTTAAAATATTCTAATTTGCTAATAAGCTGTGCAAAAAAAAGTATTTAAGGACATGTTAATACATATATGGTTCTTGAACAGCAGATATTTTTTGTTTGTATACATTTTCAGTACTTGTGTTACACATAACTCACCCGCTCACAATAAATACAGCCAAAATGTCTGCTTTTCTCACTACTCCACTGTTGATGAGACCATTGTGGTCCCTGATCCTCTGCGGTCATCATAGTTCTTAAAAAGACATTCAATATAAACTTAACAGTCCACTAAAACCTTCCGTGTCCATGATTACGAAGGACGGTAAATGAACGAGAGTAAATTTTAGTGCTATAACGAGTCAGGGCGATGTAATTTATTCCATTTTGTTGCCAATAGCGCGGCGGAGTGTTTCTGTGGTCTGCCCAGGTAAGAGTGGCTGAACAGCGGGCTCTTATCCCTGCAGGTGGGCACATAGCCGGCTCTCTAATGTTCTCATCTCTCAGGATTCCAGGGTCGCCGTGAGCCCCAGGGTGAGGAATTGGGCGTGATGTCCCCTATAAAACAGCAGCAGCAGCTGACCCCAAAGAAATCTTGGCTCCCCTTAAATCAGAATGTAATACCACCCACTCAACCACAAATTACAGACCCGGGACTAATGGTGGACCTATTTTGGACCGTCAGAAAACGCTTGGTTCAAATTGGTAGGTGCTCAACCTCCAGAACGTGAATTTAAATCACTATTAGGTGAATGATTTCGTTTTTTTGGGTTTTGTTTTTTTTAATTAGCCCTGGCTAATTGGTACGTTGTGCACAAATCATTGACTGAAAGTTCAGTAAACATCTATTTGTTTATATATTTATGGTGACGTTACAGCAGTAGGAGGACAGCTTTAGAATTAGTGGCGTATTGAAGCCACAGACCTCAGCCCTTATTTATGGAACTGATGGTTCATGCTTTCTGGTAGTACTTTATCCCAGCTTGTATTTTTTAGCCTATAAATGCCATTTTCTGTGCAAAAGGAATATACTGTAATCACATAAGTGGAACTATTAATTTATGTCTATAAATGGCAATCATATTTCAACAACAGCAAAAAATATTTTTAAGTGGGAGCGTTAATACTTAAATTGGATAATTGCGGTATATTTCTGGAGAATTCTCAGGGTAGCAAAGAGCTCAGTCTTATTTCCCTGCATGAACTTAAACATGAGTAGGAAGCCCGAGAATGCTTTTTTACGTTCAGTCGGTGTGTGTGTACAGTGCGCCTCATCTTATCGTGATTGTATGTTGTTGGACTTACCTTGATTATACGTTGTAGAATGTTCCGTCCTATGCGAGCAGGGAGGTGACTCTAAACAACTGTCTGAAGGGTGCGCACAAAAAAACCCCCAAAAAATGCGAAGGTAGTCATTTTTCCCACACACTCTGAAATCAGGGAGCGTGCCATGGACTTATCCCGGCAGAGGGATTGATGGCTGCCGTGTTTGTCACCGTCTCCACGCCCTGTCTCGTGAACTCAGAATCAACACACTTCATAAGTTGAGATGAAGGGATTTGTCTGGGATACAATTGTTGCTTCATAACCAAAAAAAACACAAAAATTAAAATAGGCTACACACAAATGTACACACAGGACATTATACTCAGTCCAAGATAATACATATCAGCCTTCCATTACACATATAGGAGTAAGTGATTTTCCTTATAGGTTCTAAGACATGTTCAGTGCACTAATGAACAAACTTGTCAATCAGTGATCTACATCCTGTGGTGTTAGAGTCATTATACGTTGAACCTTGAATGGCAGTGCCATCAGAAAATGGCCATGTCACGAGAAAATTCTTAAGCTGTAGCAGCAGAGAGATCGAGCTGTGTGCAAACTCCAGGTCTCCTCACCTCTAGGCATTAACCTCTCTCAGTCAGCAGTCTGCTCTCTCCCTCCCTTCCTGGGCCTCAGGTACAGGGGACATACAGACTCGCAGTGTCCCCTGTGACTGAGAGTCCTGTGGAGGGGAGAGAGAGATTACTCCTCTTGCCCTCTCTACTCTAACTGCCTGCTCTGTGTGTCATAAGCTTTAAAAGCCTTCTCTATGGGGAAAAACACGTCTGGAGTTAGGTCTGTACCAATCATGTAAAATAACATCAATGAATAAACCTCAGTACTTGTGGTGTGATTGCTAGGACAATATAATCTATGTTACTAGGTTTCATTTGCAAATAAAGCTATTGGCCTTTTCCTCACAAGAGTTTTACTTTTTTTCAAATGGTAATAGATAAGCTGATAGATTTATGTTTATAGTTATTTAATGAAATTAAAAAAATTAGCCATTTCTCATTTTAAAGGGGAATTCAGATTAACAGAGGTGTCTATGGTTATATATACACACACACTGAAAAAGGTTGTGATTCTGTTTAAGCACAAGAAAGTATGATCGTGTCACATAAAGTCTGTATTTTCTCATCAGTAATGTGATATTTTGTATACTTTCAGCCATATTCTAACCCTTTCCTCAAAGATTCTGAAGCCAGTGTAGAAATTTGTTATGACACTGAACAGTTGATGGCAAAAATACCTCGGCATCTCTGGTCACAGTTATAGGATTCTTAAATATCTGCCTCAGTGGTTTCTTTCAACTCTCATTTACATTTTGAGGGGCTTCGAATTTTGTGCTGATAATTTGCATATCTATAAAGCACAAAATGTGTCGCAAAGCACGGCCAAATATTTGTGTCCCTTTAATCGCAGGGTGTCAGTCAGTATGCTTTAGTCAACACAGTTGTAACTCTTTTTAAACATGTATTTTTGGGGACCCACTTCCGTCAATCAAAAAAAGGCAATATTCATGTGTCTCAGTATAACCCCATAGACATTTAAAATGTTACAGAGACAATCCTACAGCTCTGAAGTGTACATTATTTCAGGACTGGGTTGAAAAACGATCACAGTTTACTAATCCTGGGTGGCACGCTGGAGCGTCGTATCACATCCTCTGTGTTTCTAAGGGAAGCAGACCTGTATTTTATGAGGGGATTATCCTGACGGGTTATAGAGTGTACCCAGGAGCGGGGTGACAGGAAGCTGCGGGGTGACAGGAAGCTGCAGAGTGGGATGGGCTCAATGGGCAGTTAAAAGCTCTCCGCTGCCCTCAATCACAGGAACCCATCGGAAATAGTCGCTGTGTGATCAGCAAGGTATCGCCACGTTTCTTCATTTGCCATTGTCCACCTGAAAATAACAGCTGACGTAAAGAGTTCAACGCGTAGAGTTTCCAGGCATTCTGGACGTGGCTGTTTTTATGCTTTGATTTGTTCGCTCAGATTAATTCTCAGAATTTTCATCTTTTTAGAGCACAGAGCAAAAAAAAAAGAAAGAAAAGCATTAGTA
This sequence comes from Synaphobranchus kaupii, assembly GCA_029718625.1. Lineage (NCBI taxonomy): Eukaryota > Metazoa > Chordata > Actinopteri > Anguilliformes > Synaphobranchidae > Synaphobranchus > Synaphobranchus kaupii. The sequence goes on along the minus strand of CM056379.1, from coordinate 103,840,335 downwards.
AATGGGCCATTTATTTAATCAGGTTTGGAGAACCGTACCCTTGGCTCAAATGGAGCCGTAAGACTGCTAGCCTTATGTGCCGCACATAGAAAGGCTTTGTGTGTGAAGTACGACCCGGAGACGAGGTATGAAACGTTCATTTTGCCCGCCGTGTGTGGACAGAGCCGGGCCCAAAGAGTGGAGACAGACGCGGGGGCATGTTTCCTGCTGCCTGGCCCTCCCTGTCCTCCACAACGTGCCTTTCAAAGGAGGCCCACGGCCAGTATTACTGCTGGGGCAAAAGGCAGAGTGAAAAAGTGAGGGAAAAGTTGGAAAGGCAAACATAGCGGCAGTTTGTTTAACTCGTATGTGTTAATGTGTGTTTTATGATACATGTGCGTGTATGTGCATATGTTTGTGTGTGTGTGTGTGTGTGTGCATGTGTGTGTGTGTGTGTGTGTGTGTGTGAGTGAATGAAGTCCATGTGTGTTTCCTACTGCTGTACTACTAAGCTACTGTACACAACTGTGCACAGCCTACAATGTCCCTTTTGAAAGGTCTGCTGCAGTCTTTAATGGAGACTCATTTCCCTGTTTGCTCATAATTCCAGTCTGATTTGGTTATATTGATAGGTATGGCCAATATAAAGATACCAGTGCTTACTGTAGTTGGAAAACAATGCATAAACATAACATTCAGTTAGTATGTAGTTTGTATGATTATTGCGTGCGTGCGTGTGTTCATGTGCGAGTTCATCATGCTCCCATTGTTCATTGCTCAAGTCTTTGTCTATAATATCCGTGAGATGTTGTTGAAGTGCTTCATAGGAATTTCACTGCGATACTAAACCAGAAGACCAGTTTTGCCAAGCTTGACCGAATTGTAATGAAGTTTTGATTTGAAGCTGTTGAAAATGATCATGCTGAATCATTGTGACCAAAATGGTTTGAAACATTTCTAAAATTTGAAAAATCCTCACGCTTTTTGTGTTCATAACTATTTTTGGATTCGTCTCCCGCATATCCGTTCCCCAGAGTTTTCATATTTATTCCATTTAGGGAAAGGATATCTTTCCATGGAATTGCTCTGGTCCCATTGTTATTGCATGCATCATTTCTTGCCCGGACAGGGCTGGCTTTCGCAGCAGTGGGAAGTTATAAACGTCGTACTTCAGAGCGGATGACTCATTCTCCTGTGGGGAGTTTGGAAGTGCAGTAGGTATGAAAAAAAAAAAATGAGTGGCCACACCCGACAGCCGCCTTTGTGAGAAATTATTTACATGAACTACCGCTCTCACATGGAAGCACCCCTCATGGGAGTTGTGTTATGACTGCTATTATTATTATTATCCATTTTCGGGCAGCCGCTGAAGAGGTTGGCAGCGTCAGGCGTAGCCTCAACCGCCGCAGCGACTAAAGGAAGCGCGGGAATGAGCGGGCGATTAAATGTTTAGTTTCCCCCGTGCCCCGCGCTTGAGCCTTTCCAGCGCCGGCTGACTTTCGTCCGTCCCCTTCCCGAGTCTTAAATCTCGGTCACGGGGAGCTTTTCTGTTGACCGAGTTGAAGGGTCCCGCAATGAGGGGGACGTCAAAGTCGCGCGCCGCCTCGAAGCCACGGGAGGTCGCTTTGATACACCGCGACCGCGTATGGAGAAGCGGGTTTGCGGGATGACCATCTGGGCGAGGCCATACAGACAATTTGAAGTCGCGGGGTGCAGCAAGCTGCTCCAGCACCACGGGACTGCATGGTGAAAGCCCGGACTGTCCCATACAATCCCATATCCCATACACGTCCGGAATGTCCCGTGCAATTCCATATGACTTTCTTGGCTGCGCTACAAGTCTATGTCACGGTACTTCACAGTGTGAATAACAGTGTGGCAGGCCTCAGTCTGCGAGAAGGAATCAGGACCACGCCTACTGGTTAAAGGGATAGTTCGGAATTTTGGACATAATGTCTCAATTACGACTTACCCATGGTGACTTACCAGGTACGGCGGCGGAGCGAACGTGGCCATTGCAACTCGTTGCTCTTCTTTGTTGCTGTAGTCGACCAGTGCCGGCACTGCATTCGTGGGTAACGTAAAGCATCGCTCCGCCGCCGTAATTCCACAGAGAATATAGGTCAGCACAAAGTAAAGGATTCAACGATAGTTTGACTTCAAAAATGATGGTATAAACACTCAAACTAACCCCGATAGACTATCGTCGTATTTTATTTGCTTTGGGTGCACTGTGGAGTGTTTAAGTGCGTTTGGTAGTGGATGCAACCGGTTACCTTAGAGTTGCGCTAGCATTAGCAACGTGTGTATGTCCAAAAGAAGGGACAGCATGGAATTAGCTGAAAATGGTTTCAATCAATCAACGGCATCATGGGTAAGTCGTAATTGAGACATTATGTCCAAAATTCCGAACTATCCCTTTAAGGAGGCACACACACCTGGGCCATGACCCAATATGATCCCTGTTCCCTCAGACCCCTGTTTGCTATGTGCCCTCTCCCCTCACTTTGCAAGCAGCGTGTGAAAAAAATCCTGCAAAACTCTTTCCAAACTAGTGAGGAAGTAGTTCGCAATATGTCCCGCTCTTCTACTACAAGTTGTAGTTTTTACTTCCGGTTTACTTCCTGAAATTGTTCGATGAGTGCGCTCCTGAATCCCCTCAACTAAATTGAGGAAATAAGGGTAACAGTTTGCGTGGTGCTTTTTGTTTATTTTGACATTATTATTTTACTTTGATGTTTTTACCTGAAACCCCTGAGGGGAAAGGGAGAACGTTTGTGTTTCTTTGCTCTGGAATTCCCACATTTCGCCGTGTCCAACTCTTCTGTTCCTCCCAGAGGGTGTGTCACGGCGTGTGACAAACGCAAAAAACACATTCACCCTTTGACTTTAACCTCTGTCTTTATAGAGGCGCTAATCAGTCCTTGTTTTTTTTCTGACTGTTGTTGGCCCTATAGTTAATTTTCCCGCCCTTTTTTCTGACTGTGGGATGGTTTTCCTCCAAGAGAAGGACATTTCTGATGAGCTGTTGATTGAATCTGTACTCTTATATGATAAGGATGAGATAATACATGTCATATTTTCTTCAACTTTTTAAGTTAAAATGTAAACTATGATTGTCTGCTGTGCATGAAAAAAGCGGAACTTGTTTTAACAGCTGGTGGCAGAGGGGCAGTTGACCCCTGACACCAGCTGCTACAAAAATCCTGCAACACAACACATGCTGGCATTTTCAATAGCATTAGCAAACAAGGCTATACAAATAGCCTCTGTTAAGATGGTTAAAAATTACCTTAAGTCATTTACTGCTATTTTTTTGGCCTGTTGTCTTCTCCAGTGAAATGTTGTTTAGCGCAGTTGCTAAAATGAAATTCAAGCACATAAAGCTCTATTAAAATCAGTTTTGACATTTATACGAACAATATACATATATTTTATTACGTGAAAGTTACATTTTTACATTTTAGTTTCAACCAATTACAGAGAGAAGCCAGACCTAAAACGGATTCAGTCTTTTATCATGTTCAGTTATTGTGTCACTTCCACTCAAATACAATATTGCTAACCATTTAATTTGGCAGGCAGATCGTTTAATTGTTATCGTATTTTAAACGATTTTCATTGGGGACATTCGACCATGTCATTAAAAATCATAGTGCTGATTGGCTGCGCATCATGTCCAAGCTGCAATTGGGTGTTTGAATTACAGGAATAGGAACACATCCATAGTTGTAATTTGCCGAAGTCTGACTGGTATTTTCTCATTAGAGATGATTGAACTTCTCCAAATTTCATCACGTGATAACACGCGTTGGTATTATTGATCATACATCATAATGATGGTCAAACTATCCTAGAGAGTATATTTGCAGCATATCGAGGAACACTGCACTAAAATCAGAAAAGAAGAATAGATTATTTTAACTCTTCTTGTCCAATTTTTTTTCTCTCCATTTTTTTGGCTTTTATCATTAGTCATTAAACATAAAGGTCCCCTTGTCTGGGGTGGCCCACAATATCCATGGCAACACTTGTAGCAAATAACGGAAAAAGAGACCGTATAATTAATTGTAAGTGAATGGTTTCTTTTTCTTGCATCCCCTTTTTGTAAATGGTCAATCTTCATGTTTAAAGAAGGAAGGCTTTGGGCATTTTTTGAACGTGTGGCTTAGCAAACATTTCCAGGCTGATATTTATAGCGTGTTCTGTCAGCATGCACTCAAGTCCCAGCATGTCTGAACCACAAGTTAAAATGGAATAATACGGAATCGAAACGTTGATTTATATCCTCTTGTCTAGCCACGTGCTTTATTTCATTCGCGATGCGCGCTGTTCATTGATTGGACGGGGGTGCACAATGTATGACATGTCTGAGCCAATCTTTGTGAGTTTTGTGTAGGGGCCGAAATGAAAGCACCTTAATAGAGGTGAGAATATATTCCATGTTTATGACCATCTTTAGAAAAAGGAACAGATTGTTGTTAGTTTTATTAATAAATAAACTATCGTGGATTGCGTTTAGCGCATACAGCAAAAGCAACAGCACGTAGCTTAGATTCCCATGTGGGGCACTGCTGTTTTACCCTTGAGTGAGGCGCTTAACCTGAATAGCCTCAGTAACATATCCAGCTGTATGTAAAAATAAATGAATGCTGTGTAAGTCGCTCTGGATAAAAACATCTGCTAAAGCACTAACGTCAGTTCTGTAATAAACTTGAACTGTATCCTTTAGTTCCCTTAGCGTTTTGGAACAAATGTGTGCATCACTCTAACAAAGAATGATCATCCTACCTATCCTTCTCTGGTATGCAGGTTGGGTAATAGCACCATCTTGCACAGGCATTCACATCAAGGTAATCGACACCAAGATCGCTAACAGGCTAAAGGTGTGGGGATAACGCGCGAATATATCCTTTGTCTTTTCGGGAGCACACTTCCATTTAAAGGTAATTAGACCTGGATTAGATCTTAATGGCCTCCGTGCGGTTTTCTCTGGAACTGTGACATTTTAGCTTTTACGATTTCTGGTCAACTCAGTTCCAAGCTCTCGGGGATGGCGGGTCACATTTGACTATTTTTAGAAAGCCGTGGCTCCCTTTAAATGTGTGTTATGTGACATTTTCAATAAAAAATAAAAAGGCCTGTAATTTTTCTTATGTGCTTGTTTCACAAAAAAATGTGGTTGCAGTCTCCTCCTTCAACATGCATTGCGCATGGACACATATGTCTTAGGCATTACATTCTTTCAAGACGACTGTAAAGGAGAGATGATGTACATGTAGAGAATGTTTTGCCTTTTAAGACAGTTGGGGGGGGGGGGGGGGGGGGGGGGGGTGTAATCTTTGTGGTCTCAGTCTCCCTGTGCTGTTTCATAACAAAATAAACTTCCAAAATCACATAACCCCCCCCCCCACATGCACCCCCCACCCCCCCCAGCTCTGGGTGTGTGCCAGACTGCATGCTTGGTGCTGATTGTCATTTACAAATTCAGTACTGCAAGGTTCCTGTTTTTTGCTAGGAATTCTCTATCTGCAGACTAATGTCTGGCATTTTGGCATTCATGTCCTAATTTCCAGGTTATTACATTTATTGTTTATTCCCAATGAAATGTGGCCATGATTATTCACATAGTATTCAATTTTTCATAGGAATTACTGTCATACTTTATACTGCTTGTTCCATTGTGCCCAGATCATTCATTCGACTTAGTCGACCAACAAGACAGCATATTTGCAACACATTCACTTACAGTGTGCATGTCGTAGACCATGTTCCAAACTTAGCTGAAATTAGAGGTAGATTTGTCCTCCAACCTGCTGGTGGCTGCAAAAACTGGGTCCACTGTAAACCCTGGTAATCCCAACGGGAGCAGGTTCAGAAATGGTTCGAAGTAGAACCCAGCACTTCTCATGCACAAAAGATGGCATTGAATCGGTCCAAGGTAAGTAATGACTGTCGCTTTGTGTTCCATACTTACACTGGACAAGGAAAAATTTCTTAAACAAATTCTGCGCCAGCGTGGAAAGACCACTCCACATGTTGTTTCAAATCTCACATCGTCCCTTTTTCCATTGCCTTATGTGTCCATTCCCATTGTAAAGCATCTTAATTTCCCAGAGCTCTTATAGAATGTGTAGAGTCTTATCAGTGGCTATATTTCTATACGCTATATTCGTTTTCAGGACAATGTCCTGTAATAGCCTAATTGTTATCACAGGACATCTGTAATGTTAATGACCGATTCGGACGGCATAAAGTATCTCTGTAATCAGTGTCTACAAATGCAGAGATGGGAGTGTTGACTCCATTTTGTCGTTACACCAATAGTGTTCCATGCGTCATACAACTTTACACATCCTGGGCTCCATCTTGGCGATCTTAGCGCTTGGTCTAAAAGCATGGCGTAAAGCTCATTTAGGGCATGTCCAAGTCCACTTTTGCTAGTTAGAAGGCGAGTTTTTTGACGCAACGTGCAAATGGGCTGAACTTAGTCTCTTCATTAATTATAGGTGTGCCTTGGGCGTAACATGCAATAAAGCAATCAAAATGTCATATCCCATTCCCTTTAAAAGCCTGCTTTTCCACCTTGGCGGATTGCTTATATGATGGTGAAACAGACATGCTAGTGCGAGCAAGGAACAGGCTATCTGGATCAATAGTATGATCAGTATTATTCGAACTAACCATTATGAAGCGTTTTGATATACACAATAATAATCTTTAACATTAGGGTTTAACACCGGCACGGGTTCCCAGTAATTCCTGACAGTGCTGTTATTATAGAAAATAGGCTATATTCGGTTAAATTTTGTTAAAAGCACCTGCAACAGCTGATTCATTATGTGCATTGTAATATTGATTAATAACATAAATACCATTATTTTGCCTTAAAGGGGAACTCCGGGTTATTTCTTAAACTTCTATATCGATTCTATATGTTTAATGTGAGTCTTGATGCTTACCGCACTAGAACTGCGCCTCCTGGTTCTTTTGTTTCCAGCTGTTTTCCAGACGCGCTGATCATGTCACTGGTGCAAATCAAGCAAAGATTTTTAGATATGACGAGATAGGCAACTGGCGCTTTTCCCCATTGGAGGAAGTGAACAGACAAGCTGCAGTAGTGTTTTCAGTTATCTTAGCAACTAAAGTTACATAACGTATGCTTAGAGTGGCGTGCATCTGACCGGCGCTAGCCGGATTTAAAGTTGGTTTTCGTTGGATAGACAAAATTATAACGGGTTATACATAGTAGTACTGGGTCCTGACAATCTAGGCATATATAATCTAAAAAGAAAATGGCGATTTTTGATTTTGTCTGTCTGATAACAGGGGCGTGTCTAGACATTGTAAAGACCCGGGGCTCAGCCCAGGGTATAGTGTCAAGTTTTTTTTGCTCAAATTGAGAAAAGTATAGTCCAGGCACAGTATGATTGACAGTTCGGGTTGGAGAAGCCCATGACTTGACCAAACCCACCATTTTACAAAACAAACTTGCGGTAAACTTTCTTAAGTTCCTAATGTTTTATAATATAACATTTAATTTTCATCCTCGATTTTCTGTGTCATTTATTCACATTGAATGTGTGGTATTTGTCACATAATTAACGTTCATTCAGTTATCTTCAATTTATATTCAGCTAACATCAGCTAATTTTATTAGCTAGATGTTACCAGCTGAGCTCGGTAGCCAAACGAGACGCACTGCATCACCACACACGGATGAACATAGGTTAACGCTATTGCCATGAACTATATTGACAGTCAATCAATCACATATGTTATTTTGGCAAGACTACTTTTATTATAAATGTCCCTAGCACCGCTAGAAAGGTAGCAAGCTGTCCCCATAATCTTAAATCAGCAAACCACCACCGTCTTTTTGGCTAACCGATAATTAACTCGACTGTGACAGAGCAGTCTCACGGTTTTCCGCAGCATGAAACCCCATGCTGAAAACTGTTCCAGATAAAGTAGGCATTGTAGGTTAGTGTGTTCACATGCTAGCTAAAGCATAGTAGCCTACATTACATTGTAGTTGGCATTAACTTTCATCTGCATCCTGTAACCTAATCACAAACATTGCAAACATTTACAAACGCAGACTCCGTATTCTTTTCCGATAAATTATTGGTTTTATTTTAAACATCCCCGTATTGAGTCAGTACAAACATACCGCTAACACTTTGGCTCTATTCTCCGCACATTTTCTTAATTTTTGTGACCAAAAAGAAATTATCCAGGTGTAGAAATGTCTGGTTAGGATTCTAGTTGGAGCAGCTGGCTAACATTGGTAACGTTAGCTACGCAATCACGGTAGCTAGCCAACTTATATGGCCAGCCAGCAAGGATGACTTTAAGGAAGTCGAATAACTGTTAAATTAAAAGGGCTTGCCATAAGCTATCGTTAGCTTGCAAGCTAAATGTTAAAATGACTTGCCGTGAGCTATTGTTAGCTTGCTAGCTAACTAACCCAGCATTGCTAAGCAGTGGTAATGTTCATGGCAGGGCGAGTATGGCGATTGTGTACAAGAGGGGGTGGAATAGCTAAATTAATATCAAAATTGGAAAAGCACCTATTGCACTACATTTTCTTGTGGAAAAAATTTATTGACTTAGTATTTTGACAACATTTCTGCCATTGACTTACATGGTGAATGACCTATACTGGAGCCAACCGCAGTGGCGCTAGTGAGCAGCCCAACCAGGAAGTGAGATTCAAAACGAAAGCCCGTTTTTGGCCCCTTGCTACAAAACAAAGCAAGCTTAAAAATATATTTGTTGAAAAAGATGCAGGCGCTCAAAAAAAAAACTACGTGGACACAATGTTGCCATGACGAACTCGCTGCATTACATCTCTTTATTAACGATAGCTTGAGAAAAATGCTAGGCTAGAGTAGACCATAACATGTAGCGTACGTACAGTAGCTATGTAAGGCAATTACCTAAAGCTGCCACAAGAGTTGCCCCACTGATATAAAGCCTACTTTTAAGCCAGTTTTTTTTTGTTGTTGTTGCATTTGCTTCTCTGTATGCTTATTTAATGTGACACTTAATGTAGAGGTCGGCCAATAGTTGTGGCGTGCACTTGGACCTTACAGAGCACAATCAAAGGCATCCTCGAGTGCCTTGTACATGAAAAACCAGGAGAAAAGACTTGGGAAAACAGGAAATAACAGAATAACATGTCAATTCGCACGGGATCGCTACAACTATTGGCTATTTTTACAGGGCATTTAGCGGTACGTAAAAGACGCCGGAATCTTTACTGCGTCGGAGCGGGCAGTCCGTAAAAGTTACAGGCATAGTAGATTCTGACGGGGGTAAAATAACGGAGATCCTCCAGTAATAATTACATAACGCGTTCGGATGTTTAAGCTTAGGTGGGATGCAATAGTTCTCGTCCTGCCAGACGTAGGAAGTTATCCAGGGATCCCCTGGTAATAACTACATTCGTTCCCTAGGGAACGTCACATCATAACTTTGAGGGGACTAATATGGTACGTCCCTGGGACGTCCACTGTTTGCTGGGTATTAGCTCTTGCATTTGACATGCATAAGAGTCGCTGGCTCTCAGGCCAGTGAGCAGGAGGAATGTGTGGGTCTGTGGGTGTGACTGGCATAACAATAAATCCAGAGGCACAGTCGGTGGTTTGAAGTTAGGAAGGAATAAAAAAAAGACCAAAATAAAATTCAAGCACTAACTTATTTTCAAATCCTAACACCAAGATACAATTTCTGGTTTCTTTTCTTATATATTCTTGATTATAAACTTATGAAGACCATAAAATCTGAAATAATAGTTACACATAGAAAGTTATTTCCATCCAGATTGTAGTCCGTCTGTACTCATTTATAAGGAAATGGGTCATTCTCTTTTGAATATTGAATTATCATAGAGAAGTATAGTAGATGATGTGTTCTGGAATTTGTCTGTACACAGCATATACATAGTTAATGCTTTCTGTAGGGCCTAGAAGTCTTATGGCAAAGTATGCACAATGGAGAAGTAACTGTGACTGCATTCTGAAAAATGTCCCCGTATGTCTATACACCCTTACAAGCCAACCGAATGAAAGGCTGTTTTGTCCTCTAAATGGTTCTGTTGAGCCATGCTACTGTTTCTGTGTCTGAGTACACAAAAACAGAGAGAATGTGAATCACATCCAGGCACCAAATAAATCACTGTGCTGAGTCCAAAAACAGATGCACGAGACAGACTAAACATCCATGATGTTGTCACTGGCCATTGTATGTATTTACTCTTTTAGAACTTTTTATGTCTTTCACCTTTTGTGTGTGTGTGCGCGTGCATGTGTGTCTGCATGTTTGTGTGTGTGTGTGTGTGTGTGTGCGTGAGAGAGAGAGAGAGAAAGAGAGAGTAATCTCTTACCCTGTAGCTTGAAAGATGTACTGTGTTTAGCACAGCACAAAATGATCTAATTACCTCAGCTTTAAGAAAATGCACTTCCCATCATGACTTGAATCACTAGATAGATGAAAAGGCCTAATTTAGGACTGATGAAACAATTACCAAGTTGTGCTGAAGTTAGTGCAGCTTTGCGGTAATGCTGCTGACTGCATTTTTACATTAGTCCTCTGTTCAGTGTTGGTACTCCTTAAGCTTAGACGCTTGTTCTTAGATTAGCAATACTCAGTCTTTTCTTCTCCCAGAGGATTTGCAGGGGGACGTTTTTGCAGACGATGATCTGTGAGAGTACACATGAGTCACAGCCTACTCAAGGGACTCTTTCTGTCTCTCTTCTTCCTGTGGGGAAGCACAGGGCAAGAGGACTAATGGGACCGCCTGCCCCCCCCCCGTTTAGGAAAACACTACAGTGCGGGAGAAAATTAGTTAAGCGTATTTATTGGTTTAAACATGGACAGACGTTATGAGAGGTTGGGAACACAAAGTCTAGGTGCGTTTTCCCAACCATCTGCCCGGAATTCAACATCTGTCGGAAAGAAGATGTCATAGCGAGACTGGAAGAGAAGTGAAAATAATCCTTCTTCGGGTGTATTAGTTTCGTACCTGACTGCGTGGAACCTGGTTGTGTATTCTGGTGATCCTGATATCTCCGACCCAACGGCACCAGCCCTCGCGTTTCCACACAAATTCCTCAGGCACTCTCACAGTGGCCTTTGCCAAATAAGGGCTTAATTGTTCTGTGTGCCTCTCGAAGGCATATCATAAAAAGTGGCTTGCAGTGCTGCTCGCTGTTTTAGTAGTCAAATCAATTTCGATATTTAAAGGCCATGATTCGTGGCTACACCACTGAACTAATACTGCTTAGCAGGTTTTCCTCCCAAGCCTTTATAAGGGGAAATGCGGTTCGTGTTCTACTAACCTGAAAGTGCCGCATAAGAGGATTTCATACTCTCCGGTAACTCGATTTTACTTTTTTGTTCTACCCGAAGGTGTTTGAGAGTCTAAATTAAGAGGAAAGCTAATATCATGGAGTTTTTGAAGTGGAACCCATTTCACAGAGCCTCAAACCCCCCAAAGAAATAAGCCGTCCAAAGTAAAGGAGGTGTTGGGGAGATAAGCGGAATGGTCTAATGCGTTCAGAAAAAAAAAAAAAAAAAAATGCATTTGGCAGTTCTCCTTGCGTCCTTTGCCACAGGCACGGCCCTGGCATAGCCGAAGCTGTCTTTGTTTTGAGACGGAAAAGTACTGGGGTCTGTCACGCCGCACGTCTTCCACAAGGACGCGCCGATTTCTTTGCCGTGTCTTAACCGAGCCCTGATTCAAGACAACGGCAATGTGCCTTGGCCTTAACTTTGAGTCTCGCGTTTTTGAAGGCCTGGGTTGAGTCAGCTATTAAGTTCTTAAATATTTTCATCACCTTTTTAGTTTGGAGAGGCCAACTGCGAAGTTAGCCAGAGCCAGTGAATAGTTGGTGCTGTGCACTTTAGTGTGCATTGTAAATTGTAACAACCGCTGTTTGGTAATTATTTTGTTAGTGGTTTTTGTTTTGTTGACTGTAATTGGTGCACGCCGTGCGGCGTTCCTCGAATTTTATGTGCCAACAGCAACATTCCATTGGAGTTTGCCTGGGACCCAGACACCGGTCAGATAGTCTGAGTGGGAACGCAAGCGTGAGAAGATTCCTTATTTGGTGCCCTGCTGAGTTATCAGTTCCATTAGAGCGATAGCTTTTTATCTTAACGTGAGGTTTGCCGTGAGAATTCTTTCACAAAATTACTGATGTTATGCATCACACCAGACGTTGCTACACGTTGTTAGCAGACAATGTGTTATCTCATTAAGAGCCTTGGAGGAGGGACGATATAAATGCATGCCATTCTTATTGTTATTGTATTATGACGATTATGCTTATTATTATTATTATTATTATTGTTGGTATATACTTCTACATTGGAATATACAGACATTAGAAACAACATGGCGATGCTGAACATGTGCTCTTCTGTTCTGTAGACCACTATTAACAGGTTTTAAATCATCGCTGTCATCAAAACGCCAAACAGGAAATGAAACGACCTCAAAAATAAATGTTGTGGGCGCATCACTCATGTCGCTCGAAATGGCAAGGGTGCTTGGGAGGAGGAGGGGGTGAGGGGCATCCTCTGAAGGGATTGGCTAGTAATTTTCCTAATTTCTTTCCGGAGTGAATGGGCATTTTTCTGTAGGGTAAACACAACATTAGGGTGAAAGCAAGCCGTTAAACTCAAGGCCCCCAGAGGGAAGAGAAACCCTGGAGCCCTGGATGGTAGCACTTTCATAATGAGCCGGGCAGAAGTGGTGATTATTTGTGCTTACTGCACAAATGCCCTGTAGCTTTAGCCGTCTAAGGACCCTTACTTCCCCATTTTGAGACACACGAGGGTTAAGTGATCTTAAGAGTTCTGCAATGGCCTAGGCCGTGATCATGACTCCTTCAGAGATGAGCAGGTGAAAAAACATGGTCTCTGTACCAGGCAGCAGTTGCAATTAGAATTTCCCTTTGTTGGACCAACCAGTCTCCCACTTCAGTTACTGAGTAGGTTTTTCTTTGTGTTAACCCAAGTACACAGACAGTATTCTCCGTTTAGGAACCATCAAATGAGTCCAGTTGATCTCAAAAGTCCTTGCGATTTTTAATGCGGCTGTGGGGCCACGGGGGCCAGTGGCCAAACCTGCCTGAGAACCCCACCTGAATGTGTCCCTGCCGGAGCTGCTCGGTCCCAGTAATTCATGAGGTAGAGTAGAATAGAGTTGGTTAACAGCGCGAGGTTGGATTTCAGCGAGAACTCACAGGTGCCTGTATTAGCTCGGCAGAGACTGGCAGGCTTTTTGAATGAGAAAGTGAGCTGTAGGGGGACAGTAGTGAAACAGAGGAGCCATTGATGTGACCCTAATGGGCATTGGCAAAGATTGTTCATCACAATGCAATATGAAGAAGAAGTGGGAATGAATAGCCTATTTAAAACCTACCTGGCTGGCTCTCCTCTCCAAGGTAGGTTTGCTCAACAGTGAAACATTGTAATAGAGGTTTTGGGGTATTTTTTTACCACCCTAAGACTTCACCATAGGGAAATCCTTTTGGATACACCATACATGTGGAAAAATGAAGTGTTTGCTTGGGTTTTGATTGAATTCATGCCATAAAATGTGATAATTTACATATACATTTACATGTACATATAACTGTTTCTAAACAGAATAAATCGCAACTGAAAAATTGCAACAAAAGCCTCATATATTGTTTTGTTGAACAAATAAATATTTCAATAATATGTTTAGGCATTATATACTTGTGGAAATAGTACATTTGCTGTTTATATATAGTTAGGTGTGTGTTACAAATTGCAGTGGGGAGACTAAGGAATGCCCGGAATTCCTGTTTTTGTGAAATTCTTCTGTCAGTCCATAGCATAGACTTGTAGTATTTAGAGAGTTCCAGAATACACTTTCAGCCATATTAATGTTCTCCAAGTCTAGTATAACTTTAGCACCTCGCTTACTCATTTATAATTGCTCTTCAAGGCAATATAGCTAACGTCAAGTTGTGTGACATTAAGTCAGTGATGTGAAGACAAAACTCAGTTTGAACCAGAATAGAATATACAACACAAACCAGGTGTAAACCGTGCTGGGGCCACTTCTATTACTGATTTAAAGGAGCTATATGTAACTTGTATATGTGACACCAAGCGTTTAAAATGGGTACTGCAGTCCAAATTCACAATATTGGAGAGTTGTCTCCGCCCGTCCCCTCCTCCCCAGACTCGAAGCTCACGCGGGTTGCCAGGTTGAGGACACTGAACGAACACGAGCGCAACATTATATTTTGAGATGAGCTTATTCTATTTTGACAATGACAAGCGATGACGAGTCCTACACTGTATGGCTGGCTATGTGTACGGTCACACAGATATAACCTAACGTTAGTGATATGTTTAACTAGTAACTATATACATATATATATATTTAAATCTTTAGCTAGCTAGCTAAATGAAAACGATGTTGAACTTAGCTTAGGCATTCGTAAATCGGCTGTCGGAGTGCCGGAGTACATCTGGTTGTTCGTAATGGGCAGTGGGCGGAGTCAACTCGGAGAATAGTGAATCACACAGGCCAAAACGTTCCGACCCGGAATGGAAATTTCAAAGGAGAACATACTAGCATTAGCAGTAGCATTGTTGTCGGAGAAGCCAGTATTTCGACTTAGCATGTTTCCTTAATCTCTGATGACACATCATGGTCATTTTATGATTTAGTACAGTAAATTTGTTACATATAGCTCCTTTAAAGGAGGTAAACATGTATGCAGTTACATCCCTTCCTTCTATCTGCACTTTCTTGAGGTGTGATGATGTTAAATGTTAAGAATGTGAAATTACAAAGGAAACGTATGCAAACATGTGTGCTGTGCAAAGAGTAAAAAGAGGCTTTGGATACTTCTGAGAGATGGGCTGTCAGCATGTAATGAGACAGGTGTAATAATATATTTTTAGGTCCTAGGAATTCACTTAATTTCAGAGAATGGTCATTGTGTGAAGTGACACACACTCCAGCACAAGACGGATTCACGCCAAAATGATTACTTTCGTACTCAGAAGCAAAAACTGCGCAAACAATTAATCATGCTTTTAGTTATTGCTCACTGAATGCACACATACAATATGGGATGCACTCTTTTTTGTTTATTTACTATAAAGGATTTTTTTTAAAAATGCAAAATGGATGGGTGCTAGCCTACAAATACAAATTAAAACCTTATCTTTAAAACTGAACTTTCAAATTGAAATATCAAATATTTTTTTGATAGGTTTTGAAGTAAATGCTCACACATTGTATTTTATTCATTCTGTGAAAAAAAAAGCTTAACGTGAAAAATTCTTTATAAGGTCCCATCATGAATGTGTGGGTTGAAGGAGCTTGAAGAGTGAGCAACAACCACAAACCTTCAGGGCCATTAGACAGCTTGCTCTTGCTTTGCTCTTTGCGGCTTCCTCAAACATCCGTTCTTTCAGCAGCTCAGAGCAGCTTTACAGGAAGCAGATTCAGAAGAGTACTCAGATAGGACCTCAAAAAAAAAAAGTGTGATCTGATTATCATCTTCTTTCTCTCAATTCCTGTGTACAGACGAGGGCTGTGCCCCTTCAACAATCTTTTAATCTCCCAGTGAGACTGAATTTCCAGGGCTTGGAGAGTAATGCCTGGGCTGGAGTATGGGACAAGTGTTAGGATGAAAGGCTAGTAAGCGAAGGATGCACTCTGTCAGAAAATAGCGCCTCAAACATGACGGAGATGTACTGGCTTAAATTTACTTTCCATGGGGTTTCTGCCCTGAGCCTGGCACAGAAGACTCAGTTTAAATGTCAGGGATGATTAGGCCCTGGCTGCCCTCCCCGCTGGGTACATGTCATTCTCAAAAAGTTTGAATTCTCGTAAAATATGATGGACAAATGAACACAGTCATGAGGAGTGGGTTGAAAATGCATGCTGCAGCTACATTTAATTGGTCTTTCTGATAAGGTTCTGACTCACTGCAGTTATTAAAGATCTCATTGTGCTTCTCGCAACAAAACAAAAAAACCAGGGAGTTCTCTACCATCCTGGCAGCATTCCCAGCCTGGCTCTCTCATTCGGGCCACCTAATCATCCGCAAGTTTAAAGTGGTTCAATAATTCCCTTTCTGTCACAACAGCCGATGTTGTGTTGAGCATTCTAACCCAGTATGCTTGCAATTCATGTTCGAAGTGCGCTTTTTACCCAGGACGCAGTGTAAAACTTGCTTCTTTCTTGCGTCTTGTGCACCGTGTCGTGATGTTTGCGATAAACGCTGCGGGCGACGTCACACAAGGTGTTCTAGCAGAGCGTTCGTTTCCTGTCATCCTGTTCACCCCGAATCTTGTTATTTCTGACACCAGTCTGACCAATCATATCCTGAGAAAGTAACTATCAGCCTTGAAATAAATGCTGACTATTTTCTTATTTGATGTTGTGTAACTATGTTTCGCCTATATGTAAAGTTTACGATTGTACATGCAAAACATATTGTGCCTGTGTCTTGCAGCTGGAAACAGTCTAGCCGTAGCAACCATGACATGTACGTGGCGCGCACTGGAAACAATACAACTATTGCACAGCACAGCAGTCTGAGAGTCAGACCGTGTGCAGCTTTCGAGCTGCTGTTGTAATGTGTTAACACTTTGTAACCCCATGTTGCTGTTTCCTGTCCAGGTTTTAAATCAAACCCTTCTTGTTGTAATTCTGCAGCGGTAAGGCAGTGGCTCACAAGCTACCTGGTCCAAAGTCATAAAACAGTAATACAAAACACATTGCACAGTGGAAGTGGAAATTGCAATTTATGGGATATAGAATGGATCTATCACGCTCACAGTGAGGAGCGGACCCTAATGTATGTTTTACAGGAAGGCACTGCTTATGTGATTAGATGGTTTTTTTAGATGCTTCCTGTGGCAAATGAGTCCAGTTGTTGAAGGTATTTCTAAATCTTCTAATATTAACGGAAAATGAACTACTCTGAAACACTGAGAGCCTTTTTTTTCTTTTGTTACTTCAAGTGGTCTACACAAGGTTTCTTTAGACTAGCCACCTCTGTCTCTATCACTGGATACACTGCACAGTAAATTGCTTAAAAATAATAAAGTGATAATATCTGGTTTTCACATTGCATGTACATTAGCTATCACGCCTTTTGGGATATAAGTGACTCCGTCAGAGATATGGCATCTGGGACCGGTCACTAGTGCACATCTCTCTACCAGCCCCAGTCAGATTAAATAAGCACAGTTACTGTGCCCTTAGACCTGTAACTATATTAACAGTCTAAATTGGCCCAACATCGTTTGCATCCTCTTCGTTTCTTTAGTAGATGTAATAAGTTGAAACAGTTGCAGTACTCCATTCACCACATTCTGCTGGGTGCATGAAGGATGAATTAGACCAGTTTAGGTATATCAGGGTATGATATATCACTGTTCCATTTTCCACCATAGCGCATATTTAAAAATGAGTCTTATCAAGCGCTTTTCCTCATTCCGGGGCTGCATTGGTACAGATTTACTGAATGCAGCCAAAAGTGATACAACTTCAGCTTTAAAACAGTGTTGACAGAGATAGCTCTAATTATACAGAGACAGTAAAGTTTGGACCTCCTTGCATTTGCTTCTATGTTATATAATAAGTAAATGCAAGGATATATTATTTATTTTTTGAAATTCTGGTTTATGAAGCAGAAAAATATATCTGTAGTGCCAGCTAAAAAAGCAGCAAATAATTGTATGCAGAACCACACTGTATGGTAGCTCCCATTGTGCTAACAGATGCATATCATTGAATATTGTGTCATGTGAAAGGGGCTGAAAGTCTGTTGTTAGGCTAAACTACCGAGAGGCCTGACCACGTTTGGTCCTTGAGTCACAAGGGGAGCTATCGTTTAACATATTCTTCCAGCTGCCCTCATGAGAGGAATTCCTGCAAAACGTGAATGGAGTTCCTTGGCTTGACCAATGTAATCCAATGTAATTACAGTCATGCTTTAGAGCATGCAGGATCCATAAAGCAAGCCATGTACACCGCAGAAAAATATCAGCAGCTGGATTCTATCCACGTGTCCAGTCAGACACTAATCTTATTTTACAGATTCGTAGTGAGTGGGTTCAGAGTGACTGTGATGAATCGATGCTGGACAGAAGAATTTCAGTCAGCCATTATTATTATTTTCCCACAGAGGGGTCTGAGTTAAATAGTATTTTATAAGATGCAACAAAATATATAATTATTGAAATTGTTTATAATTGTATTATTAATAGGTCATTTTATTTCTGCTGTAAAATATGTACTATGTGAAATATTGGCATGTCGAGTAAAAGCAGATTAGACGGAAAACTGACAGTATAATTGCTGTATATCTCTCCAGTCTGTCTGGCCTAGATGCACCTTATCCACTTAAACATGGTTTCTGAGCAATCCTCTACTGTATAGAGCAGCCTTAGCGAATACCTCTGCCCTATTCCCAGACAGTTTGTCTTAAAATTATGAATATCACAATAAACATTTTATTTTACCATACATTTATTTATCTACTTTATTTCAAAGGTAAAGTGTCAGGAAAAACCGCAGTTTTGTTTAAATAAGAACCTTTATCAAGGCAGGCAGAACAGCTGAGAGACAGAGCGGAAATTTTGAGATCACTCTGAAAATCCCTTTGTCCTCCCCCTACATCATACTGTATCTCTCTCTGCACCTTTTAATCTTCCCCTGCCGGCGAAAAGTCTCCAGGTTCCCTGGCACCGAGGCCCGAAAGAGGGATTAATTCAGCCAGCGACATCGGAGTCAAACGCAGCTGTGTCTCAAACAGGTCCTTATTGCTGTTTACAGTCAGAAGAGTGCGATCAACCAGCCTTTTGATGACCACCATTTTCCCCCTGCCCTGTAAGTATCCAGATGTGTTCCATCATCATTTCTCACATTACCTGCTTTCTCATCTTTTTCTCGCTAGCCCATAATCAAAGTACAGCATTAAACTAATGCATAAAACAATGATTAAAACCCCCCAGCATGCAGCCTTTGATAAGAGAGTATTTAGTCCTCTCTTTTAAAACTACTCCATCAGGTCAGTTCTAAACAGTTGTTGAAGTCAGTGTAAACAATTCTTTGTCTGCAAAGTGTCTGGGTAATAATGCCAAGCATGGCTGAATTTAGGATCCTCCCTCTCCAGCAGGGCACAACGTTGGGGAATATTTTTACGCACATAAACAAAACTTACAGCAACCTTGTGTCCCTTGTATAAGACTGCCACTTTGTTCAGGGCTTGGAGATCCGTCTTCTTGATCTGATTTGCGTTGCCGTGGAGAAGGGCCTGCAACTTAATAAGAGATCGCTGGCACACGGTGTGTCATATGATCAAGCCAGTTAGCAGAGCCCCTTTTGGCCAAGCATTTGAGTTTCCCTTAGCTTTAAGGAGATGGATCCATGCAAGTCTATCTTGTGAGGGCTCAACATCAGTTCGGTGGTTGTCGTTTTTTTTGAAAGAAAAACTCTATTTTGTTTCCTTAAAAAGTAATGTTTGTTCGACTTTAAGGACAATGCACACCTGTGTTATATTATTATAGTGTTGAAAGAGAGGCTTTCAACCGGTGCAATACTCTCCTCAAAAACACAGAACTAATGAGTTATCAGTAGATAAATACAAACTACCACACAAATATTTGGGGGTGGTCATGTGACGTGCTGACAAAAAGTGCCATTTCAAGTGGGTCTAAATGTTTGCAGGGAGTAATAACTCGTTTGATTGTCTTTGTTGACTGTTAACTCTGAGCTTGCGTCTCTTCCATTTGCATCTGATGAAGCAAAGATGGCCAGGCATTCCCCCGGCACGCTCCGCTTTGTTAAGGCTATTTCAGTCCCTACAGTTATGATGTGGCACAGCGCAATATAACAGAGCTGCAGGGTGGAGTCAAGTGGCCCCTTTTTTTTTCACTGGGAAAATAAGGCTTTTAATTCAGTGGAAAGCGGTTTCTATATTCTATATTTGCCCCAACCATACAAAAACTCCACCCAAAGGCCATGTACCATTCTTGAATAAACCCACAGAGCTATAGTTTCTTTATCCACAGCTCCTGGTTCATCCGCCTCTTTCCTAGAGATCCCAAAGCACTCAAGATAAGATGTTCAGTTGTGTTCCTTGTCAGCAAAATCATTCTATTCATACAGAACTATATATATATATATATATATAAATATATATATCAAATTGCTTTATCATTATTACTTGTTAGTATTGGCAGACTCAAAACACATCTCTCTACTATCAGTTCCCGCGTAGCTATCAATATTTGCCTTTTGATAAACCAGAACGCTTGAAAGTTCTGCATGTTGTGTTCATGGCAGCTGAATAAACTTGGGACTGCATTGGCGGGACCGTAAACGACACGATGCCTTTTTTTATGCTACCTCTGTAAATGTAGCGTACCTTTATCGCTTATAAAAGAAAACAGCTAAGCTGTCCACATGAAACAAAAAGGCGAGCAGAGCAGCCACAGTGCTGACTAAGGTGCCCATAAATCAGGAGTTATAAAAAAATGTGTCTCGTGTGTTGGTTCAGAGCAGCAAACGGCTGCGGGGACATGGGGGGCCTCTGCTGTGGACTCGTCGGCAGGTCTGTTCAGTGGCTTTAGAGAAGCGCACCACTCAACCCTGGCAACTCAGCAGAAACTGGACGCTTATACACCACGTAGGGGGGGCGACTGGTAAGCACAGTGTGTGTGTGTGTGTGTGTGTGCGGATGTGGATTTGTGCACAAGTCACAACCAAACTCCCGGGTTAGTGTGGGAGGGTGTGGTCAGGTGGGAGAAAACCTGATCCACACCACATTTGAATGTGAACCAGGGTAAATTGCTATGTTGGGAGACCTAAATAGCATGCTGCTAGCAGTGCAGCTGCCTCCATAAGGGTGCTGTTCCTAGAATATGGTTTGGGTTTGGGCTAAGCGCTAACACATGCTGCCAATAGAACCAGAGAGGGAAATAGAAGAAAATGAGCAAGTAATCATTCTGTAAACAACTAAAAAAATATTTTTTATGTAACCCCAACTGATGACTGTTGGACAAGCCACTCATGTTTATGTAATATTTAGCATTCGATTTCCAGTCGCAGGCTGCAAGTTCTGTACTTTATGCAGATGTGGTTAGCCGTTTAAAAGATCAAACTCTATCGGGTGGGACATTTTTACACAAGATTTATGGGCAGCTTTATAGCATGTGAAGAAAAACTGGGTTTTGCACAGTGCCTGGACTTTTAATGGCATGACGCTGCTGATAGGAAAATCAGACCTGATGAAGCACTTGGACCAAGATGTTGTCACAAATAAAAATAAACAAAAGTGCTTCTTTCTCACACCTAACATAAGGTGAGAAAGCTATAGGGTGAGCTAACATAGGGTGAGAGAGCTATAGGGTGAGCTAACATAGGGTGAGAAAGCTATAGGGTGAGCTAAAATAGGGTGAGCATATGTGTTGCAAATTTCACATTATAGGAAGTATAATTAGTATAATTCACGGTAAGCTGAAGTAAAATATGTATAATGTAAAACTGAATGGGAAGCATGGACATGTATAGACCAATAAAAAAAAATCATTATCTACAGACGGGTGACAAATTAAAGGGAAAAGCAACATAAAGTGTCTTAGTAAGGTGTTGGGCCATGACAAGCTGCCAGAACAGCTTCAATGCGCCTTGGCATAGGTTCTACCTCTAGTCTAGCATAGATTCTTGGCTCTGGAACTCTACTGGAGGGATGGAACACCATTCTTCAAAAAGATATTCCCTCATGTGGTGTTTTGATGATGGTGGTGGGGAGCGCTGTCTAACACGTCGGTCCTATCGGTGTTCAATTGGGTTGAGATCTGGTGACTGCGAAGGCCATAGCATATGATTCACATAATTTTCATACTCATCAAACCATTGAGTGACCCCTCGTGCCCTGTGGATGGGGGCATTGTCATCCTGGAAGAGACCACTCCCATCAGGATAGAAATGCTTCATCATGGGATAAAGTTGATCACTCAGACTAACTTTGTATTGATTTGCAGTGACCCTTCCCTCTAAGGGGACAAGTGAACCCAAACCATGCCAGGACAATGCCCCCCACAGCATAACAGAGCCACCGGACCCCCTCTGTTGGGGTCTTTCTTTTAATTTATAAACCCGTCTGTATATTAGTATACTTTACATGTATGGTCATCAATAATACAAATAGCTTTAGTTTCATTATTAAAGTTATGTTGGTCAATCTGTACATCAAAATTGGATTATTAATTTTTTTAACCAACAGCTACAAATATTTCAATAATAAAGGATGTGTCACATCGAGCCAATCATGGCAGTCTGTGATTGGTTTTAAATGTATTAAAATTCTATATTCTTTGATTTCTCACAGAAAGGAAATGTAGTCATGTTATGGCAAAAAACAGATTTACTATTCAAAGGCAGAATTTATTGAATGACAGTCCTTCAACAATAGCATAAGGCAGCATTATTTCCAGTGGTGGACTGGAATCCAACGTTTTTCTTGAAAATTCCATCCATCTTATTGGCCATCACCCTCTGGCCTCTGACATCCAAATGAGTAATCTCTCAGCACGTAGGAACAATCTTTATCCAGAAAGTCCACCTGGATTTTTCCACAAGTAAATCATGAGAACACCTTCTTTTTCCTTACTCAAATCCATAATGGAGGAAAATCAACAGTAAGCATACCACACAAATAAAAAAAACAACCTTTTGTTTTGATAAAATAACATGGCAATAACATGGAAACATCAAACAAACAAAATATGTCCATAGTGTAAAAACATAAACTTTGTCAATATTTAATTTACTTGTACAATAGATTTCCAAGCAGTTCACTATGTACAGCTCTATCAAAAACTATGGATTGTCAAACTATGCAAAATCATAAATACAAATTGAGATAAACCCAGTTGTTTGGTCTGTTGGCACTAGTCAAGAGAGTCTGTGAGCTGAAAGACAAACACAGTTAAAACAAACGCTGCAAACCAGCTGCAGACAGGAAGTCTACTGTACATACAGTACCACTGTAAACATCTGTTTTACAGAGATGGGTTTCCTCCCATCAGAACTCAACACTTCAACACTACTGTTAACTCCATTGAACACACACACACAGGCACACACATGTGCGTGCACACACACATACACAGGCACACACGTCCATAAAGGATTACTAAAATACAGCTAGAGAATCTCCCGACCGTGTCTGAGCAATGATATAAAGCTTCGGCTGGAAACCTGTTTTTTTCATTCGACAGCCCTCCCTCTCGCCTTCTCTCTGCTCACATGCATGACATTGCAAAAAGGCCTTAAATAAGTTATCAAAAATAAACTGCCATGTACCCACAAGTCTTTCCACAGAAAGGCTGAATTTACAGTAGCTACCATTGAGGTCTCTGTTTCTTTAAAAATATATACCTTTAAATATTGTACGTAGGCACAGAGAAAATCTCCAAAGTATTAATTTTCTTGGGCATGTGTTTTAATTTCAAGGCTTATCTTGGGAATTTAAGCAGCGTCACTAATTTGTTCATTAATTATCTTGGCATAAAAATACAAATGTAATTAGGGCCCAATTAGAGGTGGGTGACATATAATTTAAACCCAATAAACTGGTATAAATGAGTGCACACTTAAAAATATAATATTATAGTAATTAAAAGTGTACAACGAAAAAATCATTGAAAAAGTCAAAATAAAGGCTGGCATTTGAAGGGATCGTGCTAATGCATTTCAGGTGTGCTAATCAGGTTTTATTCACCTGGCTTTAGAGACTTGTCTACAGTGTCCATATCAAATGTGCTGGATCCCCAGCGGTATCTCTTTCAGGCTACTTTATCAAATTCTAATAGGGCAGGCTTAACCGGAGATGTGTATTGAAACACCATACCCCATGAGTCACTTGAAAAATGTGATTCAATAAATTAGTAATGTACACAAGTTAGCTTGCCAAAGGTTGATGTAATGGTCAATGGCCAACGTGGTGTGGCACAGGTTTGTATTTGAGAAGGCTGACACTGACCTGAGTCCACTTCCCTGTGGATTGCATCTGAAAGCCATGCAACGTAAGAACTTGGATCAATACGGAAAATTAATTGGCAAGAACAGGCCAGCAGTGTCAAATCTTACATCAAAGCCTTACATCAAATCCCTGAGGCAAACATCATTTCTGAATCGCTCTCTGGAATGGCGGTAGCAGGTAGTCGGGAGAATATGACAGAACAGTGATGCGATATATATACAGTGATTTATATTTTTAGTCACCCAACCCCCAAGAAAAGGACCAACACTTCTCTGTTATGTTGGTCAGGTTTTTCCCTCACGTCATCATAGAAAGAGGAGAGGCCTACTGCAGGTGGTTGTGTGACAAACTGCAGGAGAAAAGCACTAAAACCACATCAAGCTTTCATCAAAACCACAATTATTGCCATCCATTATTAATATGCTCAGTGTGTTTTGTACCGCAGATGAAGGACGCCATCAATCTCAATAAAACTCTTTTACCTTCAACTTTCATAATAAAAGCGTGATGGCAGTATAACTCAGCTTTGATGTAAAATAATTCACACGCTAAATCAGGTCGGCTCTGCTGTCAGTTGCTCTTAGGAGTCGCCTCCCCTTTAATGAATGTTGAGTCTTCTAGCGATTCAAGTGTAAAACACAGACCCTGGAGTTCCGGCCCTGATGGAGGTTCTTACTGCAGCTCTACCTACAGGCCTCCAATGGCTTTGCTTTCTGTACAGAACTTAATAAATATAATACAACACATCCCCTTGATGCAACATGTTTTGGTTGTTTTCCTGTTCCATCTTGTTAAAACAAACACAAAAGTTAATAGAAGTTAAACATCTTTTCTTCCAGCAAACTGATAGTCTTGTCAGTCAGTGTCGTTTCATCGTTGACAAACTTGTAGCCAAACAGCCTCATCGTCGGCCCGCAGACCTTCTGCACAACTTGGGCCAGTTTGAAAGGTATGCTGAACCTCCACTTCTCCACTTGCTCGGATGAGTTTTTCTGTGTGGAGTACACGCCGCTGGCTTCCTTCGAGGCCTGGGTGTTCTTAAGGATCCATTCTTTCACCTGCGGAGTGAACGGGATCCCGGCGAAGGTGTACATCTCAGCCGCTTTCTGCATGGGGAACCTGGCTATGTCCTCGTAGCGCACCAGCATGTAGCGCCCCCGCAGCCAGTACGGCTGCTTCAGGCCCGCCTCCGCCGACACCCTGATGTTGTCGCAGTTCCCCTTCAGCTTCTTCACCTCGTCGTCGTCGATGGGCACCTCCCCGTCCACCGCCCACTTCTTCCAGTTCTTGTACTTGGCGGAGAAGGCCACCATCCGGGACGCCAGGACGGCCCGCGGGTCGCGCACCAGCTGGATGAAGCGAACGTCCAGGCGGGGGTCCTCAGTCAGCGGGCGCAGTGTCTCCAGCTGCCGCACCCGCACCGTCTTGATGGCCCGGTGCTCCTTCTGCCGGCACGACTCGGACGCCAGGGTGAGGTTGAGGGGCCCGCAGCGCCTGGCCTTGCAGTGGTAGCGCTCGAAGACCTTCTTGACGAAGGGCGTGCAGACAGGCTCCACGCACAGGGAGCTGCTGGACTCGCGGCGGAACAGGGCGGCCGTGACGTGGTCCACCGGGAGGGGGTTGATGAAGGTCTCCATCAGGGCGAAGTCGCACAGGAACAGCTGCCGGAGGACGTCGCGGTAGGCCTTGGCCGAGGCCGTGGCGTTGGTGCCCCCGGTCTCCAGCGTCAGCATCTTCTCCACGTGCCACAGCGGCTCGAACAGGTAGAACATGTTGGCCCCCTGCTGGTTGAAGAACTCTCCCACGAAAGAGGAGCCGGTCCTGGTGGTGGCCATGAGGAGGATGTGCTTCTTGCCGCCCCCGCGGCCTTCCACCTGCTCGGTGAAGTTCTCCAGGCGCCTCCTCGGGTGCACGAAGGCCAGGTCCAGCTTGCTGAAGGCGGAGTAGGACCCATTGTGCTTCAGCACGAGGTGGGCCGAGACGTTGTACTGCAGCGGCGTCTGCGGGGTCTGCTTCGGTGTGAGCTTATCGGAGACCCTGTGAAACGGACGCACAGAGGTTAGCAGAATTCAAATATTAACTGCCTACTGCCTTTCTGCACACAGAAACTACTGAACCGAACCCTTTTGTTCAGTTAATAAAAGAAAGTTATTAAAGAAAGATGGATGAAAAAGAGTTATGAGCATTGTTCAAAGTTGGCTGCAGTAAAAATAAATAAGTAATAACATTTATAATAATAATTTATCAAACTACTTATCTGTCAAACATTTTAGCATGCAAGGACATTTTAAACGTATGTTGAATCCTTACCCTTTACACATTTAAATAGTAAACAATGAACGCCCCCACACAGATTAAAATTTTTTTAAATATGTGCTTACTGAAACAGGAAAGGGTTTAATAGCCAGACTAAATTACTTAACAGTAGCTGATCATTGAGACTGGCTTACTTTGAGATGATGTTGTTTTCCTTCTCGATGATGACTATTGCCACAATAAAGATGAGGGAAATTGTGTATTTGATCCTCATTCTTGGATGTGATTACTTTGAGATTGTTTCCAGGGATTGCTTCTCTATCGGTTCTGCCAATCGTGCGGGGTTCCTCGGCTGCGTGTTCAATGAGCCTGTGAGTTCATTGTGTCTCCCCTTGCAGATCCTGGCTTCACTCTGCAATGCCAAACAAACATTTAATACAGGAGCAGAGCAGTGAACATGAGGCAAGCAGACATTAAACACCCAATGCGAAGGACTGAGAGCATTCTGAATGCCAGCTACCTCGCGGAGCGTCCCGTTATTACGCTGCATTGCAGATCTTGTTAACAGATACCCAAAAAGGTCTCAACGCAGCCCAACGCCATCACCACCTGTGGTCGATGTTTTCAATCGAATCGCTATAAACCCACCTTACCTCAAGTCGGTTGGCTGCACGGTTTTTAGTTAAAGGTATGAACTAAAAGACACTCCAGTATAATATAAATAACTTCCAGAAACACATATTAACTAACTATATCACCATATTTTGAACAAACTTTCTTTTTTTTTTTTGCTGTGTACTGTATAGTTGAGTTTAAATTAGAAGGAAGTCTGGCATTGAGGGTAATTGCCCCCTTGAAAACATGTACGCTACCCTGGGGAGCACAATCAGATGTAAAGAACAGGCCCACCAAACAAGCACATTCTAACAACTGGAACCCTGCTGACAGCACAGCACTATGTCGGCAACATATGCCTCTGCTACTTTTACACACGCAACAGGATAATTAATGTGCATTATAAATATGCAGGTGTAAACAAGGCTCAGAAATCAAAGGAGGATTACCATCTTTCACATGTCCACAAACCTCCACAACATAAACATTATAAAGTCAGAGTAAGAGAATCCACATCCTGGTGCTGAAGGCAACGAAGAAGTGTGTGGTCAGCCTCTGTGCCCCTGCCCCCTCCCCCAACCCCCTACCAAACCACCCACACACACACACACACACACACACACACACACACCAGGCACACACAACCCGTCTGCAACCCGACACCTGTCAGCTCGTTACAGAGCCCTTTTATGTGCGAGAAGACATCAGCCATCTGCTCTTCTTTTCACCAAGTGGAGGAGATTTGCTGAGAGCCAAAGCGCCATACCATTCATCTCGATACAAAACAGTGTCTGCTGGAGGTGTACTTAAAAACTGTCTCTCAAACCGAGCGTGCCATTCAGGGCCCAGGCCTGAAGATCGCACACAAACAAGTGTTCTGTAAGAGGCACGTAAGGTCCCTTAAGGAAAATATAACCAAATATAAGGAACTGGGAAAGAGAAGTTTCACAATAAAGCTTAACTTGTCTGTTGAAGGCAACTTGACTAAAAACAAGTGTATTTAATTCTGGCAAAGTATGATACCAAGAGAAAAACAGAAAAAATAGACACTGCCATTTTAGGTTTGCCCGTTTATGGAAATGTTCACCAAAAATAAAGTTAACTATAAAAACAGTGTAGCTCTGACATTTCTAAAACAGGCGTGCGTGCTTGTAGGGAAGATATAGTGGGCATGAACAGTCAACTCTGGCAACTTTGGCAGGCTGTTTGTCATGAAGTTAATTATCGGGCCATTTTCCACCTACAGAGGAAGTGACCTTGCCTGACACAGAAATACTGGAACAGGTAGGCAATCAGACCGAACCAAGAATAAACTTGTGTTTGGGAAGCAAGCCCGTTTATTCCAGGTCTGTAAATTGCAGTCGTTGAGACGTGGTGGGAGTTCACAGACCGTCACGCGGTGGGGGTCCGATGAGCTCGGCCGGTCAGCAGGGGATCAGATGACTGTCAGTCCCTTGGGTGAGACCGGGGTGCAGCTTTCACAGGGACTATATGAGGATATCCTGCACTTTCCAAATGGGCTCAGTATCGGGTTACATCCCAGGCCACAGAGATGTGGTGGCCCCTAAAGCCTGGAAAAGCACACGACAAGTTCTGGAAGATCACAAGGGGGTCCCCCGAAAGTGTTTCTGTCGTACAGCACTAGCACAAGATGCTTTCTTTCTGGGGAGTTGTAGATGTCGAGACAGAAAAGCCATGTGTGTGTTCTGTTCAAAATGGGAGTAGGCCTCACTAGGAGGCAGCTACATATGATGTGTGACAGATAAACACTGGTGTCATCACTACAGCTCTATTCTCTACTGTTTATGTCAAATATTTATATATTTTATTTATTGGCTTGGATTTTTCATATCTACTTGTGATTGTCTTTCTTCTTGTAAGCATTTTGTAGTTTTTGTTGTTGTTGTTGCAGTTAATGTGGGCAAGGGGGAGTGCGCTTGCTGAAAGTAATGCCGAAACATGTGTCTGTCTGTTGACAATTCTCTTAAGCTCAGCTTGTGAACCCAAATACTGAAAAAATGATCTTAAAAGGAAGTGATTATTGCACTTATCACAGCCACAAGATCTTGTGCCAGTGGTTCATTTCCGCACGCATACACGCACTATGTTTCAAAAACAACCTTTGACAGCTCACAAAGGTTATCATCTGGGATACACTGGGGCTGAAATTACATTGTGTATTCTAGACAGGATAAGGCAGGAGATATGTTTGAATACCAACACAGTCCACATGACACCTACAGCTTTGAACGTTGCATTAGCCTGTTCTGTACCTGCAGATTTCACTGATCGACCTAACTTTCATCTCGACAGGATACAATCATAATATACTGTGCAGGACGCTGATCCACAGCTCACCAATGTACAGCACTCACTTTCCTTCTGTTATTCACTGTTTCTGGAAAAATAAAGGCCAACAGAGGTTCAGCGGGGGAATCAATCTCACATTGAAAACCACTATGAGTGGTTTTTCTGACTAAGCAGGATGTGTCAAACCGAAAGGGTAATTCCGTTTTTTTTTTTTTTGCATGTTCATAGAGCATACAACGGAATATATTTTAATAAAATTTTTTGCGATTAAATGTAAACTTTCACACTCTTTTTCACTTCCAAGTAAGAGGTTTAGATAAACTGGACTTGTTTGAGGTAAATTGAACCTGTATCTAAGCATGCCCCATTGGACTCCATTGTAAAGCAGAGCGGAGCGGTTCTTTTGGTGACCAAAGCTCGAAAAAGAAAGCTATGACAACATTATTATTGTTATTACAGATCAGCATCGCGAAATAGTTCTAAAAAAATAGGTCCAAGTTGAAAAATCCGTATTACCCTTTAATGCTTTCAAGTCAGCCCCTGATGTCCTGCCTACTGTTCCACATTCATTCAATATTGACATTGAGACACGATGCAACAGGACATGGAAACAATATCTGTATGTAGAGGGACCAGCTCAACCCGCACCACTTGTCTGTGTCTCTTTGAAAAGTTGAGCGGCACATCTGTTTCTCTTAAAGTCAAGGCACTGTTCATATGGCCTCAGGGGGTAAAGTATAGTACTAGCTGTTCACTTAAGCAATCATGGGGCATGTTCTGGGGAGGGGAATACAAAGATTTATCATGGACTTGTCCTAGATGATTACAGACCCTGCCTCAGCGTATAATCAAAAAAGAAGTTTTTTTCTTCTTCAAAAAGATGACTGCAAACTAGCTATAGTTCTTCTAACAGCAATGTTTACTCTTTCATTAATATTTGAACTACTTCGGATTTTAAAGGTCTTCAGTAGACACACACACGCACACACACTATAAACTTAGAATTAGAGGGTGTAAATGCTGCTGATAAGACCTGCCGATGAGCAGAGAATTATCTCAAATACCTGTGGCTTGATCACAATCACAGAAAGCCATAAAGGTGTGTTTACAACCCAGAAGTTAATTTCAGGGAATCAAAGATGTAGAAGAGGATGCTTTACCAAAGCTTGTTCCAGCCTGACAGCCCAAAACTCAGCACATGAGGAAAGTGTATGGTTGATTCTGCTGATGTGTGGTGAGCATTCTGTCGCAAAATGGCTGCTGTTGCATCAACCAGGTGGGTGCCACACATTGGTGGTGGTAGAGGCGAGTTTCCACCTCATCGTTGTAAAGCGCTTAGAGTCGCTGGCCGGTGAGCAAGGCGCTATGTAAATGCAAGGCATTATTATTATTATTATTATTACATTATTATTATTATTGATGGGGAGGAGAGAAGCAAGGTGTGCAATCAGAGCTGTACTATAAACTGATTTAGACTACTGCCCAGGCTGCGGGGGAAGGGGGAGATTCATGGAGATAACTGCTTAACATGGGGATTCCTTTATTCAAACAAGTAGGTTAAAGTATTAGAATCTTTAAAACTTATAAAGCCTCAATGACATTTTGAGAGGGAAAAATTACCTCTCAAAATAACCTTCTAATTACTTAGCAGCAGATGTTCAAGCCCATGGATATGTTTCTCCAGTCTTTTAATATGAAAGAGGGTATACTGCATGTAACAACTGATTTCCATCAGAACTGAACTGAATATAAATAGTTTGGAAAGGAAAAGTAAATAATGAGGTTTAAGTGACGAACATCTGTTCCAAAAGCTCTTAGTAGGTGTAAGGTGTCCGGGTCTTTAAGGCTTTGGGAGTTTAATTGGACCTCTTGTGAATGACAGAAACAATAATATTTGTAGAAGGATACCTATTTGTATGTTTCCTTAAATGGGTGTACACATTCATCATTATTTATGAAATATTTATTTTTTTAAAAGCTTTGTTTCCTGGTGATAAGCTGTTCCTGTAGCATTCTAGGTGTCTGAAGAATCCTGCTCAGGAATCGAATCCACACAGTTCCACTTCCACATCGTGGCACGTGATCATGTCGGCAATTATTTCGTATTCTTTTTAGTTGCACGTGTTGAGTTGTCACAAGTTTTTTTTTTTGTTGTTGCCAAAAAAAAAACAGGAATTATTTATCATCAGTGCAAATGCTGCACTAAAATAGTCTACAACAGCCCTGCTTTGTATCGTGTTGTTGTTTAGTTTCTGGTCAAGGAAATTTCACAGCTCCTTCAGACCTCCCTTCTAACTCTTTTGGAGCCGAATCTCAGTTCTAACACCCTGATGCAATCTCTGTCTCGTCCAGACTTGGGCCATTCTAACCAGCCAGAGAGACTGCAGTATAAACAGAGGACTTATTGGATGCCACCTCTGTGAAATTCTCTGTATGGTATGCTTTAGGGACTGACATTTTAGTAAGAAACTGCCGTCAATGTGGAATACCAATGAAGGCGCATAAAGCACAGCTCCGGCGCAATTAAAGTGCGTTTTGTCTTTTTGGCAAAGACATCTTTCACCCCGATATGCCCTGCTGCACGCCACAGACACAAAGATCTCTCAGACAGCGAAAGCTCTTGAAGTTTCTCTCGCGCGGTAGGCCTCCTCGCAAGGTCAGGCCTCAGACAGCCTTTCCTCCGAAGCGTGAGACTGTTTGTTATCATGCGCCCATTCTCTTTCCTGAGAAATCCTGAGTCGAAGGAAAAATAATGTAACTTATCACACTTGTTGCTAAGCAGCATCACTGATGGTGACTCAGGGTGTTCACTTCGTTAGCTATCTAACCAGTCATATATCGATTAATGTCTTGAGGTTTGCTAACTGTTTTCCATACAGCTTGGAGGAGATGTTTGCCTCTGTGCTCTCCTGAATTGACAGAGGATGTTGTAGTGGTGGAACAAGCCTATATTACTGGGCTTTTAGAATTGTGATTAAAAAAAGAAAACTGGTTATACAAATGGTTCTAAAAAAAATGTGATACATACCTAACTTAAAATTAAGTATCCTTATGTCTTACCTAATCAAATGAAAGGCAAACGCTACAAAGGCAGTATTATAAAGGGTTTGCTTTTCAGTATTAAGGAAGACTTAATAAAACAAATACTGTTGGAAACACTGCGGACACATCATTCTTAATACATAAATCATATTCTTAATTAAACTAATACCGCATAGCAATGGACCATTCTGTATCAATGTGGTTCTAGAATGAATTGGCCTGCTATTGACCATGTCTGCTACTCAAATCATTTTGCCGTATTTATAAGTCATGCACCCTCCCCACAATACGAAATGTAGCAGAAATGCCTGTCTAAACCAGCACGGGTACTGATGATAAAACAAATGCCGTGTTAGCCCAGGTTCAGCTAAACATCGGTGCGGCTGAGGTTTTCTTCTGTTTACACTACCTCGAGTTACAATAAACCTCCTATGAATAAACTCTGAATTGCATGGCTTTGTGTTTATGTAGCATGACTGTGATTCCCATTGTAACAGATGCCACTTCCCCAACCGCTTGAGAAGGCAATGGGTTTTATTTGCTACTTATAATTCACATAGGTAAGGGTGCTGCCCGAAGCAGCTATTCCACAGGCATGTTGCCCTGGGCTCTGTACCTGGAGAGCTAAGAAAGAGCTTCACTGTAGCTGAAGACTGAGCAGGCCCTGTGTATTTTCTCAGGCGGCCAGGGAAAACTCATTAATTAACGCCCTTGTGTAGCTAATTACCTGACATGGAGCCCTTGATTCCTTCAAATGGGTACAATTTAGTTAAATAAATTTCAAATTAACTTGATATTGTCAAACTGCTCCTGAATACAAAATGCGTACTATTTCACTGCTCCCCACAAAACTGACTGAGATGAAGGAGAATTCCTGTATATACCGTAGTCAAAACATCCTTCACATTTTTACCTAAATTATTTACACAATCACACTATCATCAAATTGTCTCTTTAAGTTTCCTAGCTTCCACAGGAAAAAAAAACCCAGTAATGTGAGACCCCTTTTATTAGCTGGTACCAGGCTGGTTCTCTTCAGGTTCTCTTCAGTTCAGGTTCTGGGTGCTTACCCATTATGTTTTTGTTTTTGTTTCTCGCTCACGTCAGCTCAGAAGTGCTGCTGGTCCTGAACTGCAAGTGGAGTTGGAACGCTGTTGGTTCCACTGTGGTCAGGTGATAAAAACTACAGACATAAACATGGACAGCAGAAAGGACCACACTGTCATCACTGGTCACAGAAAGCAACCAGGGGAGACGGATGTAATACTGAGTCTGATCTTCCTGGGATAGAACTCAGTATTGGATTTCATACAGAGTGAAGACAGAACTAGTACCTCTAGGAAGACACTTGCATTCAGTTTGAGAAAATGTTATACAGCCATGGCCACAAATGATGAAATGTAGAAACCATTCTGTAATTGGTTGGCCGGTTTTGGCATAGCAAGCTCATGGTTGCTTGGTCATAGGAAAAAAATAAATACAACTGAACATGTGACAGTTAAGAAGTCAACAGAGGGCTGCTCTATAACCACTTGGAATGGAATCTCCCGCCACATCTCACAACAGCGCCTCCTCTGGTTCATCGAGCACCTGCGGTCTGCCAGCATCAGCTGCTTCATGCATCAGACACACAGTGCAATTGCTGCGCAGTGCAGCCGGTTTACTGCAGAGTGATAACCGGCGACTGTCTGCCCTGATTTCAGAAAAAACACATCATGATCTACAATCATGATCGATCATTCCTAATGGTTGAGTACATCATAAAATGGGGGGTTAAAATGCTAAATAAAATTACTTAATAAAAGTCCATAAATTAAGCTGGTGCAGTATCACAGTTCATTTTGGACCAAATATGAACTCAGTTAGCTAACCCAGGACTACTAAAATCAGAAGCCACACTTTCTGTGCTCCAGTAGTTTATGCCGAATTACTTGTATGAAAACTCTTCTTTCTCTCATTCACATGATAGATGCTAAAATAAGAATCTTGCAAAGATGTTCTGCTGGCACTTGACATATCAATTCAGTTCAAGCCAAAATCTTTTGTTCTAAGATAAACATTGCAATTTTGCATGTAAATGTCAATTTTATGACATGAGATAGATAAATCCAAATACAACAATTTATTTTCACATTGTCAACCTTGAAAAATGCCAAAAAGCTGCTGGTGAATTCTGCCCAAGTTTGAATGACAATTTTTCTCAATTTCTGGCTTTATGTAACTAAAGCTCTCCCAGTGGAGGGTCAACTACTGAATATAATTTTAGAAATTAAATCTAAAAGCACACTGTAAGATGAGGTCAGCTTTTTAAGGGGAAAAATATGACTTCCCTACATCATGTTCTAACCTGTATGACCACACACACTGCATTGTAAAATCATATTGGCATAATTATTAAACCATAAATCAATTATTAAAGCAAAGACGGCTACACAGCAGCAAGGCTTTACTGCATGTTGGCTAAGTTTATATAAGACAGCTATTCTGATTCCATTAACCCTTCAGAGGCCATGCACAAACAGTGATCTTGGAATATCACCACATTTGACACATCTAATGATTTAATTAAGCTTTGATTGCATTGCTGTATTTATTATGTAAATGAAAGCTGCTTTGTCAGACAGTTTCAAAATCCTGTGATGGAGAAAACCACTCTACAGCAGCATGAGAAGGGGAAAACATATCTGTCCACCGCTGTCCAGATTTGAGCTACATTTACATCAATGGAGGATTCATATCCTTCATTCTTGTCATTGTACCTTTCCTTGAAACCTTACCATTTTAAAATGGAATTCGTAGTTCCATTTCATAAATCAAAGATGTACATGCTTATCATCATGTGTCATTATATTCCATATCATCTTGCTTTTCGATTTTTAAACAACATGTTCTCATGGATGTAAAAAATTGCCTTAATATTTCAGGAACACAAGCAAAACTGGTATTTCCCGAACATACCTGATCATTTAAAAAATCATGTCTGGTCTCCCTGCAGAAATTGAATCTTAACAAGGTTCCACACATGTATTTCCACACTGATGGTTACAGCTTATTGCTGAAAATGCTGAATTCCCTCAACAAAATAATCCCCAGCTATATGCGAACCTGCAGTACAATTTGAAACATAATACAATAAATACATGATGCGCGGATTTTTTTGTTTACACTCGCAACAGCATTGACTGTGTGAAGACTGGAGAACAGGTTCCCATGGCGTGCTGTGTCTTGTTTTATAACAGCACGTCTGTGCCTCATCAGCGAGTGATCTTTGTCAATCCCTAATACAGGGCAGAGCATGCTTCAATCGTTTCCGCGGGGAGCGCCTCTCAGAGTCATATATCTACAATCACCAGTGGCAGATGGCCCGGTGCTGCCCATACACAGGAACTGGAAAGGCTGTGATTGGGACAGTGTGTGTGTGTGTGTGTGTGTGTGTGTGTGTGTGTGTGTGTGTGTGTGTGTGTGTGTGTGTGTGTGTGTGTGTGTGTGTGTGTGTGTGTGTGTGTGTGTGTGTGTGTTGGAGCAAGGCTGGGGGCTGGGGGCGGGGGGGGGAAAGCGAGAGACAGAAAGAGAGAGCGAGAGAAATCTACAGATTTGAGAAGTCAAACAGATACCACGTTTTGCATATAGTAATGGTCCTATTCAGGATAAAGTGCTTCATTGTTAAAATAAAAAGTTCATTGGATTTCATTGCTGCACATTATACTGCACTGCAACCTGTGTAATAGCTTTCTGACACACCCAAAAAAGCTCGTCTAAAAGTTATTTTAAGATCTGGCTGAATTCCTGACGGTGAAAATGCGACACTTGTTCTCACGCTTGCCTTATTCAATACTTGCTGCAAACAACAGGTTCTCAATGGGCCATGATTGATAATGCAGAAAAAACGGTGTTCAGCGCCAGCTTATTTCCAGCCACACAACCAATTGGTTCCATTGTTGCAACGTACTGATTATACCATTACTACAGCCTAGATATATTACAAGGATAGATTAACTAGATGTTTTGTTTGTGATTATTTTTGACCAATAATGACCATACGTGTCTGATAGAATATAGTTGATCATTGTAGTGTGTCATGTGTTACATATGTGCCGTCTCCCTCTCTAACTCATTAGAGAAATTCAATTACAAGCAAATACGAAATGTTACGTCATAACAATTTCCCAATAGGCTACTTACTTCAGCATTATCTTCAGGGTCTTAGACAATTGCTCGAGTCCCCAATGATGGCTCGCGTTTGGTAGCATCCTGCTTTGTCCGCATCTCCAAAATGATGCAGCTCAGACAACAAATTCCTTTCATTTGCCATGGACACAGAATGAACTGTTCCATGTCCGTTATTCGCACTCTATGTCTACCATTGTTAAAATTGTAATAGATAATTAAAAAAAATGTATGCAATTAATTTAAAATAAAACAAAATTGAAGAAGTAGCCTAATCCTCAACCAAAACACTCATCAAACTAAAGTTAGAACGTCCAAATTTTAAGTTTAATTAACGTTTTGTTTTGGTTTGGTTTATTTTAAAGAAAATAGCCAAGGTACATACATGCCAAAAACAAAACCATTCCTGAAACGATATATCGTGCTGATTATTGTCCGTGAGTTCAGAGTGGAACTTCAGATCAAGAAGTGTGTAACTGTTCGCCTAAACTGAAATCACCCGTAGTGCCCAAGTCACGTGGTCACAGGAAGAGCCCTTGTAATTTGAATGCTATACAAGGAGCTTACTGTTGCAGGAGGTGTCCCAGTACAGGTCGCTGACTGTTCTTCGATTTGCCGAGAATCTTGTCGCTCATTACAGTCTACATTTTTATAGTCTTAACTTTTCGTAATTGGTGTGAGTCCACTGCAAATATGTTCTGATATTAAGTCTGAAGTGTAGACCTAAGGTAGAACACTCATGTCAAGGTCTCAAAATCAGCTCTGTGAGAACTCAATAAACTTCACTTTAAGAATACAAATAGTTCGTTACAAATATTTGTACCACAGTTGTTTCCAGCGAATTTTTATGTATGGATTAAAACATTTAAGTAATGTCCATTCGCTGTTAATTTTATCTTATATTTAAAATTCAGTAGATCGTTGATTATTTTGAAACATTGCCATCTAGTGTTTGATGTAATGTATCGCATGTGTCCGTGTGACAACGCTGTTTACAATGCCGCACACTTTCTCTCCTAAACTATACTATTCTTCCTTCAAATAGGCTAAATAAATTTTTTTTAACGTTTAATAATAATAATCAACAACCAGATCCAATGTCATTCTCTGATGGCCTGCATTATATGCTATTTGGTTTGTTTTCATGCACAACCATGGAGTAGGCCTTCTCTTTTTAGCATTTTTTCATTTGTTTATTGCCATATTTTAGATCTAGCGTGTTAATAAAATAATTTACATTATAATCAATGGGAAGACGCTCTTATCCAGAACGACTTACAATGAAAGAGAACAAAAGTGCGTCCAACAGATATGTGAGAACTGTACCATGCCTGGCCAACAACATCCCCATACCAACTAGTGTAATTACATTTACATTTTCATTATGCATTGGGAACATAAATAATAATAAATAATCGGAATAAAAATACATTTTCACCTGAGGAAAGATTCCTAGAAAATGTATGCTTACAAGTTTACACTTTGAACCATTATACAAGAACCACCCCAGAATGTACTCAAGTCCCAGCAGTCAAAGTTAATTGTCGCCAGTTTATGATGTCATCAACAAGGACTTTCAGGAAGGTTGTTCTGAGCTTCTGAGTTGCGTCAGTTTCAACGGTACGCAGAAACTGAAGGAGAGCATTTAACGTTTAGCAAGGTAAGAAATGTAATAAACTTCAAAAGAGATATGTCTGTGATTCTGGTAACACAGTCAGAGTAATATAGTGATAATATTGAACCAGTTGGAAAGAGAATATCGACAACGTTACAAAACCTAGCCTATTGCTAACTGGCAGTTATCGTTAGCTAGCTAACTACTGTGAAAGTCAGGTTAGCAAACAATGTATTTCCCCAAGCTCAAGTGTAACAATTTAGCCAACGATAGCTAGCGATTGTGCCAATGGCAATTGAGATGTCATTCAGTCGTTAAATTGGCTAACGTTAGTACGCGAATAAACACGTAGCTAAGAATTCGACATGTAAGTTGGCTAGCCAACTGACGTTAACCAGGCCAGGGGGGTATACTACGAAGGAAGCTTAACATAGCCGGTGTTTCTTTGCGTTAGCTGGCTTCAGAAAGCCTAACCACCGCAATCTGGCTCAACCGGTACTACGAACGTGGTTATCAATTTGCAATGTGTGAACACAGGCTTTATTAATCAAGGTACGTGCGCGTTCCCTTAAAATGGGCGGTGTCTGCAACAACGTGCCTATAGCGGTGCAGCATGGGCTGTACTAGAGCAACGTATTTCTCTCCTGTGGGAAAAAAAGACTGATACGGACAGATATAATGGACGGATAAGAACATGAAACGATCATATGAGCAAAAAGTAACACCATTGCCTCCAACAAGGCCAGGAAGGAGCTTTTGAAAAAAAATAAAAATACAATAAAAAAAATTCTCATCGTGTAGGTTAAATTCGTTAGTTGATACCTTATTCACCTTACCACTCATAACAAATGCATACTCTCAGTAGCTAGGTACATTGTCATACCGTTTATTTCTAATGTGACAACTGTACTACTACATTCTAGAGCTCTTAAACTTTAAACTTGATACAGCATGTGTAAAATCAATCACACTAACGTTTATTCATAATAGATATCCCTATCCCTTGGCACAGGGTTTATAAACTGATATACAAAACAACTGTTGACTCCTCACTCCGTTGTATTCAACTTAAACTATTGTACAAAATTATTGCCACAAAAAAAAAAGCTTAATATGTGGGGCATAGAAGATTCGGCCAATTTCGATTATCATATAAGGAGACGGAGTCTATTGACCATCTTTACTGGTACTGCCCCTTGATGACAGTTTTCTGGACACAGATACAGAAATGGTTAGCAAATCATAATATATTTATTGATCTTTCACTACAAATCGTGCTAGTGGGAGATTTAAAGGTGCAGAATAACTCCATAAATAATATAATAATACTTCTGGCTAAAAGCTTTATCATTAAATGCAGAGGTGTAGATTAGATTCAGAAACCATGTAAAACATTACAGCAGGATGGAAGAATGTATGACCCAAGTAGGCCTAGAACAGTTAATTATTCACGAGAGATGGGATAGTTTGAGAATTGGGCAAGGGTGGATATGATCTATGTTTCTTAACTACATTTGACTGGGAGTTGGGCTGGTGACTAAGAGGGCCATTATGCTATGTATGTATGTAGATAGATGGATATGTGGGAATGGGGTGTATTTTTTTGCATTGCCTATGCAATATGTGTATGTTATGTGCGTGTAGAATAATCTCTCGCCCTATATGAGCCTATTGAATACTAACATCATTCTTTTATAATGACTAGCTAAGTGTTTCATTGCAGTTCGTTATAGTTCTAGAGCACATATAGGTAACGTTAGCCATTCTATCTATGAAAATAATACTTTTATTTTTTTAAAATTCTGAACATTTTCGGCACTTAGCAGACTCGTATCCAGAGCGGTTTTTGACATACACTCTGGATGTACGCAACTGAATTTGGGTATAAAACCTACAACTTTTGTTTCAAGCCTAGTTGTTAACTAATGAGTATGATACACTGCCGTCCTTTATAGCAGCAGTGTTTTTCTGTCGTCGTTGTTTTAATACGTGTGCAAAGTTAACGTTAGCACACGATTCTCTGTTGTAGTGCTTTAAAACAATGCTGGCGGCCAGGCTAGCATGTCTGCGCAGTGTGCCCGTGCTGGGGCTACGCTCTGCGCTGGCCCAGAGTTCTCCAGCTCTGAGGAGCTCCATCTTCAAGACCAGTCAGCCCCTACTGAAGCCTTCCCTGGTGAGTCCTGACAAGCTGTCCAAAGGACTGGAGATCCACATTTGACATTTGGAATCTATCCCATATTGTGTCATCTGTAATGTTACGGAGACAACTTTAAAGGAATTGTACCAATTTAAAGAAATTAAAAAGGTTATTATCCAGGAGAATGCTGGTGTATATTTCTATTAGTTTTGGCAGTGTGAGTACACAGAAGTAGTAGTAATGATAATAAGAACACTTTTCATGATCATGATCTATTTAAAGAGATTTTTGGAGCTGTAGTCCCATCACTGTGTTCTGACACAGTGTGTGTGTGCATATGAGATTTTTTTACATTTACATTCTGAACATTTCTTCTCTTTCAGGGGTATTCCACGAAAGCTCGATTTGGCTTCCGACGTGCCAAGACTGCTAAAGACCAGCTCAAAGAGGCTGCCTTTCAGCCTTCGATGGAAACCTTCATAAAAGGTAACGCATCTTAGGGCTGCCCAATTAATAGAATTTAAATCGTGATTACAATTTTGGCTTTCCACGATTACTAAACAAGAATAATGGAGAATGACGATTTTTAAGACAATCTTTTACAAATGAAAACTCACTTACTGGACTTTCTCTGGTGTTCTATATCAGATGAAGCACTCCTATTTTAACTCCCTCACAGTAGAGGGTTAGGGTTAGAAAATGTTAAAATATAAGCATTATTCTGTTCATTCAAAATGTTAAAGTGCAATAAAAGTATTATGTTCCGAGAACCAATGAATTATCGTGTTAAATAATCATGATCATGATGATTATAATTTGTGCCATAATCGTGCAGTACTAAATACACCTTCATACGTGTGAGGTTACTTAAGCCTGCCTTCATGGATATGAAATGGCTGAGTATAGTTAGTATGAGCTATAACGATGCCTTGTGTATAAGCTGATTGTCTTTAGACAAAGTCATTGTGTAGAACCTTAAGCGAAAAAGTTTTTAGACCATGATGCTAGACTAATATTTATACAACTGCCCTGTTTTTTTCCTTTACCTTTCTCTTTTAGTACTGTTATTAAAAATCTAATATGCCG
Organism: Synaphobranchus kaupii; assembly: GCA_029718625.1. Lineage (NCBI taxonomy): Eukaryota > Metazoa > Chordata > Actinopteri > Anguilliformes > Synaphobranchidae > Synaphobranchus > Synaphobranchus kaupii. The sequence continues at coordinate 103,799,060 of CM056379.1, read as the reverse complement.
TCATACCAGTATATTGATCCATCCCTGCTTCCACTAGTAAAGTTAATTTCCTTTTGGTGCCTTATTTGCAGTTTTCTGATGAGCCCAACCATGTATTGATATTCACAATGAGGGTGTTAATTACCTTTGAAGTAGTGAAACTTGGGAGGTTTACATATTGAATACGTGTTGACGTGTTGATTGAATATGTTTATAATCTGTCTATAATCTTTAATTGCTTCGGCTGTACAGTTGTTTTTAATAGTTGAAGTGCCTTTATAAATACGTGTTTAATTCCTCTTTTCAGTGGATAACATGGGGCGGATGCTCTTGGCTGGTGGAGCCGTTGTTGGCCTTGGAGCGTTGTGCTATTACGGACTTGGGATGTCAAATGAGATTGGCGCCATTGAAAGAGCTGCGTAAGAATTTGGGCCATCGTATTGCGTCCAGTGATTTAAAATAAAATGCTGCATTCACACGCACATTTGCGTCTGATTCTGAATAAACCCTCAACGCATTTTCAGCATTTGATTAAAATGACTAGTGTTGTCACGATACCAAAATTTTGACTTCGATACCGATACCAGGTTTAGTATCATGATACTCGATACTGAAACGGTACTTGAAACTGAAACGATACTGATTCGATACTCGGTACCTCTACTGAAATGACCTTAACCCTATTTACTTTGGCCCTTCAGAGGCAATTTCCACCTGGTTTCTACTAGTTTTATTTAAATGTCAATATCTAAAAAAATATTCCCTGCACATCCATGGTTTTAAGTTCGAACTGAAGAAGAAGCTGTATCATTCAGAAATGTGCTACAGAATACATTTATTTCAGAATAGTCACATACAGTATATATATATAATAACCATAACATACGTCGCCTAATGTATTTAAATACGTTTAAAAAAGAACGTACGAAAGCGCGTGTGTATTCACACAAGTAGCTAGGTACAGCAACGTATTTCAGCCCTAAGTGAGAGGGGTGGTCACTGCGGAAATGTCGACTGTACGGGACTGTGGCGAAATATAACAAGATAAACTCTTCAGGGTTCATCAGAAAACAGCTGTAGCTGAATATACTGGTAAGTACTTGGTTTCTTAAACATATTTATACGAGAGATTTTGGAGAAAAAAAATGGTGTCTTCGAAACCGAAAGTGCATCAGGTAGCCTACTGTATATAGTACAGTAAGCAAGGGAAAACGGCGAATACTCATTTGTACAACGTTTTAAAAAAATATTGTTTCTATACGTGACATGATAAAATACGACGACAGTCTATCGGGGTTATTTTCAGTGATTATACCATCATTTTTCAAGTCAAACTATCGTTAAATCCTTTACTTTGTGCTCACCTAAATTCTCCGTGGAAGTAAGGCGTTAGTTTAGTAGGTAACGTAAAGTAGCCTATATAGTCTAGCTCTGCCGGCCAAAAACAATATCGCGCGTGTGAGAGAATCAGACTCGTAGTATTGTTAGCTAACGTTCACCTTTCATCCTCTCAATCAGTAATGCAGACACATAACAGCAGAGCACACATTTGACCTAAAAGTACCGAACGTCGGAAAATTCTAATACCGAACCGTTTTTTTTTTTTTTTAAGTATCGAAAAAGTACCGAAGTTTCGATGTACCGTGCAACACTAAAAATGACTACTTTGTATTTCTGAAAAGTTTTTAGTCTTATGTTATTTTAATTAGCGTTTAAAACGTTACACTATTTTTTCCAAGCGCTTCGTTCCAGTGATGCAAAACAAAATCTGATTTGGTGTACTCCTGACATCACTGTGTGATGTCTGTTTCTGTCTGCCTGTCTGTTTCTGTCTGTCTGCCAGTCTGTTTCTGCCTGTCTGTTTCTGTCTGTCTGTCTGTCTGCCTGTCTGTTTCTGTCTCACTGTCTGTTTCTGTCTCACTGTCTGTTTCTGTCTGTCTGCCAGTCTGTTTCTGTCTGCCAGTCTGTTTCTGTCTGCCTGTCTGTTTCTGTCTCACTGTCTGTTTCTGTCTGTCTGCCAGTCTGTTTCTGTCTGCCAGTCTGTTTCTGTCTGCCAGTCTGTTTCTGTCTGCCTGTCTGTTTCTGTCTGCCTGTCTGTTTCTGTCTGACTGTCTCACTGTCTGTTTCTGTCTCACTGTCTGGTTGTCTGCCTGTTTTCTTATTGCCTTTTTATAATTGCGATCTGTCTCCCCCAGTATCTGGCCCCAGTATGTGAAAGACAGAATCCACTCCACCTACATGTACTTTGCTGGCAGTGTGGGGTTCACAGCCCTCTCGGCAGTAGCAGTGAGCAGGACTCCTGCTCTCATGAACCTCATGATGAGGGGCTCCTGGCTGGTAAGAGTCCTTCCTCTGCTCTTTATTGTCATTTTGGGAAACGGTGCTCATCTCACTCAGCCGTGTCTCATTCTCTATACCAGTGGAGTACAGTGGGTGCGTCCCAATGTTCTTCACTCGCCCACTACCACTCCTCTCCTACCCGGAAGTTTGCAAAACTGCCTGAACGTTTCGAGTACAAGTATTTGCATGTACAGTAGCAATATACCTGACGTTGCGTTTTGCGTCAAAACATTAATATGTAACCATTTATTCATAATTAAGATGTAATCAGCAACATTAGATTAAAACACAAAGATCTGTTTCCGGGGTACGGAGGAGAGGAGGTGGTAGTGGAAGAAGGGAGGGTGCATTTTTCGACTAATGGGACGCACCCAGTGGCTAAGTGTCATCTAGAAATACATTTGGTTGGACATATTGTACTAAGCAGATTTAAGCTAAACCGTGGGTGGCTAACCATTTTAAACCAAGAAACCAGCCAAGGCATGATGACTGTAGTCAACTGCTTTAATGGACCATGTTGAAACCCTGTGGATCTCTGGGACCAGGCTAGCTACCGCTGAGCACTTCCTCTGGGGTCAATTTCATTAATTCACTTCACATTTATTGAGTTAAGTTGAAAGTACTAAATCTCTCAGTGGACAAGCCTTGTTGTGGCCCTAAATCAGTGACATCTACTCTTATAACCAATTGGGTTAATATCAGCCGGGGAAAACCTTTTCATTATGTGCCGATTTGAATGGTTTGTTAGCCACCTTTTTTTTTGGTTCGTATTCTCAGACATTTGTGACGTAAGTGCATTGTTCATTTGCCTGTTAGTGTGCTTCCAGGGGGCTATAGTGTTCCCTCTGTATATGTCTCTGCGTATTTATGTCTATTTAAGTATGCATTTAATTATGCATTTTCTCCTTTCTGTTGCTTTTTGACATTGCTACAGCTTGTAAAGCACGTTGAACTCCATGTGCTGGATGAAATGTGCTCTATAAAGTTTGATTTGATTTTCAGGTGAGTCATTTTAATGTTTATTTCTTTAATGATTTAGGCCATCGGCGCAACGTTTGCTGCCATGATTGGGGCGGGGATAATGGTGAGATCCATCTCGTATGAGCACAGCCCGGTTCCCAAGCATCTCGCCTGGATGTTCCATGCAGGTAATTCGTTTTTTTTTTGTTTCTGTGATATTGACATGTGCTGCTTCACTGTAGGCCAGTGTAGTGGTGGTACTGCATTTACAGTTATTTTGCCTCGTATACATGTGTATGTTTATTCATTGTATTAACAAAGAAGCAACGCTTTCACAAACTATTTAGATGTGTAATATGACTGTTTACTGGTTAAACATATCCTCCTGAGACCTGGTCATTTATTTTCATCCCCTGTAGAGGCCAGGAGTCTCTGGTCTGAATCTCAAGAACCATACATTACTATGCTGAAACCTGTGCTACATTCAATAAAACAAAATTAAATAATATTTAAAAAAATATTTTCACTGCAACATTTTTTTGTCATCAAAGACACTTTTTAAAAAAAAAAATTTAATTGTCAAAATTAAAACTGTTTTTTCTGCTGGGCCTTGGGAGGATATCACTCCACTCTGATGTTATGTAAAAACTAATTAAAGTAAATGCTACTTGTACCACTAGGGGGAAGCAATGACAAAGACGGTGTGAAAAGCTTAGAGTTGTGAAACAAAATGACAAACCAGAACCTATCAAAGCACCTAGTGTTATATCTGTAATAAATACTGCAGATCCATAAACATGTTTTTATATTCATTTACCTGCTTAATACAGCAAATATCATCAGCAGTCTATAGGAAATGTTGTGTTTTCTGACCGAAGACTTGTATTGCATACAAACTGATTACTTCAGGTGATATTCTGTTTGGCCACAGAACAAAAAATGTCAGTGTCCAGTCTTAATTCTGTTAAATAAATAAATAAAAAATTTCAACAACAGGTTTTTCAGCATGTTTAAAAAAATATATATTTTGAACTTGTAGTATGCAGTGCCATATTCTTGTACATATTCTTTCAAACGGCATTCAAGCTGAAGCTGTCGAAGGCATCTCCAAAAATGTATTCTTAATAAGTATGAGAAAAGCGTAAATTGGGGCAATAACTTGTTTGCTTACAAATTTCCTGCAAAGATTAAGAATGTTTTGCTTAATTTGACATATTCTGGAAATCTTATCAAGTATTTTTTTTTAACCCTTTGCACAAAACGTGGCTTATTTTAAGCAAATCTTTCAAATCATGCAAAAGATTTTAAGTTGAGATTTTTAGTGTGCATTGTTGTGACAGGCAGTGCAGCACTGTGACCTTGTGTGTTTGAAGAATCACTGTGACCTTGTGTGTTTTAAGAATCACTGTGACCTTGTGTGTTTGAAGAATCACTGTGACCTTGTGTGTTTGAAGAATCACTGTGACCTTGTGTGTTTGAAGACTCACTGTGACCTTGTGTGTTTGAAGAATCACTGTGACCTTGTGTGTTTGAAGACTCACTGTGACCTTGTGTGTTTGAAGAATCACTGTGACCTTGTGTGTTTTAAGAATCACTGTGACCTTGTGTGTTTGAAGAATCACTGTGACCTTGTGTGTTTTAAGAATCACTGTGACCTTGTGTGTTTGAAGAATCACTGTGACCTTGTGTGTTTGAAGACTCACTGTGACCTTGTGTGTTTGAAGACTCACTGTGACCTTGTGTGTTTGAAGAATCACTGTGACCTTGTGTGTTTGAAGAATCACTATGACCTTGTGTGTTTGAAGACTCACTGTGACCTTGTGTGTTTGAAGGCGTGATGGGAGCAGTGGTGGCCCCTCTTACCTTGCTGGGCGGGCCCCTGATAATGCGAGCGGCCTGGTACACAGCAGGGATCGTGGGAGGCCTGTCCACAGTGGCCATGTGCGCCCCCAGCGAGAAGTTCCTCAACATGGGCGGTCCCCTGGCGGTGGGACTGGGCGTGGTCTTCGCCTCCTCCATTGGTGAGTGCACCTCTAGCAAATGGCCTTTTACTTTGACAGACAGGGCGTAGGAGAGCTCACGGTCAGGTTCATTACAATTTCCTTTTTATTTGGTTCCATGTGTGCTCCAGGATGCACTGAGAAAATGGCTGGGATTCGTGGGCCTCGATCGTGTTTCTAGTTTGATGCTTGTTGTACTTGTAGCCCTGTAGTGTCACGTTTGTTACTCTTTTTAAGGGTTTTTGTTAAACATTTGTTACACATTTATACACGTATAAATTTAGTATACTGATTTTATACTGTATAAAATCAGTATAGTTTATTTCTCCCCTTTCCCTTCCCTTCCTATTGTTGATTCGTTTCTATTTTTTGTTGTAAAGCTTCTTGGACAACATAACATAGGAGTTTTTAATTAAAATGAATGGATGGGTATTATTAAGTAATGTAATCCCACTGGAAGTCAGCTTGGAGTCAAGTTGAGGCGTCCGCTGCATTTGTCTCCTGTGCCGACAGGCTCTTGGCTGAGATTTGATCCTCAGGACGGGGATTTCTGCGCCCTGTCTTGCGAGCCCGTTTAAGACGAGACGGGCGCTTCCTGCCATTGTTTGAGCCTGTCTCTCTACCCGCCCAGGCTCCATGTTCCTACCCCCCACGTCCACCTTGGGAGCCGGCCTGTACGGGCTGGCCGTGTACGGAGGCCTCATCCTCTTCAGCATGTTCCTCCTGTACGACACCCAGAAAGTCATCAAGAGGGCGGAGACCTACCCTCTGTACGGCGTGCAGAAATACGACCCCATCAACTCGTAAGTGCGATCAGGGCGCCCTGCCGTGGGGATTTCCTTCTAGCGGGATCCACAGCACCCACCCGGTTAGTTCAGACAGCTCATGCAGTGAGCTCAAGTCATGCCCACCATCCGCTTGTGTTTAAAGTGGAAGCTTTTGTGATGGGTGACACAATTAGTAGTTGATTTGCTTGGCTACTGACCTGCATACGTTTTGTTTGTACCCCTGTTGGCGACATAGCTGTGACTCCAATGGTACAGATGGCAATTCCAAATTGGGGAGAAAAATGGTTAATAGAAATGTTATGAAGAAAGTAATATACACACATGGTTTTGCAAATGATAACATTTTATTCCCTTTAACCTTGGCTTCTAGATGCTTGGGAATATACATGGATACTCTGAACATCTTCATGAGAATGGTCATGATCCTGGCCAATGGCGGAGGAGGGAAGAGGAAGTGAGCGTCTTCACATTCTACAGATGGACTAAGCACTGCTTCCTGGAAAAACCCGATTTCCTTTCTGCAAATCAGCACTGGAGTTTCATTACACAGCTAGGACACAGCCCTTTCGTTTACACTCAAATTGGAGTTTAAATAGACACACAAACAATACACATTAGTTTCAGTGCAAGTTGTCTTGTTTGAACCAGGTAAATAATTTGTAAAGTCACTCATTGATACGCTTTGCATATGCATTTGATGTGTAATTAAAGGAGGCCTGACGGAATACATCGGATTATCAGATATATTGTTAAACCTTGCTTGTACCTTAGCGTGTATTTTATTTTCTATATATTTATACATATATGTGATTGTTAATTTATCATAATTTTGAAAGCAACCGGGAACCTAAAACCTGTGGGGATATATTCATTGTTAAATTCCAGTGCATCGCCCTTTGAAGATGCACAATATGGGTCTTTCCTTCGTGCAAAATGGTCAACCTGCATGTGTGCTGTAAAACGGGGTTTCCATAGGTGGTTCATTGAACAGTTTGGTTTAATTGAAGTTGATCTAGACACAACAAAGAAGCAGGCTCCTAATAAAGTTATTAACAGCAGTGTTTTCCCTGTTGGAGAATCTCTTGTGTCATGACTCGTATTTCTTTTATACTGATCTTAGGTGGGTCAATCTGTGGTCTTTGTAATGAAAGGGAAGTTATTTGAACTCCTTAATAGAACAGATTCCCTGCCTAGACATGATATTTAGTTGGGCCTTATTGTGAATGTTTAGCTTTGACAATGAAGGGTAGAGTTTCTAAAGAATTCTCAAATGATTGCAGATCCTGTCTATAGTCCTGCTTGGTGGTGGAAAATAGGCTGGATATTCCAAGTAGTGCAAAGGGACTTTTTGTGTTGATAAATGGTATTTGAAACCTTTGTTATATTTCTGTGAGCACGAATCCGCCCTCATGAAATATTCCATATACCGTACTTCCCATCATTTATCTGTCCATGCAAAGACGAGAGTCACAGTTTTGTTTACCTCGCTAGTATTCACTTTAAGGCAATTATTTTTCCTGTCCTGAATTCCTTTGCACAGATTTAACACGTAATCACTGAATCCTGAAGTCAAGGAAACTTCCAAGAACATTTCCCACATTGCCTGAACCTCCTCCATTTACTGACCTTTCAATGGAGGCTTTGCTTGGATAAAATCGATATTTTTGAAGCAGCTGTCCCTTTTTTCTGCTTGAAATGACCAATCACAGATGCATAAAGATGGCGGCCTACTCTTGTTGACGTCATAACAACCCCCGACCGCAATGTAGGAGCCAGGGAGCAGCAGAGACCGTAATAGATAACTTAAACGAACGACAATCCAATGTAATTATGCTCAATATTTATATCAACCCCACGCTCAGACAAATGTACTCTTCAGCTAACGATAATGCTATAATGTTACGTTCTCAGCGAGGAACATAGATCTATGTTCTTAGGTTCTTGCTAACGTCTTGCTCGAAATTGTTAGCAACTAGCTAGCATACGGCTAGATTTTCACGAGAGATAGCCTAATACCGTTGGGCAAGTTCTGGCTTTTTGCCGACCATTTGTGCGTTTCTGCAGCGGAGTCAACGCTTTAACTCCACCACTGTTAAATCTTCTGGCTGCATGGATCTGAGAGCAGCTACATGAATCATGAGTTAATTCAAATTAATATAAAAATGAGCCATTTCATAGACCTGTGATGTTTCCTGTTACCGCCCGGTATACAGTGGTCGTTGGTAGACAGCGTGGGCGTGTTGCATTGTGGGTAGGAAGGAAACTACTATGGTCAGAGACCAAAATTTATTTGCTATAGTGTCAAAATGTTCTGCCGCCATCTTTATGCACCTTCACCATTGTAAAGCCTTCCACATTTCTCCAACAACATTCATCGCAAACATACCATATGTAGCATCGTTTCAGGATGGTGTACAGTAAAATGTACCTCCAAAAAGATGCAGCTGACCTTTCCTGTTTCACTCCCAGTCCACCAGCTGAGCTGCGCAGCCATTGAGCTGGGGCTACATGCTACACACTTGCACAACTGGGGTAGCCAGACCACAGGTACCCGACTCACCATAGGCAACGCTATTTTGCTATGAGCGGGGAAATTACTTGCTGACAAACCCTCCCTCCCTGGCTGATCCTCTGGCCAATCGTGCACTGCCCCATGTGACTCCCTGACACAATTGGCACTGAGTCAGTGGCCATGTCCGAATCAGGGCATTGAGTATGCTGAAAATTTAGTGTTTTTAATATCTCCAGGTGATATACTTATTTCCGGGTTTTTGCTGATAATAGTATGGAGGATATTTTTTTGCATCCTGCATGTCAATAAACAGTATGCAGTAAGTATACACCATGCTAGTATACAGTAAAATGGGACGCAGTAGATATGCCACCCATATACAATGCATTTTTTATTCACTTCAGCTGCTTAACATTATTATCTGAATGGTAAATGGTGTAGCGTGTCTTTGTGCAGATGGTATTACAGCTACACGGTTAATCCTTTTCTTGGTTGCTGGGAAATGAGGTGACGCCTTTAGTTGCAGGCTAAGCTTACCGCGGCCAACTCTGCCACAGACTTGAAAACATGGAAACCGTGCCCTGATTTACATCATCTTTCTTCTCTTATTTATATATCCGTTTACAGGTAAGGAATCTTACCACAGGTGTCTGCAGCTTCAGGAAATAAGAAATCAGATCCGTCTTGGAAAAATGCAACATGATCTTCAGTCCAAGTATTTTTTTTATCCAAATGTGCTTTGCTTTCATTGTTTGTCTGCCACTGAGTTAATCTTGCTGAAAACCGACCCACATAACACACCTGACAAATGTGTTTTCTATTTGTGGAGGTGTAATGTTCGCTTATAGGTTAATATGGTTTTCAAAGACTCTTTTGGTCCCCAAGCTCTGAAAGATAATGGCACACAGATGTATAAAATGCCAAAAGGAGCAACCAGGAGAAAATGCTCTTTTATTGGACAACCTGCATGACAGAGGCTAATATGGATGACAGCAGTGTGTTCTTTCATTTGAAAATTAAGCTGTACTCACTATTGCCAAAATACAAATTATTTTTATTTTGATGTACTTGACGACAGAATATGATGGAATATTATTACTCTGGTTTCACATTTTCATCTTGAAACTCATAATCTCCCTGTGTCCATGGTTCCTGTAGATCAGTGACAAGCAATTGATTTTGTTTTCAGAAATTCGATGCGGCCTTGATCTTCGTGCAATGAGTGTCTGGCTCATGCAAATCTGAGGCATTTTACTGCGCATAGCTCTCCATTTGTTTAAAACAGGTTTGTATTTTTTGCAAAACTCCCGAGTGAACATACAAAGGTGCACATAACTCAAGTTTTTCCAAATAAAAAAGCAAACAGTTTCTCAAATATGTTTTCAGTGGAAAAGAAAACAGTGATGAGGTGGACAATGTACAAAAGTAATGAAAAAAAGAACACTGCCTTGGCTTAAAATAGTGTCAGTATAGAGAGCTGGTTATTGTGAGGTGGGGTTTGTACCATATAGAAGAAAATCTCCAGTAGAAATAGATTAAAAAACCATTACTTTATTTGTTATAGATAATAGTGGAAAACCACAAGCGTGGTTTTCGACTATGTCCAATAAAATAAAGGCTTTTTAATCTTTTTCATGGAGGTGGACAATGTATTCTAAATTTGAAGGCATTCGGCGTGCATAAAGTATTAGGAAGCATTACAATAATTCAAAGCACATTATTGGACAATGTCATAGAGAGCGTGAATGAAGCCATTATCATCCAAAGTAAAATAACTTATGTGGTTAGTCTGAACATCAGAGCCCTGTAAAAATGCCGTTGCGTGTATTATTGTGGAAAAATCACTGTACGGCTTATTTAGGAATCCTTGACAAAAGGCATAGCGTTGGTCAGGTTACTTCCCAGTGGCACACTTTACGTGCCGGCCTTTGAAAACACAGGGGGAGGATGCTGTGTGTTCAGAGGCAATTGGGCGGCTCTCGCGCTGAGACACATATCACTGAAAGGCGCTGGAAAAGTCCCTTCGAGATCATTTTCCAGGAGACTGTGCGAAATGAAGGGACAGACTCTGCTGGCCTGGGGGATGGTGCTCCTGCTTTGTGTGGCCCTGATGTCCACTGAGGGTAAGGGAAGAGCATGTTTCCCCTACACAGACACAACAGCTGCTGGCTTAAAGAACCTGGTGGTGGATGTATGAGGAAATTAAACTGAGCATGTTATTTATTTTCCCACCGGCGTTAACTGTTGAATGTTTGTTGAATATGTATGTTTTTATTATGTTTATTATGTATATAGCCTTATATATAACTGTTAAGGTCTAATTATATATATGTAAGTTTAAATGTATAATTGAAAGATGCAAGATTTGATGTGACAGGTTATCAATATATGCATAACTGGTCATGTTTTGATTGAAAGCAATAATGGATGTACAATTTCCAGTTTTTTCTTCACTGGATTTTTTTCTCATGAGAGCTACAGAACATTTTTAATATTCTATTCGTGATATAAGCTTTATTAAACTTTAAACGAGTCAAAGTTATCTATGGTAAATCAAAAAATTATGAGAACTTTTTTTTCCGTGTAGTTTTCAGTTTTTTGATCAAAAGATACATTTTTCATATTTTTTGTCAGTTTTACCCAAATTGAAAGTTTCCATCCAGTATATGTACCGTAAAAATAGTTAAATTGTGTTTTATAAAATATTACTACATTTATACATTCATTTAGTAACTTAATAATAATAATAATAATACTAATAATACTACCACTACTACTACTACTACTAATAGTAATAATAATAAATATAGCTGAAAGCAGCAGTTAAGGTGGCCAAGCACTCAAAGTCAGAAATACATATGCATATGCATATCCCTTATGAGTTGCTTAGTCACTGTAGCAAGTATCAAATATCTACAAAAAACTATTGAATTTTTCCATTTAAAAGATATGTTGAGCTTTGTTTAGTTTTGTTTTTTGAGTTTTCAATAAACATTTTCATTACTTTATGTCTAACTGGGATTTATTTGCATTTTATTAAAAGCCAAGCCCACATGCAAATTAATTGGCTTACTGTGTGCACATTTTTAAGCATAGCAGCTTTTTTTTTATACTGGATTAAAAAATATCAGTGAGTACATGCTACAATCCCAAGTTTCATGCATATCTGGCAAATTGTTTAGGAGGAGATATATTTTAAGTGTTTTTTTTTTCTCCATAGCCTAATGGTAGTCTAAGGGGCAAATGGTAGTCTTAAGGCAAATTTATTCTGTATGAGATGAGGGATCTTCTGACATTAGTTTCATGATCCTGAGTCAAATGGAGTAGGACTTAGCAATGTTTCATTCTTGCAAATTCAAAGGACTGCTATATCGTGACCATATGGACAATCAGCACCAGGTTTAGTCAGTGGTCATTGGGATGTACCCTCTATCAGTGGGCCCAGTTTCATGTGAATCAAACAGGTAAAAGTGGGCAAAGTGGCATATGAACAATAGTGTTCAATAGGAAAATGAGTCAGGAGAAACAGCCCTTAAAGTGATCCATCCATATCCATCCATGCATATCTGGCAGCAGAGTGATGGTTTGAGGCTCGTTTGATACCTCAGACCCTTGATGACTTACAGCCATTTAGCCAACCATGGGTTCCATACTATTCCCATGTAATTTACAGCTTAATCTAGTCCCAACCCCCAATTCCCACAGAGATCCATTGAAATGCAGAGAGGTTATAGTATCGCTTGTAAGAGTACCTGAAAATAAGATATCAAGAGTCTTTTGATATCCTTTTATACCCAGTCATGATAGCATCACCCGTTTACCCGTGGAATGTTCCAAAGAGGTGTTTTTTGAACTTCCCAGTTTTTTTCCCCCCTGTCTCAACTTTTTTGGAACGTGTTGCAGGCATTTACAAATGACTGCTTTCTGCTTTTATGTGCATTTAACTTTTTTGGAATTGAGGTTTGTAGGAGGAGATAGATTTTTAAGGTTTTTCCAAATATTTTAAATTGTGGAAAATCTAACCACACACTTTCGTTGGGTACAGATAAATGTTATCTTTGAGAGGAGAGGAATCTAGTAAACTAAAGAATTTGATTCTTAATCAAAGGGTTCAGGGGTTATGGCCTATCAAAGGTTGTATTTTCAACAATTTGCTGTAGCATAACCAAGTGGCCAATCGAGAACAAAATCACTCAGTTGCCATTTGGAGTAACCCTCTATCAATGTGCCAAGTTAAAAAAAAAGTGCCTTTGGTATTTGGCCCATAATAATAATAATAATAATAATAATAATAATAATAATAAAGATTATAATACCAATAACACCAGAATTATGATAATATTGCATTTTGTATCTACTGTATGTTTAATGTAATGGTATGCCTCTTTTACAGACAATAATCTTAAAAAATTCCTAAATGTATAGCTCTAGAGGTGATCTAATCTCATTTTCCCCATTTTTTTTTTTTAGAAAATCAGAAGAGGGCTCTGAAGTGCTGTACTAGAAAGGACATAAAATTTCTCAAAGGTAATAAAGGTAGATATATTTCCTTCTCACACTAGTTCAATAACCACTTAATGTCCTGACTGGCATATCGTTACAGTGTAAGTTCATACAGCCTCCTCTGTGAACACGAATATGAACCTTCTATCTTTGCCATCAGAAAGTATAATATAACACATGCACAATTTCCATAGAATTATGGGTAAACTTTTTTTAAAATTCCCCACATCAGCTTGTCATTTGGGGCAGCATGGTGGTACAGTGAGTATTGCTGTCACTTCACAACAATAAACTGGGGTATGAACGTGTGAGTGAATGTGTGTGGGCCCTGCGATGGATTGGTGACCTGTCCAGGGTGCATTCCTGCCTGTCCCCAATGTATGCTGGGATAGGCTTCAGTACCCGTAATTTGAATGTGGAATTTAATATGGCCACTGAACCAATACTTTTCGGAGTACAATAACATGAAAGTAGAAATGTATTAAACGAACTAATCGTTATACATGGTGCTTTCCCCACACAGAGCTCCACAAGCACAAAGTTCTGAGGATCCAGCGTTTCTGCAAGAGATGCAGGAAGCCAAGGAAATTTTTCCTCAACCCCGGAATACCACTGCCGTCACTCTGATCATCTCCTGAGGCTGGAGGCGGGAACGCTGGCTTGTTAAACCTACATGCGCACAACACCTATTATTCAACTGGGGAAAAAATGTAGGAGGTGTACTGTTAATCTTTCCCCGTTGTGCGTCAGTCTAACATTATCAATCAAATATAATCAACATAAGCCTCATCTAATATTCTCTGCCAGGCAATCTAATACGAAAAGTAAAGACCCCCTGTAAAGAAGTCAATAGGAGGAAAATGTTTAAAGACACTAAATCTAGTGTTTACACGATGGGTGATACCCTGTAACCTTGTGGTTCCTACTTTTGGTCGGTCTGATTATACAGATAATGTGAAAGATCTTCTGGATTACTGTACATTCATAAAATTGTTTATCTTTCATATAAAATATGTCCATCTATAAGCCAGCAATAGGCCTGGAGGCCGTCTAATTAAATGTCCTCGCAAATGTACATCAGTATATATTTAAGCCTCTCTATTTTATCTTATTTACATTAAATGAAAACTATCCTGTAACCTGAGGCTAATGTTGAATGCATTGTCATGTTCTATTTATATTCTCTTAGCTTCTTCTTCTTCTTCTTCTTCTTCTTTTTAAGAAAGTTTATGTACTCTCATATGATCACAATTGTAAAGATGACAATACGATTTCTTACACTCTACCAATCCATGGAACATAACTTTATTTATTTAGCAGGACTGTCTGTTTATTTCAGATGACCTACCAAGCACGGATATATGCTCTGCTTGCCAGATACTCAAACCCCAATTGTAGTTTGTTACAAACTGCTGTTTAAAAGGGATCCAACTAGAATTCCTGTTCCATCAATGTTTGGACATTCTCATCCAAAAAACATACACCTTCATATAGAAATCCTCATACATGTACCTAATCTTAAATAGAACATGAGAAAAGAGAGCTAAGTCTGCTATGGTATGGCTAGGTCTAACACAGATGCATTCCAATGTGTAACACATTTTAAATTTAAGTCACAGATACAAAACAATGCTCTTGAACTTGAATTCCTAATATTTACAGGAAATACAAATTTGCATTGAATATATGTCATTATTTTCAATGGTGCAAAATGTCTCTTCGCTGGAATAGACTTGAGCATAATGGTGGATGAGCTTTCCCTGCTGGCTGGCCCTGCCTACCACCAGATGACTAAGGATTAGTGTATTAATCTTCTTGTCAGCCATCTGTCCACTCCTCAAAAAAATTAAACCTGAAACCAGGGCACTGGTGACAGATGTTAACATCTGTACTGTAAATGTGGAGTTTAGCTGCTTAATTTTATTTTATAATCAAATTATGCATTAATTAATACCATACGTGAGCTGCAGTTCATAGTATTTTTATTCTGAATTTTTATTCCTGTTTTAAACGTTAATGTTCTGCTTTAAATGCCCATCCTCCTTCATATATGCACAAATCAATGGTAATAAAAATAATGACAGGGTTAATTCCATAGAGTGGTTAATATCCATAAGGTCATAGATGTGTAGTGCCCAGCTTTCCTCCATGTTGCGCCAATGGCACAAATATACCAGTAGAGGGAGACAAAGTTCGTATTCTAATTACTGTTATATAAGGACGTCGGCAATTTGCAATTTTTACAATTTTCCAATTTCCAAAAGTGTGTAAATTTCATGCATTTATGCAAATTGATGCCATGCTACACTGGTGATATTATAAAAGCTTACCTCCAAGATTATTTAAATATTATTGTGATTCTAATCCATGAGAACAATGATTTGTAGTGGATAATTCTTGTTGGGGATAATTATTAGTTAATTGTTGCCATACAGTATAAAATGTAATATTGTTGGAAGCAATCAGATGTGTTTCCATGTAATAAACTGAAGACGTCTTTGGCAATATGGATCATCATAATTACTTTTAAATAGTTACATTTTATCACAGATGTGTGATATTCACACTTCAGCACGGTACTAGATGCCCGGTGCACGGTGCTATATGCCCATTGGCTTTCTGCTTCAGTGCTTAGCGCTGGTGAGGGATTATGACGCAAAGACAACAGGAAGCTATCTGCAGCCAAAGTGCTCAGCACAGAGCTGTATAAGATGCTCAGGCTTCCCTGTGCTTCCTGTCGCTCACGTCCCAGAAGCCCCTGCAGCAATCTGGTCTCCTGGGCTGGCCACTTCCTGTCTCTCACTATTTAACATATTATGTTCAGGGTCTGTTTGACCTGATTCAGTGTTTGACATCTCTAAAAAACAAGTTAACCTTATTTTTTCATTTTGTCACTGTATGCTTTTTCCTAATGTATTGGGAATTAAATAGGAAACATGCAATAGACATAATACTATGCTTTCAAAAGTCCTGTAGCAACGCTGTACACAAAGGTGTTTTGTGGGGTCATTTGTGGGGTAGAATGTAAGATGTGGGCGATTCTGTTGGCACTGATTTCAACCTTTCACCTCCCTCGGGCGCGAAAATATTTCATCACAGATTTTTAATATTTAGGGATAAAAGGCCAGTCAATTGGGAGACACACAAAAGGTGACACAGTAAGTGTCAAAATCTTTGTATTACATTAGTTTAGTGTCACTTTTAACTTTTGGGGTCAATTTGACCCCAAAACATAAAAGTTATCATAGAATTTCGACATAATATGAGGGTTAAGGCTTTTTTCAGGGAGGCAGTTTTTTTCATGATCCCAGCAGGGGTTATGTGGGTCAAATTCTGACTGTTTGTTTTCGATTTTCACGCATTGCAGATAAATATAAAAAAATGAGCACCCGTGTTTTAAAGACAGCTTACACGCTTTTCAGTTATCAACAGATAGCATGTCATCAAAGCAGTTAATTGGACACTCGGATGAAAACTCAACAGCAGACAGGCGTACGCTTGTTGGATTCATCATCACATACCACAGCGTCACATTCCTCACTGCTTACAGCTGTGGAAAGGCTTAAGAAAATTGAAGCAACAATTTTGAATGAGGACCAACTGATAAACCTTCTCCATCCTGAAACATATATTTAGCATATACAGTCAAGCCGGAAAGTCTGCACACCCCTTTCACCTTCTCCACGTTTTATTATGTTACAGACATATTCTACAATAGATTGAGTTCATTTTTTGTCTCAAAATTCTACACAAAATAGCCCATAATGACAAAGTGAAAACAGGTTTTTAGACATTTGTGCTAATTTATTAAAAATCTAAATGTAAAATATCATATGTACACAAGTGTGCACACCCTTTGACATGACACCCAAAAGTGAGCTGAGGTGCTTGAAATGTTTCTACAACTTAATTGGAGTCCACCTGTGATAAATTCAATTGATTGGACATGATTGGGGATTGCCAACACCTGCCTATATAAGGTCCCACAGTTGGCAGTGCATGTCAGTGCAAACTCCAAGCCATGGGGTCAAAGGAATTATCTGCAGACCTTAGAAACAGGATTGTGTCAAGGCATAGATCTGGAGAAGGGTACGGAAAAATATCTGCAGCTTTCCAGGTCCCAAAGAGCACAGTGGCCACCATCATTCGTAAATGGAAGAAGTTTGGAACCACCAAGAATCTTCCTAGACCTGGCCGCCCGGCCAAACTGAGCAATCGGGGAAGACGGGCCTTGGCCAGGGAGGTGAGCAGGAACCCGAGGGTCACTCTAACAGAGCTCCAGCGTATCCTTGTGGAGATGGGAGAACCTTTCAGAAGATCAACCATCCAGGCAGCACTCCACCAATCAGGCCTTTATGGTAGAGTGGCCAGACGGAAGCCCCTCCTTAGTAAAAGGCACATCACAGCCCGCTTGGAGTTTGCCAAAAGGCACCTAGAGGACTCTCAAACCATGAGAATCAAGATTCTCTGGTCTGATGAAACCAAAATTGAACTTTTTGGCCTGAATACCAAGCGTCACGTCTGGAGGAAACCAGGCACCGCTCATCACCTGGCTAATACCATCCCTACAGTGAAGCATGGCGGTGGCAGCATCATGATGTGGGGATGTTTTTCAGCAGCGGGAACGGAGCGACTAGTCCTGATAGAGGGAAAGATGAATGCAGCTAAGTACACCGAGATCCTTGAAGAAAACCTGCTCCAGAGCGCTCTGGACCTCAGACTGGGGCGAAGGTTTACCTTCCAACATGACAACGACCCGAAGCACACAGCCAAGAGAACAAAGGAGTGGCTTCGGAGAAAGTCTGTGCATGTCCTTGAGTGGCCCAGCCAGAGCCCAGACCTGAATCCAATTGAACATCTGTGGAAAGAGCTGAAAATGGCTGTGTACCGACGCTCCCCATCCAACCTGACGGAGCTTGCAAGGATATGCCAAGAGGAATGGGCAAAAATGTCCAGAAACAAGTGTGCCAAGCTCGTAGCTTCTTTCCCAAGATGCCTTGAAGCTTTAATCGCTGCCAAAGGTGCAGCAACCAAGTATTAGGCTAATGGTGTGTACAGATATGTAGATATGTAACCCCTAAATAACCAATTTTTGTCAGTAAAATAAAATTGCATATTTTCTAAAAACCTGTTTTCACTTCGTCATTATTGGCTATTGTGTGTAGATGTTTGAGGCAAAAAATGAACTCAATCTATTGTAGTATAAGTCAATAACGTAACGTAATAAAACGTGGAGAAGGTGAAAGGGGTGTGCAGACTTTCCGGCTTGACTGTATTTAGAAAGCACAGCTTTCCTTGAAACCATGTTTATCTAAGAACCATGTTTGGGTCCACAGAAAATTAGTTACCCCTGTTCTGTATCCAAAAATACTTTGCATGCAGGGGATGGCATGCAAGCAGCTAATCCTCCAGGATATAAGCAGTTCAGTTCAATTCTTCAGCCTGCGGGAACGTGAAGGAGATGTGGACATGGAGACGTGAAGGAGGCTAGTTTTAGTCATTACATTACATTACATTTACATTACACAACTTACCAGAGCGACTTACACAACTTTTTTTTATTTATTTTATTTTATTTTTTTTACATATTATCCATTTATACAGCTGTATACTGAAGCGATTCAGGTTAAGTACTTTGCTCAAGGGTACAACGGCAGTGTCCTACCTGGGAATCGAACCTGCGACCTTTCGGTTACAAGGCCAGTTCCTTAACCATTATACTACACTGCCACCCTAGTCACCCAGGATCCAATGCCCAGCCACACCAATGAGTGACAGAAAAACATTGGAGGTCAAAATACTGTACCCAGACCAATACTACTTCCTTTGTTTTTGGCCATATTATTGGAGCTAACAGTTCAATTTACCATTAAGTTTAGATCTATTTTCAAATGTGAGTGCTGTTTGACTATATACCACAGGGCTCATGTGAAAATATTTGCAAAGTCTTCATCATTTTTCTGAATGCCAATCCATTTTTATGCATATTTTTATAATAAAACATGACAATTAATTGCCATTGAAAACAATGACCGGTAATTTGTTGATTGCATTAGAGTGCAATCACTGTTCGAACAACTATATAAATGTTTTCTCTTAAATTTTAATTTGAGGAATAGCATGGTGAATTCGAGCTATTTCGATACACGGCTGGTCTCCCTGCATGCGTTCACAGTGTGCGTCACGTGCCATGTTATATTTTTAAAATCTGTGAATGTGAAAGATGCGCATGACTGCCCGGCAGAGTGAGTACATCGGACCAGAATATCTTCATACTGTGCTGCACCTGGAGATGCAATCAGAGCACGCATCGCACCAGCATATTCAATTAACATGAAAGTATTTATATTGTGTAAGTATCTAAAAGCCAAAATGTTTTTTTTCCTTCATTCCGTCTTCTCCCCCTGAAAAATAACATCATATTATATTACCAAAATTCTTAATTTTCTTCAAACTGCTTCATATGTCCTGTCATGTCAGACTTACAGTTGTCAACCTAGATGTCAGAGAAGTGGAAGTAATTATTAACTAACATTCAAATATATGTAGTGAAGTCTTGGGCCATAGGTGAAAATATATATATTTATATGTCGCTGATTACATCTTAATTACGTATTAATGGTTACATATTAATTAATGTCTCAACGCAAACCGCAATGTCAGGTACATTGTATACTGTACATGCAAATACTTGTACTCAAAACGTTCGGACAGTTTTGCATACTTCCGGGTAGGAGAGGAGTGGTAGTGGGGGAGTGGAGGAAGGGAGGTGGGGAGTGAAGAATATTGGGACGCACCCTCTCTTTGACTGACACACATAGTTCAAATGGCACACCTGCAACCTAGAGCAGCCCTTTCATTGCTAGAGCCCCCTGCTGGTTCTCATATGTAATGTCTGGAGATTTCTTATGGTGGCATATTTGCTGTTGTTATTTTCAGTTGCATAGCACTTACTGATTTGTAGACTGAGCAAATCCATGTTGGAAAATCCATCTGGTCTGTTTCCGTTTGAGTGACGGCTCGCGTGCTTATCGACAGTTTATTTTGCTGCCCAGAGACCCAACTCAACCATTAGCTGCCTGGTGAGCTGGTGCCCAGGGCATGTGAGATGGTGAGCAAGGACACGCCAGAAAAACCCTGCACCACACAAGCGTTGGTGAATGGGTTCAGATATCAGGAGGAGGGGATGAGAGCAGGCTGTAACAAACATTAGCTTTGCTCAGAAGCTAAACTATTAACATTATAACAGATTCATATCTTGGAAACAATGCAGTATGGATGACACACAGAATAAACAAAAGCAGATTCCATGTCTGAATATCTTGGAAGAGAATAGCAATATGTGCACTGGCATCACACATGGTTTATTTGGCAAATAAATAGGACAAATATTTATGTTTGCTTTCTCTCACTTGAAATCTATATGATTCAGTGTATTTGATATTATGAATTTAGAGCTATTATAAAGACTTTTGAGAAATCTTGTTTATAAAATCACACACAATAGAAATAATTGAATATTGTGACATTACAATTGCTTAATGTCAAATAATATAAATTAGAAGGATGTAATAAACAAATGGAAACTATAATATATCCAGTAAAATTATGATACAAGAAACGTTGAAAAAATTAAGAAACATACACAATATGTCTTTGTACGTGCAGTTTGTACAAAATATTTATCATAATTTCTTTATGGATACTTACCACCTTTCCCTCAGCCCTCCATCTTCCCAAATGAGAGAATAATAAATAATATGTGCGCTTATGGTATTAATAACATTGTGCAATAAGAAAAATGTGTCTGGCAAAATTAGCTGGTACTGAGTGTCTGTATACTGGGTCCAAATTCCCCTCCTTGTGAGAAACTAATTGTTATAATTGGAGTATGGCAGGAGGGACTGAAAGCCGGTGGAATAAAGACACGTCATTGGATTAGCATCTGAGCATCTGTTTCAACTTCTTCTAGTCAGCCATAGACACCTTCAGAGGGGCACCGCGCTATCCTTCTCCCTCTCCTCCAGCCCTCCATGTGATCCGGACCCTTTTTTTCCACTTCTTTAGGATGAAGAATGAGAAGAGAGTGCACCTTTCCCTCTGTCTCGCCCTGGTGCAAGTTTGCTTTGGTGAGTTTGAGTTTTGTCTCTTTTGCTGCTGTTTGCCCGGGTGCCATTTTAGAGGTGAGCGCTGCTAATGTCTCTCTAATCCTCTCACCGGCACGCGCTTTGGATTGCGAGGCTGCGTGCGCCGTTTTATGTCGCCGTGTTTGCTATAGACGTGTCGAGTAAACAGCCAATTTTGACAAATTGTTCTTTTTTTCCCCCCCTGTCCTGCCTCATCTGCCAATAAACTTCTGACTCACAGCAAGTGAGTTTTTTTTTTTTCCATTAAATTGATCATTGATTGATGTTTTAAGAGCCTGGCTTTTGTTTTGTCAAAAGTAGAATGTATTATAGGGATGGAAATAGTTATGGTGCTTCCTTTTTTCTGTGAAGATTTAACTATTTGTGAAGTGATAAAGACATTCAGTAATTTACTATATTAAATTTACTACTTTTGTGAATGTGGTGTGCCTATGATTGCTGCCACTGTTGTGGATGGAATAATAACCAAATTATTAAGCAGGACGAACAGATTTTGATTAGCCCCTGGCTAATTCCTTTTCAGCACGAGGTGACTACGCCCCACATTTTTTTGATAATGGACCCAGTAGTGTCAGTGGAAATATGGCATTGTTCAGTCTCTCCGAAGACACCCCCGTTGGTAAGTCAGCGCAGCAAGCAAGACAACTTGCCACAGCATACTAAAATCGAAAAAGAGACCTTCCAGACGTGTATTTAATGTAATACCAGGTCACTGATTTATTAGTGAACATAGATATTAATAAATTGATCCCGCAGCTCCACGCTTAGGATTTTTGGGCAGAATTCAAGCAAGGAGTCTATGATCACATGGGTGGCTAAATTTAATTTCTGGCTGCATTATTGCAGCCCAGAGTCTCACACATATGCACAGCTCCAAGGGACATTTGAGACAGATGCAAAAAGGTGGAAGCGACTCTCCATAAAGACAAACATGAAACGTGTAAATTTATTAATTTGTGCAAATTTATTAATTTATTCAAAAGTAAAGCACAAGAGCTCAGTTAAACATCAGGTGAGCATATTTTATTTGACTCGGAGTGTACACGTTCTTCATTCAAAGAGAAGGCAGACCATATAATTAATCTACAAAATAATGGCTGTTTCACTCTTAGAAGCACATAATTCCAATCTGTGATGTTTGTTTCCATAACAAAATGTTCTGATGTATAGCTTGTCAAATCCTCCATTATTTATAACCCAGGGACCCAGATATACATTCTGAATGGGA
>CM056379.1:103734103-103771603 GCA_029718625.1 Synaphobranchus kaupii | reverse complement strand
TCCAGAGGGGGAGATCCTACGGGGGCTCAAGATAACGGTCAACGACTCCGATCAGGTAGGCCTGGTCATTACGCGCTGGTCACGCACCGCCTCCCATGCGGGATGGATAGGATAGGAAACCATTGGACCGTTGGAAAGAACTGATCATTTAGTCCACCCCCCAAATGAGAGAAAGCCAATACAACCCCCCAAGCTACGAATGTAAGAACTTTTAAATCTTAAAGAAAATAATGAAGTGCCATTGAAATAAATTTTGTAAATGTTCGATTTTTAAAGAAATGTTTTATGATGTTTTGTAGAGTATTCTGGGGGCAATTGTAACAGGGGTCAATTGTAACACTTTTTGTTACAATTGCCCCCAACCCCAAACACATGAAACTAGCTAATTGAAACTTGATTAAGACATCCAAAGTTACACAATTGAAACTTGATTAAGACATCCAAAGTTACACAACATTTTCTGATCAAGATTAGACAGCTACTGAATCATAGGACTAAAAGGTCAAGACTGAAAGAGAAGAACAATGGTCAAGAACATTTATTTTTCATACCTCCAAAACCAGTCTTTGTTTTAAAAAAAAGAGAGAGCAGAGAATGGGGCATCAGTTGAGTGAGAATCTCAGCTCTAGCTTGAGAGAATACTCTAATACTCTTGTAAAAGTGAAGCATCGTGTATATGTATTTTACACTTAAAGGAAAATGTTTTATTGTAAAATAACTTGTAAAAACCAATAAAAAAACAAATGATAGATATATAGATAGATAGAAGTTGATAATAATGCTTATGTCATAATCCCCCCTCCCCCCTCATAAAGAAGGTTACAGCAGATGGTTTTGCAGAAACCTTACATTACCCTTTCTTCATTGTTCACACCTGCTGTTCGTCTGATGTAACACTAGATTATTAAATAAAAAAATAAAAAAATAATTAAAACACTGCAAAAACATGCTCATGCAATGACGTGCTGTTTGAACTCAACACGAATTACATTAAGTTTGAATTATTTACAGTTTAGTCTTGGCCGCTATTGAAATCACAACTGAAAATGCTTGTGACATGTAACTTTTATCCACCTCGTCTGTCTCATGACATATTTAAACAAGATTTAGTTACTTTAAGTCAAGCAAAGATTTAAATCACATTGAAGGAAGGGACATAAACTTTATGTCACCACCATACATATTATGCCTTTATACTGTATGTGCTTGTTTTCCTGTAATGCGTTTCTATGCTGCAGTGTGGTGTTTTCAACAAATTACAGTTGCCATTAGACATGAATGTGAAGACACCCAGTGGAATTGTGTTCTTTTACACAATGCACAGCCAGGGATATTTTCTCTTATGTAAAAGTGTGATTTAAACGTTTATTATGACAGTAGAATATTATTATGGGTACCTCGTTTTTGGGAATTGCAACCAGTTTTACATGGGGGGCAAATTAATATTATTGCTTAAGTATAGTCTAACCACATGGTGACTTTGTCATTGTACACAAGCTTGTAATACTTATTTTTCCACTCTTTTGCAGGGGGCTAATGCTAAATTTAACCTGAGGCTGGTTGGGCCCAGTCGGGTTCTCAGAGTCGTACCCCAGACGGTTCTGAATGAGGCGCAGGTCACCATCATTGTGGAAAACTCTGCAGCCATCGACTATGATAAGCAGAATTTCCTGACCTTCAAGGTGAGGACATTTTTCAACGTGAACTTTTCTATATTCTTCTTCTGCCTGATCAGACAGTAAAGGGAAAATCATGTGTAACATCATGTACTGTATGTCCTGGATGAATTGAAATGTTTGTGCACAGTTACATACGGTTCTCTGTTCACTGTTGGCTGTAGTAGATTTCCCTCCAAAATGTCCACTGGGACAGCTCAACAGGTGACTTTAGGCCATCAATGCCAATAAGCCCAAAGTGGAATATGTAGGCCTCATGTGGATAGTTCTCCTATCTTTACACGCTCTAACATCTGAGACATTTAACCAGCTCCTTGCCGTCGAGATTGATACGCCCGAGAGATTCAGCTCGACGGCCGACATTGTCATTCACCTCCTGGACACCAACGACAACACTCCCAAGTTCTCCTCTGACTATTACATCGCCAGGATAGCAGAGAATTCCCCCGGCGGCTCAAATGTTGTGTCCGTAACGGTACGTTTTGCCTTGTTCTGCTCCCATCCCAACCTTACTAACCAAGCCGATCAAAATCCGTAATTATAACACATGCTAATATGTGTATAAAGACTTGCTAATATGTGTATAAAACAAGAAATAATCATTCTAATAACACACAAGAACAAAATGTTTGAGTTGTCTGCACATATAGCTGTTTTTGGGAAATTATACATTCTGCTTTAAACTGTGCTCGTTACGAGGCAAGACCATTTTGTCAAGTCTGAACTGCAGTAAGCCTCCAGATGGCTATCCCTGCCATTATATTGTGTAATGAATATGCCTGATATGTAGTGCGTGTACTACTGAGCAACAGTAATTTTATTAAAATTCAGATTATTACTTAACCTATCTCGTTACATAACCTACAAAGCACAGACTGTTTGAAATTGGAATATTTGTCAGCTGTCTATGTTAAGAGAGAATTCAGAAATATGTGGACTTTTTTTCCTTATTTGATTTCCTTTTAATTCCAAAACAGTTTATAAAATCATGTTTATATATTAAAAAGAAAAGCACTTAGACATGAGAGTAGGAAGTTAAATTGGGGAATTACACAGTACGTACATACATAGTGGGGTCGCATAGTTTTATAAGCAATTACCTAGTGTTTCTGTCTGCCTTTTAATACCAGTAGAGAAAAACAGACGTTGCTAGATCTAAATCCCTAGACATTGTGTAGCTTTAGATCATCGGGGGTTATCTCCCAGGCAATTCCAATCAGCTAAATGAACTGCCAAGGAATGACCTTGGTCTAGGAGTGGATTACCATCAATCAGCAAAAATCTTTCATTTCCAGTCCCATTTGCCAATGTACAATACAGTGGACGTGGCTACACTTCATAACGTAACTACGCTCATACGTTAAAAGATGGTTGTGTTTCGTGTGACTTCGGATGGAAATGGTTTATGTGCGTAACATTTTGCAACCACCTCTCCTTGTGCTCAGGCCACTGATCCGGATTCAGGCCTTTGGGGCGAGGTGAAATACTCAGTCTATGGATCAGGGGCCGATTTGTGAGTACAATTACCGTGCTTTTCAAACAACACCAGCGATTGCTGATTATGTCTTTAGCGGTCTGGGGCATCGTGGAGCTTCCTGCTGGTGCGGAATAGAGAGCAGAATAAATCCTGCACAAGTCATCACTTATGCAATATCATTAATTCTGATATTCTAATTCATTTACAGAGAAAAGAAAAATGAACAGCCCAACGACAGCAAT
Organism: Synaphobranchus kaupii; assembly: GCA_029718625.1. Taxonomy (NCBI): domain Eukaryota; kingdom Metazoa; phylum Chordata; class Actinopteri; order Anguilliformes; family Synaphobranchidae; genus Synaphobranchus; species Synaphobranchus kaupii. Next base: position 103,768,208 of record CM056379.1, on the reverse strand, counting down.
AATTATAATTAACACTTTCATCTGGGGGAGTCATTTTTGTGTGTTGTTGCTGAGAATCCATAAATTAGTCGTCCTTCTGCCTGTCCAGGGACTTATCTAGTCCTGTTTACACTGTATATGATTACTGAGTGAACACATTTAAGACTATGTTAAGGGGGTAATGATTCTAAGGGTACTGACATGATTTAAAAACACTGTGAGGTTTCACTTTATGAAAGATTTGTTCAAGTAACCATTTTAAGGATCCCTGACAAGATTTGTGAATACATTTTATTGCCGTTAGGTTCTTGGCGCAAACATTTGATTGTGAAGTGAAAAATGTCCACAACCCTGCACCTTGGTAATCAGTATTAACATTCTTAACACATCTCACAATCCTAAACCTTACAAAAGCAGAGATATTTATAAGTGAGAGGTCCTTTGGAACTTTCTAGAAAATACCGCAATCCCACTCTGTTCTATGTGACCTGGATGAGGAAGAGAATAGAAAGGGAGTCAGTACTTTCCCAGATAACAAAAGTAGTACTGCTTCACATCCATTGTGAAGAAAACAAAAATAATTCATTTTTTATTTGTATAAATCTTGCGAAGCAGAACAATGACAAACGCGGTTGTGTCTAAACAGAATGACAGAATGTGACAACATCTGTGTTTTGAACTGAACAGTCAAAAGCAAGAAATGTATGAAATGTTTTTCATAGTTCGGCTCCTACTCCCACTGTACAGAGTGGATAAATCCATCCAGGCTAGATCCACCTGTCATAATGTAAGATTTGGATTAACAATATGTAAATATACCCAATGTAAATTTCAATTAAATTTTTATTTTGTGTGTGTGCGTGCGTGCATGCGTGTGTGCGTGTGTGTGTGTGTGTGTGTGTGTGTTCATGCGTGTGTGCCGAGGGGTCCTGGGACATGCTAAAATAGGATTGAATTGCAGAGACAGTAACCCTTTACAGAACAAGGCCTATTTCTAGAAAAATAAAACATCCACACAATCAGGGCCTGCAGAAGACATAGGCCAGTATGGCCAGACCTGTTTCTGTATTTCATACCAACTGCTGCTCTAATATATTAAATCAGACCTAGCAGCTAAAATGTCAGCTCTTGAAAATGATTAGGCCCATGAAAGACAGCCGAAAACTTTTCTTGTGGCCCTATATGAAACAACTTCCTCTGATATGACCTGCAAGTGAACCAGCATTGGTGTAAACTATAACCTGCACACACACACTGGCCCTCCAGGGGCCTCATTTATATAAAAAAAAGTACTTTAGATCAAATTTGATCTTACGTGTGGCACACGTAGAAAATCATGACAAAGTAGTGATTTATAAGATTTCAACACGACTTCATTTGACCATGGAAACGGTCACAGCTCCACGTCAGGTCTTCACTTGGCGTACGCACATTACCTGCTGGTTATGCCGAAGCATTTCAAGCTTGAGAGCCACACGTGAACGCTTATTGGCGTTGGAAATTAAACTTTCTATTAAATGTATGCGACCAGTTAGCCCCAGGGCGCAGTTACAGTGCTCATTCACATGCGTTCAATTTGAAGTTCATTTGAGATTCATAGACGTAAGTACGTACGGCAGACGCACGCTATTTTAAACAAGCGCAGCCAATTAAATAATGCTTAAATAATAGCATAAAAGCATAAATAATGCTTAATTTAAAGAAATGTGCTTACGTGAAAGTTAAAGATGACGTCCAAGTACTTTTTTATAATTGAGGCCCCAGGAGCGGAACTGCTCACCCCTACCCTATTGTGAAAGGCACTATACTAACATACTGTGCATACAGAAAGACAACGTATAGTTGAAAGTTATGTCAGGGCTGTAAATGTATTTGGGGTTTTTACACATTATTTTCATCGTTTTTGCTTATTATCACCGTTGTATTGTAGCTCTTGGGTCAATTGCTTTATGAATATTTTCTTCACCTTTGGTTAGCAACTTGTCATGATTGATTGAAGTATAGAATAAAACAAGCCTCAAATAGACATCGTCCGCAACTATGCCAGAAATCTGGGGCACAGTGTGACTGACAAATTTTTTATTTTTTTCACCTTCTCTTCTAACAACAATTTGCATGTCATCAGTTTGCCAGAACTCATAAAAAGATACAAAGGTGTTTTAGAGATCACTGATAAACAGTAGCAAATAAAATTACATTCAAAACACACACAGAATGCAATCTTTGATACAAATTATAATTTAATGGATGAGCGTAATGCTGTTGTTGTTGTGTGTGGCCTTCGATTAAAGAACTAAGATGGTTTCCAGTAACTTCTCTTCAATGAGGAGGATATCTGCTGTTGCCCTGGTAGTTCAGCTTCTCTGCTGCACAAACAGCTTATTTAGAGCTGGCTGCCAGGTTCGGCCTAATCTTGTAATTGGATTGGAGGGGAATAAATAGACTGTCAGAGTTGCCTCATATAACAGGGCCAATTAACTTGCAAAGTGACAGCTGGAGGTAAGAGCTTTCAAGTTGTTGAAAAGAGGCAAGATACATGGATATGCAAATGCATGCTTGGATCTCACCTCAGAGCGGATATCCAATTATAACGTGTGAAAACTCACAGACACCAGAAAACTTGTTATATCTCACAAGGCACAAGTGTAAAGAACAGCTGAATAAGATACAAGCCCAGATGTCAGTATGATTTGGAATAAGGCTTTGCTTTATTCCAGACCTAACCATGTATATAATTGCATTTAAATTCTAAAACCTCCTTCAAATTAGGCCATTCACACCCAAGTGGACGCTTTCTGAATTATTTATAGATTGTGGGGTGTTAGCAAGTAGTCAACATGCTTTGGAGAAACAAACAAAAAAAAAAGCTTGCAATTTATTTTGTCTGACTCTCTTACACTTCACACATCTTTATTATTGAACTTTTCTCCGATGCATGAAAGGTTCCTCATTCACCCAACATCAGGAATAATCTACACTCAGCCCTGGGCCACTCTGGATGCCGAAGTGAAGTCCAAGTACAATTTCTATGTGAAGGCCGAAGACACCGATGGCAAGTACAGTCTCGCAGAGGTCTTTGTCACTGTCCTGGACCTCAATGACCACTCCCCAGAGTTCGACACAGACCTTCTGGAGAAGACCATGATTATCGGAGCGCCAGTAAAAATAGAGGTTAGTCCGCTTTGGGATCAAACGGGACATCTCAGTACTGGTCCTGGAGGGATGCAGTCCTACAGAATGTCCAGCTATTGTAAAACACCCTCACAATCTGATCTGGGGGTCAAATGTGATTCAATCAAGATATTGCTCACCCTTACAAAACTGTATAGTTTGCCGCAAACTAGCAGCTAACATGAAGCGCTTTTGCCGCAAACTAGCAGCTAACATGAAGCGCATTTGCCGCAAACTAGCAGCTAACATGAAGCGCATTTGCCGCAAACTAAATTGTTTACAACAAAATGTTGCCAGAAGTTTGTCAGTGTTTGCCAGTAGCGGCAAACTAAAAAGTTGTTTGTAAGGGCACCCACACTGGCTCTGAAATAAATAACAAAGGCCTGGAGATGAACAGAATTATGCTTTTCGCTTTAGTAAGAATACAGGCACACATATTCATACTGGCGCTGGTCTTCAGCGTATGGCCTCACAGAAAGCATGACAGGTGTGTGTGTGTGTGTGTGTGTGTGTGTATGTGTGTTCTCAGGCGGTAGATGATGATGCAGAACAGCCCAATAATGTCATTGAGTACTCCATCATGAAGGCGGACCCAGATAACATTTTTGACATTGATGCGGATACTGGTGAGATCAAGGTGAAGCCTTACATCAAGTCCTTGGAGATCGTGCACAACATCACCAAGAAGACGGACTGCAAGTGGTCACTGGTGGTCCAAGCCCGAGACCGAGGCTCGCCGTCCTTCAGCACCACCGCCGTGGTCAAGATTGACCTCACAGAAGAGGTAATATTCGGCATGGCATCAGGGGCCGGTTGCATAAAACATTTACGCCTGGGACAAATGTGCTAACGTGCTAACGTTGGACGTTCAGTCAGGTGTAAATTTCACATCAGTGTTACAAGTTTGGGCATTAACAAAATGTCCGACATTGCTCAGCACTGCAATCTATGCCTAATAAGGGGTAGACATAAGCCGGGCATAACTTTGACTTCTGCAGTAATTAATTACTACTTGCCACCTTTAATGCAGAAAAATAAGGAATGCTCCACACCCCCCACATCAGAAGATTTTGACAGACATGGTTGAAAGGTTACTGTATAAGGATAGACAACAGTTTTGCACCTCACGCATTGAAAAACATACACACACACACACACACACACACACACACACACACACACACACACACACACACACACACACACACACACACACACACACACACACACACACACACTGGCAGCATTGCCTGCTACCGCTCAGATTTTTTGCTCATGATTGTGTTATTCTTACTATTGTGAAAGACATTGTGCATATGGAAAAAAAAATGTATTCTTCAATACGGCATGACTCTGCATTATAAGGGATTGGTGGCAACCCAGGTAATGACAATCCAAGCTTTCTTCTTCTTATAATTTGTGTTTGAATTACTACATTTGGACAATAATATATATTTTTTGAACAAACAAATCAATAAGAGATGGAACTTCTCCAACTGAAAAACAGGGTTTTCTTGGCTTTAATTTCATAACGCCATTTCATAAGAAACTAAGTGGGCTAGTTCCATAGTATGCAAATTAGGAGCTCACACTTTTATGCAACTGACTTTGCAAATGAACATCTGTCATAAGTAGTAGTACCTGCCAACATGTAGCTGGTGCAACCGACGTCATCCTCTGGCTTACGCCAGACATATGTCCAATGTAAGTGGGGACTAACAATGTTCAACATAAGGTAAACATCGGGCATAAGGGCTGGTCTTACCTTTATGCAACCGGCCCTTGAGGTTTTTAAACAGAGTCAGACTAAGTAATTTCCATGTAAATATATTGCAGTTTTATCATAGCATCTACATGTTGATATATCCCATACATTTGCTTTTAACAACCTTATTGTGTTTTGAGCTTATTTTAAATGGACAGAAATATGTTAATATGTTTAATTATGTTTATGTACTTATTATTTTTTCTTCATATTTCATATTTTTATGGATAATTTATAATATTGCATTGGATATTTTCTTAAATACATAATATTTTAACTTCAAAATAGCATTTATTGAATTATTATTCAATGTTTCTTTTTACTTTCTTTTCACTGTTAATTCCACATTCTAAATATGCCTTTTTCACATCGCTGTACCTTTTTAACTGACTGTCAATCTGGGAAAGGATATTCTTGGTCTTGCTTGTGTTAGCTTTGGCGCTATTTCTCAATGAATTCACAGCTAAACTGTCAATGACCATAGACACGTGGTTTTTGTATGAGGCAGGATGTTGTATAAGTTGTCTTTGTGTGTGTGTTGTATTGTGTTTTCAGATCAAATCCAGAATTATGTCGTACTTCTTGAGCCTCAGGCAGCGTCCCTGGACTGTTTTCTGGATTTGTTTGAGCGTTGTCATCTTCGCCATTTCACTAACGACCCTTATTTCCTCAATCTCTTACTGGAACGCTGTGAAAAAGTCTCGCGTCCACGCACAGGGCAAGATCAGAAAGATTATTCGGAGACCCAAAGTATAAATGCTTATATTACAGACCTGATACATTCATACTCAACGTTCCTCCAAAACTCGGACATACAGGAATCGAAGAGAGATTTCTATTTTTTACATCATTCTGTAAAGAACATTTTTTGTCTGTAAAAGAGTACAGGAGCACAATTACTAGAATCACAAAAGGATTATGGGACTTTTCTCATTGTTGTTAGTCAAATTTTTATTATTATTGATGATTAATGGTATACAAATTATCAATGGGAGATTAATTCATTGATTCTGTGGAGATATTTGTCACTAAATGAAAAGACAATCTTACATGTTATAGTGTATGCATATTTTATTATCTGGATTTTGAGAAATGGTAGTTTTCTCATTACTTCACACCATGCGCTGTCCGTGGATGACAACACACATACCGACACTGCGACTAAAAAGTCACATTCGGTGCTGCATGATGCTGTCTGAAGTGCTCCATTCAACCCTTCTGATCTTGTCTGGAGGTGCAGTCGAACTTCTGAAACAATACCAAGGAACAATATGTGTCTGGCGCTTTTTTTAAAATGCAGCGTGGACCTGCATTGCAGCATGCATGCGAGAGAAAACCAAAAGCACCGCACTGTAAGACGAACCCTGGCGACTAAAGAGCGAATGCTGACCTCTTGTGTTTTGCTGTATTTACTGTAAACCCCCGTTTTGTGGTGTCTCTGTGTCTGTGAGAGAGAGAGTGTGTGTGAGTGAGTGAGAGAGAAAGCGAGAGTGTGTGAGTGAGTGAGAGACCGAGAGAGAGAGAGTGTGAGTGATTGAGAGAGCGAGAGAGAGAGAGAGAGAGAGCACTTTGTGATTTAACTGCACAGATGTTGTCTGGAGTCCTCTTGCAGTGCCGCGCCCACACATGACTTGTGAATGCATGTTTTGGACGTGATGATAAAGATCTTATAACGGTCCTATGGACTTGATTAAAAGTCTTCTGTTTGTGCTCTTTTACAGACTCAACTCAAGGGGCCTATGGCAACCTTTTTAATGCAAAGTAGAGACAATCCAATGAAAGCTCTAGGTATGGTCGCTGGTGTCATTAGTGTACTGGTAGTTGTGACAGTCGTGATCTCGACGGCTATGTTCATGCGCAACATAAAGTCCAACAGGATAATGCCGGCCCGCCGGGTCATCCGGAGGAGGCCCAGGAACCAGCGCCCCTGGACTTTTGGGTTGCCATTGCTCCGCCGCGGCAACCGCTCCGCCAATTTCAGCGTCGAAGACCCCGATGACAACGGCGATAATATCAACCTGAACAACAACACCAGCGTCCCTCCGCCGCTGCCCCCGTCCGCCCCCAACCTGCCCCCGCCCCCTCAATACTACCACAAGCAGAAGCAGACAAAACTAGCGGTGCCTACTGTCTCGGGTTCAATGGAGTCCATCGCCTCCGGAGTGGCCAGGAGGGACAGAGACGACAACATCAGCTCAGCGCTGGTTTCTGAGCTCAAAATGAGGCTCGAAAAAAAGATTATGGAGAGCAACAGAGGCTACTATTAATTCTCTTTCTGTATCATCGTGAACCAGTTGATCGCTCGCTCACACAATCACATATGCTTTAATGTTTTATGGTGAAGGAATATCGTGATTCCTGCTGTTAATCGTGCATGTGTCTGAAACAGGTGGCAGGCTAGGCCATGTTCTGCGCATGAATCTAATCTATTTGGACTTTCATTGTACTTACCATCCAGATTCTGGTCAGGACGTTTTTATATGTGTCCGTCAAAAGGCTGTTGATTTGCAAACGCATCGGAATAAACTGAACCCAAAGCATAATATGTTTTTATTGCCGGAGTGAATTTGAAATGAATATTGTTTTTTTCACGTACAATTTTGTGTTGATTTCTTTCATGATTTTGTTACTCAAATTTATTTTGAGAAGTTTTGACTTTTCACCTTTTTGTGCTATCACTTGAAATAGTTAGTTAATTCATATCCTACACCATGAGGCTTAATTAATGTTTCCAACAAATAAAAAGCAATTTATTGATAATTAAAAATTAACTGTCTATTTATATGTACTATTGCCATTTTAAGATTTAAATAGCTCTATAATGCACTACTATTTTGCAGGTTATATGGTACTATCAGAGTTTTAAAAACATAGAAATTGAAAGATGCATTCTCATGTATTACTTTGTATAAAGATGTCTTTTTATATTTGATGTTTAAGATGTCTATTAAACTGTCATTATTATGAAAATGCATTATCGTAATTATAACACTGTGTGGGGTTGGTAATGTGATCCGGGGTTAAACATGGCTGAGATGAGACCACAGCAAGATTATTGGTGCAACCAGCAAACTTTAGAATCAACATACTGTCCGCAGAGGTATAGTAAACACTACGGTGCAACCAGCTAACTTTAGAATCAACATACTGTCAGCAGAGGTATAGTAAACACTACGGTGCAACCAGCAAACTTTAGAATCAACATACTGTCCGCAGAGGTATAGTAAACACTACGGTGCAACCAGCAAACTTTAGAATCAACATGCTGTCAGCAGATGTAATAGTAAACACTACGCAATGGCGACAAAAAGCAGAGCAAGGCAAGGTAGTTCAGCTGGAAAAACTGCTCATAGCGCAACGGGAGATCCGTTTTAAACTGAGAAAGGCTGCCGTTGATGATGAGGGAGTGGGCTCAGCTCAGTTCCGCGGCTGGGGAGGCAGAATATGCGTCTGGGTCGCGCGACTCGCGCCGAGTTTTAGACGTCGTCAAGGCAACATCTTCAGACCATTCGCACCAAGCTGAGTCAGCTGTGTTGTTGCAGCAGCTGGCTGGACTGGAAGTTAAAGCCGGCTTGCCGTGTAGTTGTCAAAAGCACCAGAACTGCAGCTGCAGAGTATTGCTCCTGGACCAACTGACTAAGTGCTGCCACAAACCACCAAAAACTGGACAGAACATAATTATTTTATTTCATGCATAATCCTGCTGATATTTCAATTTAACACTGCTCCGGTTCCTGTTCTTGTTTTAGCTTATCGAATTTACGAACTTCCATTATACATTACATTATAGGCATTTAGCAGACGCTCTTATCCAGAGCGACTTACACAACTTCTTATTACATTTATCCATTCATACAGCTGGATATATACTGAAGCAATTCAGGTTAAGTACCTTGCTCAAGGGTACAACGGCAGTGTCCTACCTGGGAATCGAACCTGCTACCATTCAGTTACAAGTCCAGTTCCTTAACCATTATACCACACTGCCGCATAAACTTCCTTTATGACAGTGGGGTTTGCAACAGTTTGACGAGAGAAATATTTTTGATTGTATGGAACTTGAATTTATTAAAATTGAAACATTTATGGTAAAATCAAGGAAGGTTTGTGGAACACAAAAATATTTAAAGGACCAAATATTGAAATCCCATGTCTTTTTAACCTTTGTTCTCTATGGTTGTATATAATCATCTTGATCTTACTCTCCATAAATATTGGTTAAAATTATAATTAAATCAATACACAAAGTATTACGTAATTAAATTTTTAAATCAAACAGTAAAGACACAACACGCTGTGTTATGCAAATTATGCATATTAAACACGCTGGATCATACAAATTATTTACACAAGAAAGTGCAAAATAAAATAGTTCTAGTGAGAATTTGCAACTAGGCCTATCTTTTTTTTTCAGATATGAGTTTGAAATTCAAATTCAAATATAATTGAGTATATTGCCTGTAATTGTGATATAGTGCATATTAATAGGTCGGCCACCACACCCCTATGTAATATATAATAGGTTGGCCACCACACCCCTATGTAATATACAAGCTCGTTTCAAAAGACTATGTTCTTGTCCTGAGGGGAAAAAAACATGGGACATACGAATAATGTGCTATATGTTAAATTTAACTCTCAGTAGTGGACATTAAAATTAGCAAAGGAACGTTTGTATTTAATTGTATACATACAGTAAATGTTCAAATGTAAATGTTCAACACACATACCTGTGAATTTTCATGTAAATGAGGCATTTACTATAAATCTGTATAAATAATAAATGAAATATAATATTGTATCTCTTGTTTTATATATGTATTTTATGTTTTTATTCAAGTATATTCAATTATTAAATTATTTATTTGAAACTATGTTCAGTGTTATTCCACACAGTTGATTTTATTTATGTTTATTTATGATTATTTTCTGATTATTTTATTTATGATTATTTTGATAAATAAATGACCTCACTTTGCATTGTCTTTTAATGTTTATTTAAAACATTTGTGCGTGCTATACAAAACATATGTGATGGTCTAACATGTTATTGTTTAGTATTTCATACAATCTTAATAATGATAGTGAGAAAGGAGGTTGAAGAAAGAGGCTCCATGTTTAGTGAAAAATTAAATACATGTTGATTCAAAGCTTGATGCAAATCTTTCACTCCCTAGTTTATTACACATTGTAATCCCAGACTTATGATAATAATATCGGCCACTTTGTTACAATACGGACCTTATTTGTTACAAGAATAACTTTAAAAAGCATGGTCAGCACATGGTAAAGCATTTCACTTGAGATTTTGTTTTCAGAAATTCATTCAATATGATAAAATATAAGAGAGAAAAAATATGAATATTGAAGCTATTATAGATAAATATTATTAATAATATGTATATAATAATAAATATGTAGTCTCAAATTGAATGGATAGAATAAAGCTAACAATGATTTAATTGAGCATTCTGAGAATGTTAGTTTCATCAATTTGTTGACTGAAATACATGTGGTTTTCTTCTTGTTTAAATACTGTATGGTACATACCTGAAGGTGCCATTTCTTTTGGCACAGAATGGTCTCCAGTGACATCACTATGTCCTCTGTTCCATGTTTCATCAGCCTTAAAATCAATACTAGAATAGGCAATGCTTTCCCTATTCACAATATGATATACATTTCCTTAAACCATAGAAATACGAGATTAATCATATTAAAGGGTAGAGAGAGAGAGGAGATGCTGTGTTCAGCCAGTCTTTGTTCTGCTTCTTAATATAACATATTATCTTTATTTGCCTTTCAGATGCCTTGACCCTGACTTACACAGCTTAAAACATGGCCACTTTTACATAGTACAGGACGGTTTTTACCTTTCAACTTCCGGGTCATAGGTCCTGACTGCATCCGGTGCACAGCTCTGCTTCGTCCAGCTTATCCCTGGCCCTGCAACTTAACCCGGTCCCCACCCTGTGCATAAGGGCATACAAAGCCTTTAGGCAACAAAGAGCTAGCGCCAAGTCATTGGGATCACAAGCGATAGCAGGTGTTTATACACAACCTACTTAGACGTCCTACGTACATTAACCTGCAGAATAAAGTTAAGCGCACTTAGTAGGTGCAAGAAGGAGTCTGAGTATGTAATGCTTCAGGTAGAAAATTAGTTTTTGGATACTGTTTTCAATGTAGCACAGGTGGAGCTAGTGAATGAATGTTATTAATGTTTATGAAATTATTTACTATGCTTTGGCAACACAAGCAAGTTATTTGTCATGCCAATAAAGAACCATTTGAATTGAATTGAATTGAATGATGTTCAGAATTCAGCATCAGGTGAGCCAAGATGCCCAGATGAACATCATAGTAGGTGCGAGAGGGAGACTGGACGTGTCCCTGCAACTTTAGTCCAGTTCCTATATCGTAATCCCGTCCACACCCCCACAGCCACCTTTTTGCTCCATTAATCTGACCCTACACTCTTCATAATCCTGTTCCCTTCTCCCCCCAGACCAGGTCTATTCCTGGAAAGCTGCATGCTTCCAAATAATGAGCTTGAACCATTGATCCCAGTGGGAACATTCATCTAAAAAAGAGGGAGAGTGATGGTACCACCGGTCTCCCTCTGGGATGTACGAGGAGGATATGTGATCACATCCAGAAGGAGTTGGTTTCATTCTATAATCTACATGCATTTTTCATATATTGACATGCATGCATCAAGTAATCTAAAATACAAGCCGCCACAGGAAATGTTTTCATTATTGAGTTGTTTCAGTTTTTACTTCTAATTTAATTGTTACTCGTTTTGAATTGATCATTTTATGTGGAACACTTCATACTGCAAACATATGAAAAGTGCTTCATAAATAAAGTAATTTGCATATTTATTTTAATTTTTATATGTGAAACTACCATACATCGTAAAAACACGTTGTTTGTTTCGTAGAAGGAAAAGGTACAACGTTCAGCTGGTAAAATCATTAACAATGTGGCTGTATGGAAGGAGATGGGATTACTGGGTCTGGAGAGACAGGATTACGTTGCTGTAGAGTGCATTCAGGCTTTGGGATAATAGATGCCATGGAATTCAAAACAAAGATGTATGTTGATTGAAAGGGTTTGCTCAGTTCATTCAGTAGAAACACTCAAAGGTCACAGTATTACGGGCATAGATTATAGGCCAGAAGAGAGCATTACTCACCTAATGAATACCTCACCAGAATTGTTGTGCAAATTGTATTTCCAGAAATTCAGCATTATAAATAGATATATTATTTTTTATTATGGTTATTTTAAGTAATATTGTTAAAAATGGCAGTGAAGTTAGTAGTTTTTAAAAATTATTTCTGTTGTATTTAGCAATTATAATTATTATGCTATTTTAAAGTTGTTCTGCACACCTCAAATTTCCTGACATTTGGGCCCTGATTTACTAAGACCTTTAGCATGTGCAAAACCTTTTAGCAAACGGAAAACTAATAACACAAACAATGATTGGTGCAAAACAAATACCATGACCAATCATTGGTCATGGTACATCTCTGAGTGGATGGCTACCCATCACCTGAAGCTCAACCTTGACAAGACAGAGCTCCTCTTCATGCCGTACAAGACCTCCCCACTACATGACCTCTCCATCACCGTTGATGGGACCGTGGTGGCTGCCTCCCGCACTGCAAGCAACCTGGTGGTGGTCCTGGACGACCGGCTGGACTTCAAAGAGCACATCAGGGCGACGGCACGGTCCTGCAGGTTCCTCCTGTACAACATCAGGAGGATTCGACCGTACCTGACCACCTACTCCACCCAGCTTCTTGTCCAGACCATGGTCACCTCACGCCTGGACTACTGCAACTCCCTGCTCGCAAGCCTACCGGCCTGCGCCATTCTGCCTCTTCAACTCATCCAGAATGCAGCTGCCCGGCTTGTGTTCAACCTCCCGAAATTTTCCCACGTAACCCCCCTGCTGAGGTCTCTCCACTGGCTGCCAGTTGCAGCCAGGATCAGGTTCAAAGTTCTGACCCTGGCCTACACTGCAGCAAATAGGACAGGCCCCGCCTACCTGCAGGACTTAATCCAGAACTATGTTCCTGCTCGACCACTTCGCTCTTCTACAGCAGGGCGACTGGCACTTCCCCCCCTCCGTGTCAAAGGCTCTCGCTTGTCCCGACTGCGGAGTTTTTCCACATTAGCACCTCAGTGGTGGAATGAACTTCCCATTCCCCTACGTTCTACTCCAACCCTGCCTGCATTCCGTCGAGGCCTGAAGACACACCTCTTCAGACTCCACCTTGACTGATATCCTCACCTAGGAATATCAGTTCCCTGTTCCCTGTGTTTTCCTGTTTGTTTATTATAGTTTATAATAGTATTTGGAATGGTTTATAATAGCACAGTTTATAATAGTATTTGGAATGGTTTATAATAGTATAGTTTATAATAGTATTTTGGAATGGTTTATAATAGCATAGTTTATAATAGTATTTGGAATGGTTTATAATAGTATAGTTTATAATAGTATTTGGAATGAAAGTGTGGTGTTGCTGATTTGCCCACAGCTTACTGTGAACTACAGTCAACGTTCATTGCTAGGGATAGCTGCTACATTATGCAAAGGATGTGCTTTGCCTTGTCTGTTCTGTAATGATGATGATGTCTCTGTACGCACTTACTGTACGTCGCTTTGGATAAAAGCGTCTGCTAAATAAATGTAATGTAATGTAATTGGTCATGTTACTGGTTTTGCATGTGCTAAACATTTTTGGCCTTAGTTAATCACGCCCATGATCAGCAAAAATACTGTCAGTAATATACTTAGTACGCCTTGTTGGACAGAAATGCAGATGCACCAGTCAAGGGGATATGAGGGAGTGTTTTCCCAGAGTTGCTGGAGGGAGCTTTATGTGAATGTTCACAGACTATGGGTGTGTGGTATGTTGTATTATTATTATTTAAATTTTTCTTTTACATTTTATAAAGGTTTCCTTTAAACTGAAAGTATCCTTTTATAATGGTAAATGAAGCTGAATTGAAATGACAACAATCATTTTACATGCACTTCATTGAGCATTCAGCCTGACTTAGGTACATCTTGCGAAATACTGTATTCATGAATTAAAAATGTCAAAATAATGAATTGTTTCCATACATTCTCAAATGTTTTCATTATTCATTAACTGCCAACCATCAGTACATTATTTAAATTTTAGACAGCCATTGAGCCTGGGAGCAGATACCGTCTACAGCCATATATTTGTAAAAAGGACACACTTTCTATGATTGGAAGTAATAAAATGCAACTTTGTGTGTCTGCCCTGCGATGGATTGGTGACCTGTCCAGGGTGTATTCCTGCATCATGCCCAATGCATGCTGGGATAGGCTCTAGCCCCCCATGACCCTGACCAGGAATAAGCGGGTTAGATAATGGATGGATGGATGGAAAATGCAACTTTTTTCAATTTCCTAAAGAGGTATCAAATTTATTGTTCAACAAACATTTCAAAGCGTATCTTACATTTGTATATCATACACTCTCCCACTGTCTGGGGAAGAAAGGCCTTGTACATTTCACATGACAGATAAACCTTAACAGACTCATCACCTAAGGCTTTCTTTTCCTGTACAGTTGGATGACATTGGTTATTTTATACCTCTCTCTATACTTTCAAATGTAGAGTTGAGATATTAAGACTATGAAACATTTGGGTATGGACCTTCCATATCTGTTCTGGGATATGCTTAATTAGTAAAGTTCAGCCGTGACGTTGGACTTTTGCGTTTTATCGTCCGATCTGCGCCTCGGCCTCTTGTCCTCCTTAGAATCCTTGCACAGGCCCTCGTCGCTGGCCGCTTGCAGGCTGTCGAAGGTGCCCTGCCTCTCTGTGGGTTTCTGAGTGCTTTCCCTGTGCCGCCTTTTCCTGCAAAGCTCAATGCAGCGGTCGATACAACTGACCCTAGTCTGGGTGGTGCAGGCGTACATGCCGGCGGGAACCGCCAAAACCATGGCGCAAACAATGACGATGATGTGAATGAGCTTCTCCCTCTGCTCCAGTTCGCTGACGTCACTGCCGGTCACGAACACGACGCATTGGCCGTTCCGGGGAGCCTGGTTCTTCAGCGTCACGCAAATCTCATACTTAGTCACCGGCAGCAAGTCCGTGACTGAGTAGCTGTTTATCCTGGGCCCGATATAGATCATCTCTTTCTTGGCGGCGTCCGATCTGCCGAAGTGTATCGTGTACCAGGTCTCGTCGGGGTTCTCGGTCACCGCGTACCACTCCAGTGTAATTCCGTAGACCGTCTGCTTGGCGATGCGAATGTCAATGTAGACGTTTTCCTCAGCTGACGCCCTGGGGAACGCCGGGGAGAGCGACGTGGAGACGTTCCGCGACTTGACATTCACTAGGATGCCGACAGAGGAGTTTCCGATGAAGTTGTTGGCGGTGCAGGTGTAGACTCCTCCGTCTGCCATGTTCAACGATGGGATCACCAGCTGTGACCTGACGGTCTCCTCGTCCACCCGTGTCTGTGACACTGAGACAGTTCAGAACATAGCAAAGGTCAACAGTCTGCATGCAGTAACTAGAGGACACTTTCAACGGCACTTACTGTACATAGATTCGCTGTCTATGGGTAGAAATTAAAAATTTGTGTGTGCCTAGAGCATAAAGCAGAGGTGGGCAATGAGGGCCGTATCCGTTTCTGGTTTTCATGCCAACTTCTGGCCTTAATTACCTAATTAGCCCTAATATTTACGTCATTTGAAATTTTAGCTAAAATTCTTAATAAGCGCATGAATGACAGCCGAAGACTTCTTGTGTCCCTATATGAAACATTTTAATGTGATCTAATCTACCAGTGATGGTGTAAACAGCCAATTAGCTCATTTAGCTGGGGTAATTGGTGGGAACAAAAACCTGCATACACACCGGCCCTCCAGGACTGGAATTGCCCACCCCTGGCATAAAGGATATGACAGATGCAAATCTAACACCTGCTATGGAATGGCATCAAGTAAGATGATGCGAGTGCGGAGTCAGGTACCACAAAATGGGTGAACCTATCATGTGCATTCACAGGAGTCAATGATTGACAGCACATCCCTCCACCCATTGTGGTGCTAATGAAGAGTCATTTTCACCTCACAAATGAAAGCCATTGAGTTACCCTTTACAAACATGTGCTTTTAACAGCTCATCATTGCAAAAGAAAAACAAGCTCACAGGGTACAGTATGTAAGCGGGAGTGAAGTTGTTTTAATGACTTTCTGTACACAGAGAATGCACACATTGACAGCATTCTCACAAGTCTTTTACTAGCCCAAAAACAATATCTCAATAACAATATCCTCTGATCTACTGGGAGTTTGCTTGTCTGCACTCCTCTCCAAAATAGAATGATTCATGGACGTAGATCCCGGGGGAACAGTGGGTTTAGGGGGGACATACCAAATTGTGCCCCAATATTATCAAGTTTATTGGGTGGTACTCCCCAGGTGAAAAAGTAGTATACTTTAGTGTAATAAAAATATAATTTAAGTACACAAAGGTTATTACAAGTATACTTTCCCTTTTTGTACTTAATTTGAAGTATGTTTAATATGTACTTTTAAAAAGTGTACTTCAAGTATTGTCTTAAACACACCATAATACTTTTAAAGTGTGTTTCAAACGCACTGGTGACATAATGAAATTGCACTGCAAGTGTATTTAAGATACCCACAAATCATACTTTTTGTTGGTGCACTTAAATATACTTAAGTATACTAAAAATAGTCCCATTTTAACATACACACTGCACTTGAAGTACACTTAAGTATGACTTAAGTTCTACTTTTGAACAACTTTAGTGCACTTAGTATACTTAAAGCGCTGTCAATTTAGCACAAAGTGCATAATTAGTACAAAAACTACTAAAAGTATAATCTTTTTCACCTGGGGATCTTGGTGTCCCCTTCAAATAAATCCTAAAGAAAAAAAGTTGAATGAGATCTACACCCTTGTCTGTGGGTCTATGTTTGTGTAAGCAAGTATGCCTACTTTAGTTTACATAGAAATGCATCAGAGGATATGTAATAACAACGTACTGTAATGTATGGTGAAAGTTTCAGACAAAACCTTACCAGCAAATCTTCTTATAAGCTTTAGTCCGTATGTCCATTGAACTGTTGGATCGGGCCTGGCATTAACTAAGCAAAAGAGAGTGGCATTCGATCCAAACTGCAATGTGAGGTTTGTTTCTGGGGCAATGGCCACTGGCTTCATGCATATTTTCAATTGTATCTCGTGAAAAAACTTGCCCGACCTAAACCCAGGACCGGAGCAGGTTAAATAGGAATTCATTAAAATGATGGGCGAGCTGACAGATTTGATAAACTCGACAAAGCCCTTCAAACGGCAATCGCAGAGCCAGGGGTTGTCGTGCAGCGCCACAACAACGGTTGTGGTCTCCTCTCTTTTACCCTGTTTCTCTGTCGCGTGGTAGATAGGCCAGTTAAGGAAAACATCTCTGGATATGACAGTAAGCTGATTGAATGATAAATCTAAGTAGGTCAGAGCCGGCAAATGTCTAAGCGCGTACTCTGGGAGAACGTCTAGCCGGTTGTGTTTCAGATCCAGAATTTTTAAACTCGGTGTGTCCTGAAATGCTGTCCATGGTACTGAACGCAGTTTGTTACCTTGCAATCTTAACTCTGTCAAATTTTTCAAGCCCTCTAAACTCTTTATGTTCATAACGGTAATGTCATTAAAATTCAACCAGAGGAACTCCAAGGCACTAACTTCATGGAACGATCCGCGCGGTAGCTCAGTAAGATGTGAATTTTCGATTCGGATTTTTATAAAGTCTTGTGGTATGTTTTCTGGAATTCTTCTTAAAGCTGTTTCCATACAAAGCAATGTCCTATAAAAAAACATATACCAATTGTCAATTAGTCAGATACGATTCTGTATTTCATCAACTTCAGATTCAGATAGAACTTCTGACAGAACAACCAAAAATGAAGTTTATTAATTCTTTTCAGGACGGGTTCCTTTGTGTAACATCTTAACAAACCAATTTCATAAGTTAGCGTAAGAGCATGTTGGGTGGTAATAGTAAGAAGTTATGAATACATTCGTTTGGATTTCGACATTAGTCGGTCACCACTACCAACAACATAACCCACTGACACAGTGAGACCATGCACTCTTTCCTGTCTACATTTCAGATTCGAAAGCAAACTTACCTTCCAAAAGTGTCATTTGTACAAGAACAACCGGGCAAACAAAACGAGGAAACCGAATTCGCTGGATGAATAATTAAAACTATGGTTAATGCTATGTACAAGGTGTCCATATTCCTTTAAAACAGGTGCATGTGAAGTAGCTACCTGTACTGGACATGTCCACAGGTTCAGTCTAGTAAAGCTTATTATCCTTCTTGACGCAATTCTTAAGACACCAAATGGCCATTAAAGACGCCGGAAGCTGTTATTTTTAGCACAAGTGTCATTAAGGATCAAATGAACATGCTCTTAAGACACTCTTCTTTGTCTAGAAATGAGCTCAACGCCATGTCGTAGGCTATATTTTAATAATTATACAAAATACTATATGATGTTCAACAGCTCTTTGGAGAATGCAGGGTGATGCTGTTATTATGTACCTCAACACAATTTACAGGGATTATGCGCCAATAATAGTAATTAATATTGTACTGTAGGCCTGCGATATACTACATGCATATAACATTACTTAAGTCGGCTTTATTAAGATTTTTAATTCATATCTACATGATTTCAGTATTATTTAGATGAATTAAAATATAGCACATTTCAATGAAATTGTCCGTTTTCAGCTCAGATTGACAGTTTTTGCATCAAAACAGGTTGAACAAAGTTACCATGAGCTGTAAATCAGAAAGCGGTCATCTTAATAAAAATTTAAAAAATCTAATTAAACCAATGTTTATATTTTTTATCACAATAAAAAGAAAAAAGGTCCTTTATCCAAACATTTCCCATTGTTAAGACAAAGGAATGAAATGTTCAATTGTAGCCAAGTGCGTCAGGTTTCCTTTTAGCTTGGATAAACTTGTCATGTTCATTCAATGACGAACATAT
This sequence comes from Synaphobranchus kaupii, assembly GCA_029718625.1. Classification (NCBI taxonomy): domain Eukaryota; kingdom Metazoa; phylum Chordata; class Actinopteri; order Anguilliformes; family Synaphobranchidae; genus Synaphobranchus; species Synaphobranchus kaupii. Next base: position 103,749,191 of record CM056379.1, on the reverse strand, counting down.
TCATTAATTACCATAACTCTCACACTCTCTCTCACTCTCCCTCTGAGAAAAAAATCTACTAATTAGTTCTGGGCTACTCTGCATCTAATTAGTAACTTTTAAGCACTACCTGAACAATCTACCACGAATAGAAACATTTCCTATGACTCATGTTTCATCACTCTTTTAATTTAATCTCAAACAGCAGCATTTCCTCATTAAAAAACACAGAAATACATGTTGTGACTATGTTGCTGATGACTAACAGATGATGAATACATTTGCAGTGTTGAGTTGTTATGTTCTCATAATAGAAACTTAATTTTACTATAAATAGCTCCATGGATATATGTCACAGAAACACACATAAAACAACTATATCAAAAAGGATTTATTTTTTCACAAATTTGAACAACCACACATCTTGTATACAATATATACAGCTTTTTGAATTTATTTAACGTTTATAACAGATGTTAGTACACCTGGCACATTAACTGTGGGAACATGCAATACACATGCATATATATTGCACATATATTTTTTTAAAGTGTCTGACTTACTATTGTCCTTCATGACCACAGAAAAAATGGGCTTTGTAATTTCTAAAACTCTACAACAGTGGATAGACACACATATGCACACACACACACACACACACACACACACACACACACACACACACACAAACAAACACACACACACACACACACACACACACGTGTGTGCAAAAAGTGCAAAACAAAAAATGGAATATAATTTTATGCAGTGTGCACTGGCCAGTGTTATGCTTACAATTAAAACATTATTCCCTTTTTTACAATTTACTGCAGCGGTGTTCGTTAATTGGCCAGAGGGGGGTTTGTGTTTTTTGAGGCTGTATTTTCACCCTGTGCTAATCAGCCGCAGGGGAACACTGAAGTTGTCAATGCAAGAGCCCTTGAAACAGGTGTGGCTGCGATGGCCAGGGGTGCTTTCGGCAAAGGGCAGACATTTTCATCAGCAAAGAAAACATTCACCCGATATTTCTGTTCATTTTAATTTTTGTTCATTCGTGCACTATTGCCTCACCTATAGTGTCATTGCTGCCACCTGCAGTCCTGTCACATAGTAGCACTAGGGAGGCGAGTTGCCCCTCCCGAAATTCTGCCGGAATATTCCGGATTGCTAGCAGAAGTACTCGTTGGGCTGGCCTTCCATCCTAGCCGTGGCCTCAGAGTCGACGCTGGACCTGGCCGACAGGAGCCGGTTGGACTCGTCTGGGTTTAACCTTGTCAGGTATTCACCCTCCAGACCCTTGGCCTTCGTCGCCGGCGACAGGGTCTCGAATGTGACGTAAGAGTCCTGACTGTCCTTGGACTTCCTCCCCAGGAGTTTTTGACAGCGTCTCTTCAGCGCCCCGCAGCAGACGATGAGGGTCAGGGGGACGGCTATGACACAGGCGACGGTGATCACCACCACGTTGATAAGCTTCTGGGTGCCGCTCGCGCTGGCCGCCTCGTCCGTTGAGAAGATTACGCACTGCTCTTTTTTTGGGATCAGCCCTTTGACGCACACGCAGGCGATGTACTTTGTCTTTGGCACCAGGCCGTCGATGGTGATTCGGTTCTTGCCCGGGTCAACGCTGATCCGGCGCATGTCCCTCTCGCCGAAGATGGCGTACAGCACGCTGAACACCGTGGCGTTGGTGGCCGACGGCGCCCTCCAGTTCAGCGAGACCGTGTGGTCGGTGTCGCCGATCACCTTGACCGACCTCACCACCCTCCTCTCCGGGTTCTGCCGCAGGGAAGAGGCGTTCGCCGCCAGGTGGCTGAGGACGGCCCTCTCCATCTCCAGGAGACTGTCGCTGTCGCCCGGATTGGCTGCCTTTCCGTTTGCGGCGCCGTCATCGGAGATGCTGTAGCTCTCTATTTCTGGCAACGGCCCCGCCTCACCTAACGGTTCGATGATAGGTATAACCACAGTGGTTGTCGGGGCCATGTACCTCGCAACCAGCTTTTCCTGATAGGCCGCCTTACCCATCCCAGCTGGCCTCTTCCCTCTGGATCTTTTAGACCCGCCCGTTAGATTCCCTGACTTCACAGTTTCCGTTATGACCAATGAAATGATGGCATCCGCGCTGCCAATGAAATTGGTCGCCTGACAGATGTATTTGCCGGAGTCAGAAGGCGATACAGCCGGGACACTTAAAACGGACCAAATTATTCCCTCCTTCGAGACTTCCTGCACAACTGTAACGAGAATGAGAAAACGGGGATTAGAATCACGTCAATCTCCTGAAGTAAAATGGCGTGCCGGTTACACCGCTAGACACTGCGCTTCATGAGGACTCTCCAACACAACTTCGGCGTCTCACAAACCCGCACGGTATATTTACCATTACGTTACATTACAATCACTCAGCAGACGCTCCTATCCAGAGCGCCGTATGAAGGTGTGTTGCTAAACGTTGCCGTCCGGCCGACGCCGTCGTCGCTCACCTGTGCCGTTCGTCTGCTTGCCGTCCGCCCTCTTCCAGGAGAGCTCAGGGACGGGTACCCCGATTGTCCCGCAGCGGAGCAGAACGCTGTTGCCCACGGCGCTCCTGACGCGGGCCACCGCCGTGTGGACCCTGGGGCCCTGACACCGCCTCAGCTCAGCGTTGCCGAGCAGAACACCCGAGGCGCTCTCCGGTTCGGAACACCTCAGCCGGGTGTCTATGAAGGCCACTGTGAATGAGTGGGACTTCTGGAACTGCACCAGGTCATACAACCGGCAGTCACAAAGCCAGGGGTTGTCATGGAGACCTAAGGCAAAAAAAAATATGTAAATAATTTGAAACAATGACAACAGATGTAAAAATAAGTAATAATAATAGGCAGTAATGTATACCTATAAGAACTTGTATTCACACATGCCCTCTGTATGAACTATATTTGACATCTATTTGTCTTGAGATACTAAATTATAGAGTAATGACTATACCAGTGATATTATGGCATGCAAATAAAAATAAGAATTTCATATTATATAATGTTGTATAAATTGTATACAACTCTGATCAACTTACAAGGCCATCTTGGAAACAAAAACATTTCTTCCTCTCCTTTACTTTAGCTTTATGTGAAAATATTTTTCATCTAAAAGTACTTTTATTTTTAATTCAATCGAATGGAAAACTAGGTTGCATTACAAGTAATACAAATAAATTAATAAGTAAATAAAAAAACAAGTAATAATAATGTTTTACCAATAATCATTTTGGGATTCTGTGCATCTTGAGTGGGCTTTACAGCTAGCCATGTTGAGAGAACCTCTGATGAAACGGTCACCAGGTTATTGCTTGCTAGATCCAGGTAGGTTAGGTTTTTGATGTAAATCGTGGCTTCTGTTGGGATTGATGTGATTTGGTTATTGTGTAGATCGAGGAGCCTCAGGTTGGGCATGTCGCTCAGAGATTCCCACGGGAAAGAGGTGAGGGCATTTCCGTCCAGTCTTAGTTCGTCAAGGCTGTACAAACCACGGAAACTGTCTGCATTTACGGACGACAGCGAATTGAAAGACATCCAGAGGAATTCCAGATTGTTGAGGTAATTAAACGTTTCGCTTGAAATCCTCCTAATTGCCGTCTTCTCAATGCGAAGTTTGGTGGTATCCGCGGGAAAATTGGCAGGTATCAGTGAGATCTCTGGGTCGTTGCAAAGAACACTCCTACGTCAAAATAGAAACAAAGAGATGTATTGCAGTAGCCTATAGCCTTGCAAATACTATTGACAGTAGGCAAAACATTTAACCTGTTTATTTATTGCATTATTTTATTCATCCCTTGAGTAGCACAATGACTAGCCAAAATGTAAAACAGATTAATCGGTAAAATCATTTTCTTAATATAGTCTCTCAGTTCGAAGCAATATTTACAATGAGATGCTGTTTTTATTATTTCCTCATAGCTCTAAAATTGGAGCGCACAGTGCAACAGCAGCATAACAGGAAAGTAGATTAAAGAGGACGCGCAAGTTAATCCTTTACTAAATAAAGAGCAGGAGAAAATAGTGGACAAAACGGTGCATAATAAATAACCGTGGTTGCAGTGTGACGATATCAATATGCATCGTTGTATGCTTCAATTAGAGATTTAATAACGTCAGTAAAATGTTTTTCAACTTACCTGGCCTTGGATCCGTCACTCAGCTTGTGATAAAGGCAGCTGCACTGAGACGGGCACGAGCTCCAAACCACAGGGAGACAACCCAGCGCCAAGCAGAAAACCCAACTTAAATGGGGAAACATTTTTGCCTCCCTGCTACACTACTACACTACAGCACTAAAGAAAAAAAGACTGTTGTCTCATTTATCGAAACATCAGCGGCATTGCATCCTACTGCCTCGCAGTCCCATACTGATCTGACCGCACCGAATCCCCGGATAAAAAGGATAGACAAGGATTAGTGAAAAGACTTGGGTTATTTTCATTTACACGCTTATTGCTCCCTGCAACCCAATAGGCTAGGCAGCCGTCCTGTGTCCTGAACAAGTTCTTCTGAATGGGTCGCCGTGGGATATTTTTAGTTTTACGAACTATTATTATTTCGTTATAGTACAGCCTTTTAAACAGCTCGTGTTAGCTGTATGTCTTCGTGCTAGCTTTGTGTCAGTTTGTTCCACTGAACGTGCATCTTGCGCTTTGGTGCGTTGGCGTATAGGGCCTAGCTACTTCAAGAATGGGAATAAGAACTAGGCTATGATAAAACGTTTATCATAGAAAGCCACATAATCTTAGATAGCATCGAGAACAACCTGTATGAAACTGATTTAGCCCAGTAGATTCCCTTGTTGTAGTAGTTCTTAATTCAAATATGCACAGTAAATTCACAGCAAAATGTCCAGTGTTAATTCAACTCTAGCAGTGTACATATGAGCCTAGCCTACTCTGGCCAGATCAGGCTCATATGTACACTGTTAGAGTTGAATTAACACTGGACATTTTACTGTGTGGCAACATTGTTGGATTTATAATTTGACCAGCATCTTGACTGAATCAAAATGTGTTCTAAATGTGACTGACAATTAATAGAATGTTTACTCTTTTCGGTTCAAACCTAGCTCTGCAATCTCAACAGGAAGCAATATTATCCGAAAACAAATTGCTTGTAGGCTACAATTGTAATTCCAAGTTAATAACAAATGTTGCTTTTGAAGCTCAAAAGCTTTTAAAGCCTGATTCAGTCCCTCTTCATTACATAAGAAATAAATTATTTACTCATAAGAATAATTTTGTCTTATAAACAGTATCAGGCCATGTACAATTTAAGAAGTGATAAACTAATACAACCACTAGCTGCTCATGAAAAAAAAATGTATCTCCAAGCTCCAGAAAACCACATAATAAAACACAATCAACAAGATACTTATTAAATAATGTATTAACAAATTGAGTAGTTATTTTAAAATGTAAATGAAGTTTAATTTGAATTAGTACATAACTGAATAAAGGTAGACTTTGAAGCAATTATTTTAAATAGTCTATTTTTAAAAAAAATTGTGTGTTGGGGTTGTGCGAGATATTATTATCTGTACGTATTCTAAAATATTCTTCACATCTATTAGCACAAACTTTACCAATGATAAACTCAGGATTAAAATAGCAAGGATAATTTTTGCAAGTTGTAAGGTATTAAATAATATTTAGGCTACACCTGCAATCTCCCTGATAACATGCACTTTTTATTTATGTATTTACTATTATTCATTGTGTAGTAGTAGTAGTAGTAGTAGTAAATTGCATTAGTAGCAGTTGAAGTAGTAGTAATTTTTCATAATTGGAAAACAACAGTATCCACAGTGATTTATAAAGCTATTATACCCCTAGACTTTAAATGCAACTACTGCACACTGCAATATGTACAGGGCAGCCAGAATATTAAGCTGAAAAACATAACTAAAATATAAAAACATATGAGCAAAGCCAATGCACCTACAATGCTACGATGATGTATACATGGTACCAAGCAATGGTCTGTAAGAGTAACATTAACATGCAGAGTGCCCTAGAGTGCTGTTGTGGCCCCAAAGTGCTCCAACATCAATCACACCAACCGCTTAAACTTGAATTGTGTGGCCCAGGTATGACTGTGGCCCTAAACGACTGTACAAAGCGTTTATATCAGCGGCCGGCCCTGTTAACATGCACTGAGAAACACTGTAGAACTGCGTAGTCCAGAGGCTGGATATAGTAGGTGGTGAGAAACTGACATTAGTCAGACCCAAGAGACACAACAAATACTATTGACACATCGTATGCCTTTGATAGAAACACTCACTGCTGAGTTATACTCTAATGACCTCTTTTTTCATACATTTAGAAATGTGTTTCTTCCAACAATGAGTGAAAGACTGCTTATATCATATCCACGTAAGCATTTTTCATTAATAATCTCATTTACACTGTGTTTGCAAATTTCATTTAATTAAAAAAGAGAGATTAAACTTTAACAAAATACTTTAAATGTGTCAAATTATGATTCTGAAACCTGTGAATTTACAAGCAGTTTTTACATATCCCAGTACAATGTAAAGGCATTTAAAGGTAAATATTTAAAAGGTTATAGCTCACAGATACTGTTCCTTCAGTAGTCACCTTCTCGTCTTTAACCTCCTGAGACACAGCAATTCATTTTGTCCCCTGTAGGGGACATGAGTCTCTTAATCTAAAGAACCATATTTTACTATGCTGAAACCACTACAATGGACATTAAATAAAAATAAAATAAATAATATCGTTGAAAATTCTTTCATGGCAACATGGTTTTTTTTTGTCAATCAAGCCACTTGTATTATGTCAAAAATTTAAATACTTGAATCTATGGATGTTAAATAATTGGTAAAACGTGCTCTATTTTGCAATAGTCACTTACACAATAATGTACAGTAGATCAATAGAACAATGGAAATCTTTGTGGTGACATACAATTAGATTTTTTAATACCATCATAAATGTCAAGATTTTTAATCTTGAGTAAACTAGTTTTTCCATTTTTTTACGTAAGAAATTGTCTTGACCTCTAAGAAGTGAGTGACTAAGAGGACACTTCCTGCAAGGATGCTGGTAAATCTTCTGGACACATCATCATTGACCTTCACTAATTCAGAACGGGCACTTTATACGATTGTGCACAAGGCTTTGAATGGGATTACAGCACATATTCCTGTTGCAAAATCCAGATATTTGATTGTTGCACAGAAGTAAACGTTTACAGGCAAAGTGGTATGGTGGGATTTGTGCTCATTCTAGGTTCTCACATACTGGCATTAATCCATGTGAAAGGTTATAAACCATTGTTATAACCTTTCACATACTTATTATGAAAGTATGGTCAGTATGTATGATGACCTTCTGAAGACCTTAACATGTCAAACTCATCATGGGGACTGGAAACAAAAACCTTTATGTTAATTTTTTGTATGAACTTAATTTACTGAATATCATGAACTGGACTTTGAGTCCAAGAGACTGTGACTGTGTGGTGGGTGACCGAGTCATTTCATTATATTGCACATGTTTCACAAACTCATAATCTGTTCGCTGAGGCCAAGTTCTTGAAACAATACAAATCCCTGTTTCAAATTACATTTGAAAATATCAAACTCAAAAAATAGCTGTCAAAGGAATTAAAAATGTAAAAATGTTTCTAAATTATTTGAGAATTTAAAACATTGAAAACTTAAGGAAAGCATATTTAGGTTAGATTTAATCGGATCCTGTGTCTCACTGATTGAAATGAATGAGGAAAAAGAAATAGCAAGATGTTGCTAGTTCACAATGTTGGTTCTTGACCCCCACGCCACGTCTCCAAATTAATGCGACAGTGCGGTACACATAAGCTTTTGCCCTGATTAATTCCAGATATTATATCACTGGCCATGTACAATTGTTGTAACAAAGGTTTGGCAAAGCTGAAATTCAAGTGAGAGCACTATACTAGTCTTACTTGGCTTATTTCCTGGTTGCTATCTAAGCTTTGGTAGCTAGTCTCCTTACACATTTTGTGCCATTACAAATATATTTTTTCATGTCATAAAACATAAAAGCACAAATAATATACATATATTATATTTGTGTCACATTTAATTAAATTAAAACCTCGTAATTATGTACCATATTGTGGGTCTGCCACATTTGGCACTGGTACAGTTTAACCCATCACATTTATCAAATGTACTGCATGCAACATACCATCACATTCAAAGAATCACTTTTTTTGAACAACAGTCCAAACAGATTGGATTCACCGAAGATTAAACGTCCTTTATCTGCGATCGATTGTTTTCTTTGATAGGCTAATTATTTTAACTTGAGCTAAACCGCTACAACGGCGTGTTGTTGTTAAGTATGGTGAAACGAACGTTTAGGAATTGCACGTGTCGAAAAGCACTTGATTTAAGCTTCATGCATTTACTTGGAAAATAACTTACTCTGCTCATTAAGACATTCTTGCAGGGATTTTAGCCAAAGGGAAAGTTAAGCAGAATTATTTGCGTGCCTTTCATCTGAACGGGGGTCGTTTAAAAGGAGACTTCTTGAACGTTCCTGGTACTCCGGGAGTAAGCTATAGAAAGTAGTGGTGTACTTTCCTCTAGCTACACTACTGAGTCACGCTCAAAATGGTTACTGCGTACTCTTTACCGGAGGGGTTCACGGACTTCGATATGGTTGTATTTGGGTCCGCACTTCTTGTGGAAGGTAAGTGCGGGAGAAGTGTCGGGATTTGGTATGAAGGCTACTGCGTGTTATTGCATAATCCACTACAGTGAGTCGTTAGCCTACCGAATGAAATAGCTGCAGAGCTTTTATTGCAGAAGGCTAAACTGTTTAAAACGAACTATCATTGTCCTGATTAATCAGATTCCTAGGAGTAGCCTACATTACATGTAGGCTATGCAAACTTATAATTGATTAATTATGATATTCACTTTTATCTTTTGTTTCTGAAGGTGTCCTTGGATTCTTTCTCAATGCCGTCTCAGTTGTTTCATTCCTTTCCATTAAGGAGATGCGAACCCCAAGTAATTTCTTTATTTTTAACCTGGCTCTGGCTGACATTAGTCTTACTGTGAATGGCATCGTTGCCGCATATGCAAGCTTTCTAAGGTAGGTCCGATGCCTTCAATCAGTAGTCTGTCCTCAAGCACAAACATAAGGTTTATTGTTAAATAACATGAATCTCCCTTCTGTGTGTTCAAAGACACTGGCCATTTGGGTCAGATGGTTGCCAGATGCATGGATTTCAAGGAATGGTATCTGCCCTTGCCAGCATAAACTTCATTGGCGCAGTTGCCTGGGACAGATACCACCAGTACTGCACCAGTAAGTAACCTGTCATGACAAGTACAGAAAATAATTAGAGTCAAGTGTTTTTATTTAATGGCGCAGAGAAGGAAGAGCCTAGTGTCTAAGAAGCTGCTGTCAGTGAGCGTTAAGCTGCAGCTAAATGGAACACCTGTGCCTTGCTGTTTGCACACTGAACGCACACATGAGAAGTGTTGCTTGCTAAGTAAGTAGATAATCGTTTTTTTAAATCAGCGAATGGCACAGCTCTCCGGTCTTCCTGATGCAGTTTTATAGTTGGTGTCCGTATGATTCTAATGTTGCCACAAAAAAATCAGTTCAGTTTAGTTAATCTCAGTTCAAAATCAGATCAAATCAAAATCAAATCGGATCAGTTTCACATTGCAGAATAACTGAAGAGCCAGAAAAAGGACATCTTTCCACCGGATATGAAATGGGTTCCAGAAAAAATGGGAAGTTGCGCAGTGTCCAATGTGTTTCTGTTTGCTAAGCATCTTTTGTACGCACAAACAGTGGCAGGTGTGAAAGTTGAAGCATCCTGCCACCGGTGCTAAAATGATGCACCTGGACACCTTTTAAGGCGCTCTTTAGTTCAGTAAACCAGATTGGGGCAACGAACGCACAATCACACACCGTCGTCTAAACCTTTTCTTGCCACTGCCAGATAGAGCCCTCCCTCTGTCATGGTACATTCTGTGTGGTCGTGGTGGCAAACATTGGCTTCAGAACAGTAACCAGTGATGGTGAGGGTGCAGCCTTACAAGACCTTGTGCTAGAACCTTGCTTGATATTTTCAGTCTTCCCCACTGCCGTATTGTCAGATCCAGAACCCACCAAAATAGCTGCTCCAGCAAATTTGTTTTTACCACAGAACTCAGTATTAAAGGCTTATGTTTTTAAAAAAAAATCTCATTGTTCAAGAGACCTCCTGGTGGCATGATTGGAGTACCCTATGGTATGCAGGCTTATACAGTACTCCAACCATCTAATAATTGACAGCTGTCAATTATACAAACATTTCAGATTTTCTAATTCGACCTGATCTCGTTCCAACCTGCGTGTTGTTGACAGCTGCTGGGCTGGAGGTCACTGGCTCTAAGAGTGAGCAGCTTGGTGGGGTGGTTTAAAATAAAAGGGAGATTGAAAATTATGAGGAGGTTGTGGTGAATGGGAAAGTCATAGCCTTGGCATTTAAAAACCAAAAAGATATCTTGACAGTGAAAACACGAGAAACCATCAATAATATGGAGTATAATAAACGTCCACATTGTGTGTGCTTTTTTATCATTTTCAGAACAGAAGCTGTTCTGGAGTGCTTCGTTTACAATGTCCGCCATAGTCTGGGTGCTCTCTGTGTTCTGGGCTTTCCTTCCACTGACTGGATGGGGCCGAATATGGCTTTGAGCCTCTGAGAACCTGCTGTACCCTGGACTACAGCAAGGGGGACAGGTACCTCACTTAGTCACATACGCATCAGCTTTGAACCTTACTTTACGGTGCAACTGCTTTGCGCCGATGGGGACGGATTGAAGATAATGCTTTCCTTAAGCTTTAAGAATATCCGCCAAATTCATTGCGTGACTAGTCACTCTTCATTTCACTGTATGTCAGAAATCTTTACAGTGCACAGATGATGCATTGTGGAGGGCAGGCAGTTCAATGTACTGGCCAGTTATATGCTTGCCGGGCTACGAATTCTGTAGTGGGCAGCTAGCCATTGCCTCATATTCTTCCCTATGCTAACCTTTGCATGACTATGCTGTCAAGTCTGAAAATCAGGCCACTCATTGCTAAAAAATATTGATGCCTTTCTCTGGACGACCTCATCCCTCTTAAAAAAATGATGGAATGTTGTAATGGAATTATTTAGTAATTGAATGCAGTTTTGCCCTTTTTATTTATTTTTGTCCACAGTCAATCAGCCGGATCTTGTATGATACAGGCCTGCTGTTTCATAACAGACTAGCAGCTAACAGTGAGGAGAAGACATTATGTAAGATGGGAAAAGGCTGATGTACTTTATTCTCTTCCATTCACCAGGAACTACACCACCTATGTGCTGACCCTGACTTGCCTTTACCTAATTATTCCAGCATTGACCATGCTCACATCTTACCAGTCCATTCAAAAGCATTTCAAGAAAACACACAAGTACAAGGTACGCTTTCACGTTTTTGCTAGCGCCGAGACCGAAGCGGTTAATTCTAAGCGTGCTGCCTGAGATAATTATTCAGTGTTGCCGTAATCCCCAGACCACACGCACAAGAGCACACAGACAAGTGAACCGCTGTAATGACCGTAGTGGACAAGTGGGAACTGAGCCAGTGATCAACAGATGGCAGCGCCGCTGTTCTGCTTGCGACTCGCTCTCCAATTTAATGAGGTCACCAGATTCAGAGGGAAAAAAGGAGGGAACTGTCTGAACTAGATTCCCCTTAGGTTACAGGAAGCACACTGTGTGTCATGTCTGTTATCTCAGCAAGTAAGCACATCTCTTCAATTAAATATTTTAGGACAAATGCCTATAGATTTTCTTGATGAATATTTTCAGTGCAATGTAGTTGACAGTATTATCACAATAATAAAACATTACTGTTCTCTTCTGTTATTATATGTGGCTGGTTTCTTTTTCAGTTAAACACTGCCTGGCCATTGAGGGTGTTGTTGATTTGTTGGGCTCCCTATGTCCTCCTCTGCATGTACGCCAGCGTTGAAAATGTCAAGCTTGTCTCTCCAAAGTTCAGAATGGTAAGAACCAGTCGTTCTGTTGTATACAGTAGCAACTCAGATTTACAGACTGACCGGTTAACTGAAAGGGTGAACCAGCAGCACAGTGAGTACTCCTTATCAATTTCCTTATTATGAATGATGAAGCATTAAACAAATTGAATCGCACATTTATGAAAATAACTTGAAAATGCTTATATACATATAATCAGATATGCCCGGTTTCAGTCAGACACTTTGTCCTCAAAGTTCAGGAAGAAGTGCCTCAGGGAATGCATTGAGCACCTGACCCCTGACCTCCTAACCCCCTCCAATCATATTTGTTGTTGGAGAACGTAATTTGGAGTACGTGGTTTTTGAATGCCTTCAGTTGTGAAATGACACTGCCCTGCCTTATTTCCCTTATTTGTTTCGTAGGTGCTTCCTGTTTTGGCAAAAACCACCCCTGTCTTTCACGCCCTCCTGTACGCCTTTGGCAGCGAGAGCTACAGGGCTGGAATCTGGCAGTTTCTCACCGGAAAGAAAATGGCGTTGCCTCCATCCGAGAAGTCAAAATAAATAAAACATTCATCCACCGACTTCTTTTCTCCATGGCCGTGTTTATTTCCGGTGGTGTTCTGATGCACCAAGAGTGCACAATTATGCTCGACCTGCAATAAGCTAAAGTTTGTTCCCTGAGTTTGTGAAATATACTGTGTGTATGGGTGTTGTGCTAATGCGTCACTCGGACAGCATGTTGACCCTGCAGTGGAAGACCCTGTATATTCTCACAACTGAAAGGACTTTGGAAGAATAGTACTTGACAGTATCCATTTTATTGGATTTTCAATACATTAAAGCTGAAATAATATGGGTAAACAAAGAACTAACCATTTATATCTTTCTTTATTTTTCTTGATTGTTTTTTTAAAACTATATTTTCATAAATATCCTTCCTATTTACGTACATGTATTCAATATAGTACAAACGACTGCCTGAATCTTATATTAAAATGTAGCCTTTGTTGATAAAATGCTGTATTTAAGTGTCTTCTGACATAAATGCCTTTGATAGAAATAAATTCAATATAATTGAAATAAATTAAGAAAATAGCTGGTATTAAAGACAGGTATATTTACACACATAAGAATTAACATGAAAGCTGTTTTGGCACTACTTTACTTTTGGCACACATTTTTCCTGGTGGCTCTGTTGAAGCACCATTACACGCTTTTAATTTATTGACCCCTCATACCCCATCTTTGTATCTCACAATTAAAACAGTCATGACCTTTCTCAGTAACGGTGATTCCATTTAACCTTAGCAATCTTTCATTCAAAAATATGTGCACATGTACTATGCTGCATAAGGCCATATTTCATCTAAAATTATTAATGTCTGCAACCACTTTGTACCGTAAAATGCTCTGTGCCATAAGCATCTTGCCTTTGCCTCTGTCTGCTTACTCTAAGAGGCTTTCCACCCCTTGGCAGGAAATCCAATAGCCATGAGATGCCATTTCATTATCATTGACCATTTTATCTATCTGTCAGATCTTCTTATCCATTGCAGCTTACAGACCAGTAGTTTTAAGTGCATGGTGCAGTCAGGGCTCCAATTGTTATTGTTAATGCGGGGAGAGCCTTTCCCCCTGGTTAACCAAAATTGGAAAAGCTGCCCCCTTGTTAAGGAATATCAGTAAAACAAAACGCATTGATTGAAATAAAAGGGAACGTTCTTCTTGCCTGAATGAATCAGCAGCTCTAATGTTCGGTGTCATATTGGCAGTATGGGATGGGGGGGCATTGTGTGGAAAATGTTACGTTTGAAAATATTGTTACTTTCAAAAGGTTGTGGTCTTCATATTTTAATTAGGCCATACTTAAAATAATATTGAGGTGTCATATCCACTGTTATGTGCCACTGGAAATCACTGAATATCACTCCCCCCCAATATCACTCCCTTTTTGTCTGCATTTAAGTTAAAAGTATACATTTAATAGGTGCCGTAATATTTCAAGTTTTTTGTCTCACTTTAATTGTTCCTTGATTTACTCTGATTATCCTGTAATGTAGCCTAATGTTTAAAAACAATACAATGCAAAATAATATTCCTCATTGTAAAAAAAAAAAATTGGTTCTCCCAATTACAAATTCTTAAGTAATGGACTACAATAGCGCTTTTGAGCTTGCTCAACTTTCAAGGTTCAAGGGCGCGTAGATTACAAATATTAAGCTCCAGTGACAGGCCTTTTGTGCTGGCACACAGCAACCATAAATAAGGTGTATTAACTCATGTTGTGCTGTTCGGCAAACATGACTGACGGGTCCAGTAAAATATCTGTAGTTTCGTGAAACACATTTTATTACTCCATTCAATTACAAAACCGAAATTATCAAGTTTATGTAATTAAGAATTTTACTGTGGGCCAACGTAAAAATAATGTGTTTGTGGGGTAAAAAAATTTTAAAAAGGCATGCCGAAATTACGCCCATCAATTTTCTACACCACAGTGGTATAGTTAGGGTTGCAGGGGACTGGAGACTATCCCAGCATGCATCAGGCAGGGCCAGCTGGCATTTGAGCTCGGTATCTTCTTGCAGTGAGGTGACAGTGCTATTTACAGCACCACTGTGCCACCCCATGGCAAAAATGCAAGTGACATTTGATTAAGTAATTATTATTGTTTGATAATAATATGATTAACGGTCAATTACGTTTAATTGATATACTTATCAAGAGAGCGAGCCATAATCTAAAAGAAACCAATGCATAATGTGAACAACAGAGGGTGGTGCTTTTGCTTAAAAAAACGTGTGGCAACTGTTTTATGTTTTGTGAAAAACTGATGTTTCCCTTATTTTGTCCACCCCTGTATGTTCTTGTACTGACTAAGGGGTCAGTCAACAGTCATTTCTTGTATTTTTTTATAGGCTACTAAAGCTACTTTTTTATAGGCTACTAAAAATATTTTATATGATGCTGTAATAAAACGCTGTTAAGCTAATAATACAAGCATTATTTCTGTAGTGCTGTTGCCTCACAGCAAGAGGTCATTGTGTTTGAATCCTGGCA
>CM056379.1:103455409-103733603 GCA_029718625.1 Synaphobranchus kaupii | reverse complement strand
AAAAGAAGAGATTTCAGGGGCCACATGTATAAACAGTGCTGAGCAGAAAAATGCCCTCAGAAAGCCGCGTAAGCGAGTTTCCACGTAGAAATTCAGATTTCTAACATAACACGTGCTGTGAGAATCTGCGTACCTCTGCACACGATGGACACCATATGTACGCAATGTTTGGGAGTCCGTGTGATATGGTGACACCATTACAGAAAGGCAGAGGCAAAAAATGCAAAACTTTTTTAAAGTAGATTTCCGACTTTCACCCTGAGCATTCTTTTACGCATTCTTTTACTCAGGGTTTTATACATGTGGCCCCTGGATTCTCAGAAGGCTGCGTAGTTCCCCACTGTCAAAGTCACCTGTGTATTGTGGAAATATAAGACGTAATCATTTCAAAAGGCATTTTTTATCTCTCAAACTTTGCTGATCACAGCTGTGTTCAACTGATGTTAATATGTGTGACTTTTGCCTGTCACCTTTTAAGTAATAATTGTTTTAAGGATTGGGATAACGATAATCTGGATTAGGCACTCTGCGGCTCACTACCTTTAGAAAGCTTTCTGATCTAATCTAGCAAACCGCTCACTCATTTTTAGCTGTAAGACTGGAAACTAAAATGGACTCAATTGTAACTTCAAAGGGAGCCAGTGAAAGCATATTTGGTGAAAATGTATTGAATGTGTACATTTGAATGTTACAACATATGGAGTTTTCTTAATGTATGTAAGATAGTTTAAAGAGTACACACTCAGTCGTTACAATGAGTACTGGTAATGCTTATTTTAATTTGAAGTTACAGTCTGTGAGTGGAAAAACATGCCTTTAAAATAATATTTGTGACTACTGTTTACTAAGTTCATGAAGCAGAATTTATGCTTGGAATGCACCTTGAGTTTATTTAATTGTAACTTTGCCTATTTCGCTCTCTAGTGGTGTGTGCTTATCATGTTAAATACACATATGTACGTGACTTTGGCTAAAAGCATCAGCCAATTTAGTAATTGTGAATGTGTGTTGTAAATTGGTTATGAATCATTATGACTCTGTATATATTGCAATAAGACAATATAACATATTGTTCAATTTAGCAGCAAGGCATTGTCTAATGCATGTATGAGCAAACGCTATAGTTACAGTGCCAATTTTTAGTCCAATCTAAAATAGTCTGGTTGTTCAAGTCAGTTCTTTGTATGCAGTATGTCCACAAGGGGGCAATAAAGAGCTACCACTATTTGTCTTGTGGGCAGTTTTCTATAACACACTGTCACGCAGCACGCTACACTTTCTTAACACATTACCATGAAAACATTATTATCTTTTCATAATTGGGAATTTGGAATTTGGAATTTGTTTTAACCCTTCTATTGTGTTAGGGTCAAATTTGACCCGTTTTCAAGTTAAGATATGTAATAAATACCATCTAGTTTTTTTCATTGGAACAAGGCTTCATGATATCCTCAAAACAGCTATATAAACACAACAAAACCAATTGTCACCATTTTAGTCAATTCTGAAGGTCTCTAAAAAAAAAATTACATCTGTGGTGTTATGGGTCAAATATGACCCGGCTGAGAATATTGGCTATTGATAGTATGGCATGCATCATTGAAAAGTTGTGGGTAGCTCTTTGGATCAAATTTGGCTCAAACAAGATTCAAACCAGATTCATCTCACACCCCACCACTCCCATTCCTCCCTGGGAACAATCCCTCTGGCACCCCTCCCCTCCACGGGAACTCAACTCTTTCTCAGCATATGGGACACTGACACTGAAATTGAACTTGAACATGAACACACACACACCACACCCTCTCTCTTTCTTTCTCTCTTTCTTTCTCTCTCTCTCTCTCTCTCTCTCTCTCTCTCTCTCTATCTATCTCTCCTCACACACTCAAAAAGAATACCCATTGCTCTGTCATCACAACAAGAACTGCTGCGGAAAAAGCTGACCATGGTGGGAACGGTCAGGAAGACAACCTGAGCTCCTTCTGCACTGCTCGGAACAAAGGACAGGGCCCCTCTCTCCTCGAAGTTTGCTTTACTGAGACCACCACAACTGTGTCATACTGTCCCAAGAAAACAAAAATGTCATCATGATGACCACTCTCCACAAGAACGCTGCTGTGAGCAGTAGGGAGGACAAAAGCCAGACATTATCCTGGATTATAATAAGAACAAGGAGGAGTCGACAATCTAGACAAGGTCACTGGCATATACACATGCAAAAGGATGACGGCGCGGTGGCCAGCGGTTGTCTTTCATAATATATTGGATGTCTCAGCATACATGCATTTGTAGTGTGGACTGAAATAAATCCCGGATGGAACACTGGAAAACCCAACAAGAGGAGGCTCTTTCTGGAGGAGCTGGGGAGGGCTCTGGTGAATCCCCACATTGAACAACGACAGCGGCTTCCCCGAACCCCTGGCTCTGCCAATTTGGTGAGAGAGCTTCAGGCTACACCCACACCAGCAACCCGCACAAGGAACCAGCCAGGGGATGCCAGGGGAACAAGAGAATGAGGTGCCAGTCCTGCCCTGCCAACAAGGACAGAAAAACCAGCAGCCACTTGCCACACATGTGAGAAATACATCTGCAAGGAGCACACTCAAACAATCACATACTGTAATTCATGCATGTGACACACACACACACACACACACACACACACACACACACACACCATCTTGTTCATGTTCAATGTTTAATTTGAATGTGTTATTTTGAACCACACACACACACACACACACACACACACACACACACACACACACACACACACACACACACACACACACACACACACCAGAAACACTCTTGTTCATGTTCATGTTCAATTTGCATCTGCTATTTTAACAAATAAAGTTTGGTTTATAAAAATAAAGGACTTTTTACCTTTTTTCTAACATAGATATATACGGGTCAATTTTGACCCGTAACACCACAGATGTCACTATGGTTAATAATATAAAGTTCTAAAAAACCCACCAGCAATTTATTCTAGAAAGTGTGTTCTAATATTAGTCCTATTATAGTCAGATAACATAATTACCCGTTGTCTTCACTATAGGAAATATATGAGTGAATTTAAACTTTTTTTACTGAAAACAAGTGGTATATTGTAAGATAAATGGTCTTGGGACCATAAAAATAAAATTTAAAGCAGTAATTGTATGGTTATGAATGCATAATAAGTTGGTTATGAGGTAAAAAACAATATTGGATGATATCATTGTTTTTGAGTGTTTTGGGCTGAGTTACATCATGGGTCAAATTTGACTCGCTAACACAAAAGGTGTGGACAACTTTCTAACACATTAGGAAGGTTAATAACAGACTTAGAGTGTGAGAGAGAGCTCGTGTGTGTGTGTGTGTGTGTGTGTGTGTGTGTGTGTGTTGTTTTTCTGTACATGTGAGTTGTCTCTCAGGGAAAAAGCAAGGAGGAGAGGAATCTTTGGTGGCTCTGAAGTGCAAACAAAATGCAAAAAAGCAACAAAAAAACGCAAATGCAAAAACTTGGAGCTCTGAAGTTCAGATAGAGGCACTGTAGAGTGCAAAACACAAAAACAAACACATAAAAAACACAAAAACAAACAATAAAAATACACAAAAACAAAAAAAAAAAAACACAAAAACAAAACCTTGCAAAAAATGCAAAAACATACGTCTCTGAAGTGCAAATCGCAAACAGGCGAATGAGCACCTCTGAAGGGCAAGACAAACACACATAAATTAGTGCCTTCAGAGGGGCTTGAACTTAGAGGCACTCGTTTCACTAATGTTTGTGAGCCGAACGTTTTTGTGGTTTCTTTTCGTTTTTGTGTTTTGCACTTCAGAGCCACTGCACAAACGATGCAATTTGCATAATGCTGATGTCAAATCAGATAAACATAGGCTTTATAGCATGGCTGCTTATTTGGTGCAAGTGGACAGAGAGGTAATAAAAAAATTACCTGAAGTTTTAAATGTTAAGGGCTACAGATCTGGGGTTTGTAACCAGATGGCTGTCTTTTAATATTAATAAGTGAAAGTTATATAAGTACAGGGGCATCAGCTAAGCAAGTGAATAATACCATTTAATAATAATAATACCAACCCCTACTCTGATACTGTACTGCAGCTGGTAAAGAATCAAGGGTGTATACAGTATAGTAGGCTTAGGCTAAAACAGACTGATGTGAAGCAACTATGATATGAAGGAACTATGATTTTAAATGTCTGTTGCTTACAGCTCATGTTACTGACAACAGACATTAAATTGGATTGCCTGAATAAGAGCTAAACAGAGGCTTTTAGGCAATCTATCAGAACAAGTGTTATCTGCGGTATATAACCAGTCTGCATTGCATCTTTTCATTTCATATTAATGAAAGGGAGTAGCATTAAATGAATGCTGTTTCAAAGGTCCTCAACCAGATGTAGACTGTTACAGTGGTAATTTTCTAAGAATCCACTAGATGTCCCTGTTGTACTTTTACATTTAAATTGTTGCAGGAGGAATCAGCTATACATACAGGCACCCGTTGCAATCCATAGGAATGTTGGCCTTTACAACCAAGAGTATTACCGTTTTGGCTAATTCCAACAGCAATATCAGCAGTATGTTTGAGGTATGGACAAAACATTTTGGGGATTTTTGCTCATAATACAGAACAAACCTGTCTCATAGAAAGTACAAGCATACTGGCCTACCAGAGATTACATGAACACTCATGAGGAATGAGCAATTACCCCCTTGGGGACTGCTATTGATCTGTTCATTTTTAGATGGTAACACTCATTTCTGAAGGATGTCTACGGTAAGTCCTCTTCCACATGATAAAAACTTGCTTCTCCATTGTTACAATTTAGGCTTTGATAGATGTCCAGTTCCACAAATTACAAGAAAAAAGGTATTATGGATAACAAACTTATTTGGCTATGGACACAATTGAAGCTTGAATTACTGTAATTCGTTTTTTCTTTCCACAATTAAGCTAATGCAGCTATACCTACGTAAATGTACAGTCAAGCCGGAAAGTCTGCACACTCCTTTCACCTTCTCCACGTTTTATTACGTTACAGACATATTCTACAATAGATTGAGTAAATCTTTTGTCTCAAAATTCTACACAAAATAGCCCATAATGATAAAGTGAAAACAGGTTTTTAGACATTTGTGCTAATTTATTAAAAATCTAAATGTTAAATATCATATGTACACAAGTGTGCACACCCTTTGATATGACACCCAAAAGTGAGCTGAGGTGTATTTTGTTTCCACTGATACTGCTTGAGATGTTTCTACAACTTAATTGGAGTCCACCTGTGATAAATTCAATTGATTGGACATGATTAGGGATTGCCAACACCTGCCTATATAAGGTCCCACAGTTGACAGTGCATGTCAGAGTAAACTCCAAGCCATGGGGTCAAAGGAATTATCTGCAGACCTCAGAAACAGGATTGTGCCAAGGTATAGATCTGGAGAAGGGTACGGAAAAATCTCTGCAGCTTTACAGGTCCCAAAGAGCACAGTGGCCACCATCATTCGTAAATGGAAGAAGTTTGGAACCACCAAGAATCTTCCTAGACCTGGCCGCCCGGCCAAACTGAGCAATCGGGGAAGACGGGCCTTGGCCAGGGAGGTGAGCAGGAACCCGAGGGTCACTCTGACAGAGCTCCAGCATATCCTTGTGGAGATGGGAGAACCTTTCAGAAGATCAACCATCCAGGCAGCACTCCACCAATCAGGCCTTTATGGTAGAGTGGCCAGATGGAAGCCCCTCCTTAGTAAAAGGCACATCACAGCCCGCTTGGAGTTTGCCAAAAGGCACCTAGAGGACTCTCAAACCATGAGAATCAAGATTCTCTGGTCTGATGAAACCAAAATTTTACTTTTTGGCCTGAATACCAAGCGTCACATCTGGAGGAAACCAGGCACCGCTCATCACCTGGCTAATACCATCCCTACAGTGAAGCATGGCGGTGGCAGCATCATGATGTGGGGATGTTTTTCAGCAGCGGGAACAGGGCGACTAGTCCTGATAGAGGAAAAGATGAATTCAGCTAAGTACACCGAGATCCTTGAAGAAAACCTGCTCCAGAGAGCTCTGGACCTCAGACTGGGGCAAAGGTTTACCTTCCAACATGACAACGACCCGAAGCACACAGCCAAGAGAACAAAGGAGTGGCTTCGGAGAAAGTCTGTGCATGTCCTTGAGTGGCCCAGCCAGAGCCCAGACCTGAATCCAATTGAACACCTGTGGAAAGAGCTGAAAATGGCTGTGTACCGACGCTCCCCATCCAACCTGATGGAGCTTGCAAGGATATGCCAAGAGGAATGGGCAAAAATGTCCAGAAACAAGTGTGCCAAGCTCGTAGCTTCTTTCCCAAGACGCCTTGAAGCTGTAATCGCTGCCAAAGGTGCAGCAACCAAGTATTAGGCTAAGGGTGTGTACAGATATGTAACCCCTCAATAACCTATTTTTGTCAGTAAAATAAAATTGCATATTTTCTAAAAACCTGTTTTCACTTCGTCATTATTGGCTATTGTGTGTAGATGTTTGAGGCAAAAAATGAACTCAATCTATTGTAGTATAAGTCTGTAACGTAATAAAACGTGGAGAAGGTAAAAGGAGTGTGCAGACTTTCCGGCTTGACTGTATTTATTAATTGAGATGCACTGGTTTGGATTAGAAACACGTGGTATATTGTCCATCCATCCATCTTCAACCGCTTATCCGAAGTCGGGTCGCGGAGGTAGCAGTTCCAGCAGGGGGCCCCAAACTTCCCTTTCCCTGGCCACATTGACCAGCTCTGACTGGGGGATCCCAAGGCGTTCCCAGGCCAGCGTGGAGATATAGTCCCTCCACCTGGTCCTTGGTCTGCCCCGTGGTCTCCTCCCAGCTGGACGTGCCTGAAACACCTCCCTAGGGAGGCGACCAGGTGGCATCCTTACAAGATGTCCGAACCACCTCAACTGGCTCCTTTCTACGCAAAGGAGCAGCGGCTCTACTCCGAGTCCCTCACGGATGACTGAGCTTCTCACCTTATCCCTAAGGGAGAAGCCAGCCACACTCCGGAGAAAACCCATTTCGGCCGCTTGTATATATTGTGGCCTTCCAAAACATTTAATTTCCTATCCCTGCAGCTCTGCAACTGTGCCATCTATATTTATTTGTCGCAATAGAACTGACGGCATCATAACCTACTTGTATGACTTGACATCTGATGACCTATTCACTTTAAGGATCACAAAATATGATATTTTACACAAGCATGCCATTTACGAGAAATGTAACTATTTTCAGTGTATTGTGATGCACAATAAGTAAATGAGATTGAATGAGTTTAACAGCTTTCAGTAATTTACCGTTATAGCTTCGAATCCTTAAAAAATCCTGTTGACTCGATAAGATTAAAAAGGAATTTCAGTGACATTTCTTCGTAATCAGACTTGTGAAAATATAATTGCTTTCTAATACATAATAATTTCTCATACAAACGGAATCATTGTGCATTCAGCATGAATCTTCATTTAGCTCAGCGACCCCTTTGATATCTTCCCCCACAAAAAAGTATCCGGAGCTGTCAGTAAGTGCGGTGCTGAAGTTTTCGAAGCAACCCAGGCGTTTTATTAGAAAGTATACCCTCAAACATAAGAAATAATACAAAAGGTGAATGTACCTTTTCCTACTGGCTCTGTGTAGGCTGTCGAACATGTTTTTAAAAATTGCAATTCAAAGTAATTTATTATAACTAAATCAACTCTTGACCCAGTCGTAGGGCAAAGGTAATTACACGTTTTACGTTTTTGACAGTTGTATAGCCTATTTTGTAATTATAATAAAAATGAATTTATAATGCGTAATAGTAGAACTGTAATAATAATATGTATCATTTTAATTCGAATATGTGAGGTTGCGTACAACAAAAACGTATTTTTAAAAAGTTTAGTTACGCCGCTAAAAATCAGCCATTAAAGTTATCTGGAGATAGAAAACCCGGGGGGGTAGTAAGCCTATTTCAACCTGTTTGATTTGCAGCGCCGATTGGACATACATCTGAATGCCTCTATCCAATTAAAGGACTGCTAACCAAATCAACCATGACATTGTGCAGAGTTCATACCGTGCGTAGGACTTGGATTCATTATTTTAAAATAGCACCGAATACTGTATACATAAAGGTTAAATATATATATATATATATATATATACAGATCCTTTCCAAAAAATTAGAATATCATGGAAAAGTTTTTTTTTTCTCCATAATTCCATTCAAAAAGTGAAACTTTCATAGATTATAGATTCAATACACACAAAGTGAAATATTTCTAGCCTTTATTTGTTTCATTTTTCATAATTTTGGCTTACAGCTCCAGAAAACCCCCAAAACAGTATTTCAAGAAATTAGAATAGTGTGTCGAAAATCAGCATTTACTTCAGTTATTTCAGAGAATGATTGTTTTAGACTGAGTGTCACACTCTGTACGTGGTGGTTTTTGAAGCACTGACTCCAGCCTCAGTCCACTCCCTCTGCATCTCCGCCAAATTTTGGAATAGTCTTTGCTTGACAATCCGCTGAAGCCTACGGTCATCTCTTTTGCTTGTGCACCTTCTCCTGCCACATTTTTCCCTTCCACTAAACTTTCTATTGATATGCTTGGACACTGCACTCTGTGAACAGCCAGTCTCCTTAGCGATGACCTTTTGTGGCTTACCCATCTTCTGGAGGGTGTCAATGATGGTCTTCTGGCCAATTGTCAAGTCTGCAGTCTTCCCCATATGGAACCAAACTGAGATACCTGTCCAATTTAATGACACACCTGTAGAAAAACTTTGTAGGTGTTTTCAGTAAATTAGATGATTAGAGTGTGACACTCAGTCTAAAACATTCTCATTCTCTGAAGTAAATGCTGATTTTCGACACACTATTCTAATTTCTTGAAATACTGTTTTGGGGGTTTTCTGGAGCTGTAAGCCAAAATTATGAAAAATGAAACAAATAAAGGCTAGAAATATTTCACTTTGTGTGTAATGAATCTATAATCTATGAAAGTTTCACTTTTTGAATGGAATTATGGAAAAAAAAACTTTTCCATGATATTCTAATTTTTTGGAAAGGATCTGTATATATACATACAACATGCAACTCTGTTCAATTACTTTGAATATCATTTAAAAATGTGTTACAGGCATACGTACTTTTTTTCTTTTTTTTTAAAAGCTAATAGGCTATTTCAAATATCAAATATATGAAATATTTGATTGATGAAATTCTGGGGCTTCGAAGCTGAAAGAAATGCACTAGCACTTCATAGGGGGCGCTCTTAACAGATAATTCTCTGATAGCCCAATTCTTAGGATTCCCAAGTAATTGAATGAATCTTACATGGAAAGAGTCCGCTGAATCTCTTAATTAAGCGGTTTCGAGTAGTGTTTCCCCTTACCCGAACAAAACTGACGACAGCGTAGCCTACAGTTTAATTTGAAGAGGGGGCGTCTTTCACCCACAAACATAATACATAGCCTAATGTATTTGATGCAAATGAAAACGGTGAGATGAATAGACAGTGTCATGCACGTAGTCTATATTCTGCTAATAATAGGCTCAAACAAGCTAAGGAAACAGTGGTAGGACCTGTCTTAAAAAAAGCATTTAGCTTTATATCACACTTTAAAAAACATTTTACCAAAATGTTCAAGTTTAGTTTGGCTGCATGCTCGAATCAGTCTAAAACAAGTCCTACGTATGATTAGAAAATACAAACAGCACTAGCGACAACTAATCTCGTGCTAATTTAAAGCAGTTTTGATGATCCACATGCTTCAATAGAAAATAGCCCCTACAGATACGGCAAGGTAAAATAATCCCAGACACAAAAAATGTTTGCATGTCGTCGTATAATCTCTTAAAATCACGTATTATAATGGATCCTAGCGAATGATCGGCAGTACGAAACCCGTCGGACAGCGCACGAGAATCATTTAATGAAGGAATAGGGTTTCATCCATCCCTTGGTAGTTTAGTGGTGCGCTGTTTCCTCTTATTGGTTAAGGGTCTGCCATGTGTTAAATTAGCATGAAAGACGCAACTGGCTGGGGAACCACTGGGGGCAAAGCTGGCAGTGCGTCATAGCCCTTGGAAAAAATGTAGAAAAAAGAACTAAAGAACCGACAAACATGCGAGTCAATCCGTGCCAATGGCAACAAAACCATTCGTGATCTTAGATGCGACCATACAGCTCAGCCTTACAGGTGGCACAGGATATGATTCCAGGAGACAGAGATCTGGAGTGTCTGAAGTTCTGTAAACAAGCGACAAATTCTGCTCTATAAAATCGTGACATGGAGGATGAACGGATGAAGAAATAACTTGCGAAGGAAAAAGGTGCCAGTCTCCAACGCGTCACCTCTCTAGCATCACAAAACACAATGAAATAACGTCGGATGCCGATGATGAAACGCAATGGCGGTGAAGAGCTGTGACAAGAAAATATAAAACGGGAAAAGTTCGCCGGCATCCTTGAGCACTGAGTAAGTGAACTGAAAGGAAGAGTTATAAATGTTGAGAAAGTACGTTATCTGTGCTTCTGAGATATAACTATAGAGGGACGGTACTGCTGCTCTTGCCACGGAGAAGAAACTTTCCGGGAATCATGGCTTCAGAGGAGTCTACCGGGCTGGCCAAATCTGCAGCTGTGAAATTATCCGAAATGGGCCAAAGAACTAAACAGCTCGGTACAGCTATGCAAGACCCTAATCGGCAAAGAACGGTTATTTTAGTGATTGTCTGTGTTGCACTTCTGTTAGATAACATGCTCTACATGGTTATTGTGCCGATCATACCAGATTACCTTGCGGATCTCGAAAGTGAACAATCTGAACACGCCCATGTAGTTGTGCACTCCAATTCTTCAAGCAACAATACAAGCCCAGGTAAAGTCTCCAGGGCAAACTTGGATGTGCAAATCGGAGTCCTTTTTGCATCGAAAGCCATTCTACAGCTTTTAGTTAACCCCTTGTCAGGAACATTCATAGACCGAGTCGGATACGATATTCCACTTTTGATTGGACTCACGGTCATGTTCTTCTCAACTTGCATATTTGCCTTTGCCGAAAACTATGCTACTCTGTTCGTGGCTCGCAGTCTGCAGGGTCTCGGGTCAGCTTTTGCAGATACTTCTGGAATTGCCATGATTGCAGACAAATACACAGAGGAGACAGAGCGGAGTCGAGCACTCGGCATCGCATTGGCATTCATCTCGTTCGGAAGCCTAGTGGCGCCCCCATTTGGGGGCATTTTGTACGAATTTGCGGGTAAAAGAGTACCGTTCATCGTGCTAGCATGCGTTTGCTTAGCAGACGGTATTTTGTTCTTGACTGTACTTAAACCATTCTCCAATAGGACTAGAGAAAACATGCCCGTCGGCACCCCTATTTACAGGCTCATGATGGATCCCTATATCGCCGTGGTGGCCGGGGCGTTGACAGTGTGCAATATCCCCTTGGCCTTTTTGGAACCCACAATAGCCAACTGGATGGAGAGCACCATGCACTCGTCAAAATGGGAAATGGGTCTCACCTGGTTGCCAGCATTCTTTCCGCACGTTCTGGGCGTTTATATTACTGTGAAATTAGCAGGCAAATACCCCCACTTGCAATGGTTTTATGGAGCTGTCGGTATGGTTATCATTGGCGCCAGTTCTTGCACTGTACCAGCATGCAAAAACTTTGGACAGTTAATCGCCCCGTTGTGCGGCATCTGCTTCGGCATTGCTCTCGTGGACACTGCCCTTTTGCCAACACTCGCATTTCTGGTAGACGTGCGTTATGTCTCAGTATACGGCAGTGTCTACGCTCTCGCAGACATCTCTTACTCTGTCGCGTATGCCATGGGACCCATCGTTGCAGGTCAGATTGTCCATAACCTCGGCTTTGTGCAACTCAATCTAGGTATGGGTCTGGTGAATGTACTGTACGCACCTGCCCTCCTCCTGCTCAGAAACGTGTGCCAAATGAAACCGTCTTATTCTGAGAGAAACATTCTCCTGGAAGAGGGACCCCAGGGACTATATGATACCATAAAGATGGAGGAGCGTAACGCCAGGAAGAAGGGTTATAGTTCAACTGGTAACTGCATGGTTAGTGATGAGAATGGCATTGACACTTTCAGAGGGCATTCGAGGTCATATTCAGAGGAATCATCTGGGCCTGAATATAGTTAAAACGAACAGAACTGTACAACATACACACCCCTTTTTGTTACAACAGGAACAGAATGCTGACAACCTACGAAACAGTAGTGATGCACTTGCCATGTAATGTACTATGCGCAACGTATTTACCAAACCACCTAATCATGATTGTGTGACCAGTACTTTCCAGATTTGCTTTTCTTTTACGATTACGTTAAACAATTAAGGACTTTTTTATTCGTATTTGAACAAGTCTGTAGTGAAACGTTTACTCATCTAGACGTATACATGGAGTGTTGTGAAAGGTTAAAAAATACAGTTGAATATGTGTGCATAACTATTGTATAGCATTGTAAAAAGGTAAATAGATCAATGTATTCCAAAATATATTTGCATATTTAGGGCCTTAAATGCATAATAGTGTTATCTGTTCGTATGCATAAAACAAAAAAAAGTTAATTTTCTTTTAACAATATACTCTGTAACCAATCACATGGTTTGCTGCTATTATTAACTCACAACGTGACATTGAAAACCTAGGATAGAATAAATTGAGTTTTGGCACCAGTGTCTGTAGTCAGTCTTTATTTATTTGGATTATGTAGCCTATTTCTGGGATGCAATTGTGTATCATATGAATTATTTGTACAAATGTGTACATAGTAATGTAAATAAGTCAATCTGGGACATTTAGAACTATGCATATTTGAGGGTGTGTATGTATGAAAAAGGAGTTTTACTGTTGAAATTAAAGTCGAAGTAATCCTATTCACTATAGCTCAATGCAAAGCCGACATTGAGCATAATTTGTTCATTTGTTTGCTGTTATTTTAATAAATTATTTGAATCAAATGGCAATAAAATAGGCTCTTCTTTCGTTTGATGAAGGGACATTCCCTCAGTATACACCACTTTATAACGGAGAACGGAGAAACCGCAGGCAGACTAGGAACAAAACAGAACATTAAATTCTTACTTACATTACAATAATTAATATTTATTTTCACGTTTTAAAAAGAAAACATTTTATTGTGTAATAACTACATGAATGCACTTGAGATAATGCATGAAATAAATGCATTACTTTCGAAGTGCCATTTTGGGTATTCCGGGGTTGAAAACAGATTGGATATCACATTCCAATGAAACTAACTGACAATTTGTATGAAAAAAAGGTTCAAGCACGTTACGTTCACAGTTAAGCAGCTGCACTGTAGGCGCATATACACACTCATGCAAGGCGCCCGCAAACAATCCACCCCTCCCTCCTTAATTAACGCGCGCGCGTGTACACACACACACACACACACACACACACACACACACACACACACACACACACACACACACACACACACACACACACAGACACTAACATTTAAGAAGTCCAATGAGAGTATCCCGGATGAACCACGTGCCACAGGTAAGTATAGTTATCTTACCAATTAAGGTGTATGTATTACGACAATAAGCTAGTACACTCATTAAATCTAATTCAATTAACTCACCAAAAAGCCATTATATTCCCAACATGATAAAGATAACAACGCTTGAATATCGTATTACATTCTTTAGACATTGAGAATAACACATTAAATGTAGACCATAAACTCAAACAAAAAGCTCCAGTGGGACAAATCTAAGTCGGTTTTTAAACAGTTTAACCATGACAAAACAAACCATGAATTCATAGTCGTATAAAGAAAATATTTAAGCAAATTAAAGTCCGACTGAGTGAGCGAACCAGATTTATTCATTATCCATTACCCTTAGAAATAACATCATGTCCAATTTTTTTATTTATTTTCGCCTCCGTCATATCAGCGAATGGTTTAGTTACCATTTATAACAGATTTATAACAGGATATATGTTATTACAATGTGGCAACAAGGTATACAAATTATTTATGCCATCACCATTGCTTCAGTCGGGCTATACACTCATTGTAGGTGCTATCAATTGTTAGTAATATTTAGAAAAGTCTAAAAAGGCCGTATTATTAGTTTGTTACCACAAAACAAAACAATTAAATAAACCATACAAAATGAATTAGCCTACAAAAAAATAACACTTGTTGCTTTTTGCACCGTGAGTTCCACGGACAGTCACTATCCTGGGTACCAACGCACATCATAACACGATGCACAAGCTCGTTTTCGGCCATCTCTAATTTCAAGAGCCTCCACAGACAATTTTCATACTCTCAATCTGAGGTGGGCTGGAAGTCCAAGCTGTCAAATATAGACTTCCACGAATGAATCTCGATGGGAGGAGTTTCCTGCCTGTAGGGGTAGGTAGTGAATTCCACCTACAAAGCATCTTTGCTGAGCTCGCTGTGGAACTCCGCTTCAGCGATGGGAGTAAAGCAAGGATGCTGAGGAAGGGACCGGAATGGAGCAGCTGTCAAATTCGCGCGCAGCTGGAATGTGGAATCTTTTGTCGAGGGCGTAAAAGAATGGATGGAAGAAACAATGCGGCTGAGTCCACTTTTTCGACCTTTTGAAGAGTCTCTAGAACATCTACTCCACAGGTAAGCCAATCTATTAATGGACTAGGCATATAAGATGAGAACTATGTGGAGTTAATTATATTATGGATAAAATACTATTACTTTAAATAAAAGAAAAACAAAGTATATCATGATTATTTGTGT
This sequence comes from Synaphobranchus kaupii, assembly GCA_029718625.1. Lineage (NCBI taxonomy): Eukaryota > Metazoa > Chordata > Actinopteri > Anguilliformes > Synaphobranchidae > Synaphobranchus > Synaphobranchus kaupii. The sequence goes on along the minus strand of CM056379.1, from coordinate 103,718,774 downwards.
TTTAGTCGAACAGAGTAGCCTATGTTGACCGAGGGCTCAGGCAAGAAGTCCGTATATAGGAACCACTGTGAGTTTTTCGTCTCGGAATGCAAATGTTTAAACTTTCATCAGGAAATAACAGAGACTTAAACGTAGTGAAACTATCACTAACAAGTAACTGCTCGTTTCTCTCCTTTTAAAATATAAATGACATGTAAATTGAAAAAAAGCCTTGCGCTATAACATGAACCTGCTAAATCGGGGTTCTCTTGTTTACGGATATAAAGCCATAGGCTATACACAGAACAGCAAAGAGTAAACAATTCAATCATTGTTGTTAATGCATTTGTTTGAGACAAATTAACCCTTTATGTTTAGTGAAATTATAGTTGCTCCCAATTTATGGAGGTTAAAAATATCTTCTGCTATACCTGAACAATACTTGTCCCACTTTATTCCTTGCCAGCGATAGTGGGGTAGTGCTGTAAATATGTTTTTTTTAAACTAGAGGTAACATTACAGTTTATGTAAAAATATTTTCTAGAGTTATTTAATGACAACAGCAGACATAGCTTTGCTGCATAATAATGAATAGATAGGGTGCTTTAAACTTGAGGAGTCCAGTATCTTTGCCGATATCTTTACCATGTGTTTTTGTAAATCTGGCTTTGTTGTAAAGCGGACCACGCCCACTCAGATTACCCCAGACCTATCAATTTTTAAACAAGTATTGGCACATCCGTAGTCCCAGAACATATTAACGACTCACTAACAATACACAAATAACACCAAAAACTTCAGTTTCCTAGTCAACATGGTGTCCAGCTTTAGCCTACCTGAATTCACCATACAGGTGAATTCTATAGCCTATAGACAAATCGCCAAGTACCTTCACCCTGTCTTGTGGTAGATGGTACAAGTCTTTGAGTGAAATCTGTTTTATTAAAATCATTGTACAGAGAGAGCGGAGCACACTCAACACGACCTCAGACGGCTCGCGCATTTCTTCACCGGAAGAGACTTCTCAGAAACAAAGATGCCGGTTCTACAGCGAGAACAACCCAAAGGGCCCAAAGACAACAATGTAAATATGACAATTTTTCCACCGAACACTATTGCTGCTTTGAAGTTCAATGAATCATCCACCCTAGTTAATTGTATAGCCTATTTTATCCACACTCTATATGACGGTATACATTTAACTGGACAACTATTTCAATTTAAATTAAATGCAAATAGGTGATATGTGGAAACCACAAAAGCACATGGACAAGCAAACTGTCAATGATGGAGTTGTATTTTTGTGCTCACTATATTGTACACAGTAACTAATAAGCAACTCTATTCTTTATTTAATTGGTAACTCATTGCTGTCGTCAAACATTTCACAATGCTATTGCTTATTTTCTTTAAATATTGATTGATAGGTATTTATTTTTTCTTTTTAAGTGATGCCTATACGCACAGTGTTAAAAACCATAAGCTTGGTCAAAAGATGTGTGAAGACAGTGGCTACCCATTTTCACACCAGAAGTGTTTTATCCAGTACAGGGAATACATTTGGAGTATCAGTGTCAATACTTTCTGTAGAGAGAGAGAGAGAGAGAGAGAGAAAGAGAGAGGCACAGCTGGATGTGACTTTTTTGAATGTCACCATTTTTTATTAAATAAAAGAACACAATCATTGTTTGTATATGTGGGTGGTATAAACCCCCTGTTTAAGTGTGGGCTCCAAGATGGACTCAATGGGAGATAACCCCAATTGAAACCTCAAACTCTGCTAAATGACAGGTACTTACAGCCAGTCCAATTTTATACTAAATTACATTATTGATGTAGAATGCAGACAGGATATTAGAAAATGAGTGCTTATGCTTTATGCATTCTCTGCCATCTGAAATATCAGTACAAATCAACCATGGATGCACTTTCAAAAAATGTAAATAATTAAACAATAATTAGCACAGAGCTTAAATCCGAACGAGTCGCATTTTACATAGCCCCATCCGCGGTGCACAAAATAATCTGCAAGTCAATAATAGTAATATGAATACAAACATTAATTCAAAGAAATATGAATAATAAGCATAATAATCATAATAATCACAATTATCGCCTCAATCATAATGTAATCATAATTGGCCCTGTAATTACGATTTAAAAGGGCAATCTCTGAAGAAGTGTCATTTTAGCTGTTGTGCGGTAATTGCCATTTTCACAGCTGTCATTATGGAAAAGAAAAGGATGCTTATGAGCTATGGGCAGTTTTCTATTTAAAATAAAAAATAAAAATAATTCAGTAAGACTAGGCCCCAGTGGAAATGGTCCTGCTCGGTTTTGATGGGGGAAGGAGGGGCAGCCACTGACTGTCCTTCAACAACCAAAAAGCAGTGATTTGCTGGGTGCTATCAGTCATTTCCTGTTCTGGGGTACAAAGCTGGTGCACAATAAGTCTAACAGATTTTTATATATAGAATGTGAAATCATGACCCCAATGAGACATTTTCTTTATCTGGGCTTCATCCAAATTAGTTATGAAGTATATATTATTATTATTATTATAGTAATATTAGAATAGTAATATTATTATTTTACTGATATAACTCAAATCTCCCTTTCCTGATTTTACCCCACTAGTTAACATAAAGGTGTCTCCAGTGACTGTGTTCGGTTAAACTCAAGTACATGAAACTTCAATTCCAATTATATCTACATTCCAATTTCTTAAGAGGCAAGGATAAATCAACACCAACTGATTCATGAAGAATGTGCCAATCCACATACAGAAGTGAGCAAGACAAAATAAACATGATTTTGTTAGAAAATGTGGCAGCAGGCTGTATGGCGGCGCTTTCAAAATTAATTTATTTTCGTTTAACATTACCGTTGAAATGAAATAATTCCCAATTCAACCAATAAGTGTTATTCAAAGAACTCCCAGCAAAGATGTTTATTTGGTACAATCTTAATTTGCATAGCATAATTTGAAGCAATGGAAGTAATATTTCCCCCCAAGAGTCTTTGATATCCATTCTTTATGTGTCTCCAAGCAATTTCCATCAATAATTAAGCAAAGCTTGAAGAATGCAAATGTAAGAACAATAATACCAGAGCCTGTTCAAAATGACAGTGAATTTATGGATGAATACATATGGCATGGGACCATGACACAAGAAAACCCCGGACAGTAACCTGTATGCTGGTTCTGTTTTAGCCTAAATGTGAATTTCAGCATGTTTTGCTGTGCTTGCCCCCTCTCTCTCTCTGTCTCTCTGGTTAGGCCTTGCCCAAGCTTCCAGTCCCACCTTTACAGCAGACCCTAGACACTTACCTGAAGTGCATGGAACACCTGGTGAGCAAGGAGCAGTTCAGGAAGACCAAAGCCATTGTGGAGAAGTTCGGTGCCCCTGGGGGCAGTGGAGAACGTCTCCAGAAGAAGCTCCAGGAGAGGAGAGACATAACCGATAACTGGGTAAACTACATTAATACATTAATAAACAAGCCTCGCCAAACAGCTGTCACCAGAGGTGAGGCTGAAGATTCAAACATTTCACCCCATTTCACTGCCTTCATGGTGCTATTTGTTGATGGAAACCAGGGAATTAAATTAACTTTTTCACCCGCGTGGCCAGATTGGCTTGTGGATTCTAAAAACCACCAACCATTCTCAACATTTTACCAGCCACATTACCTTTTTACAATATAACACAACCTGGCTGGTTACCTGCTGAAATGGCTGCGAGAGTAGAAATCGGTCACACTTTAAACGAAGTCTCCATATGAAGGTTTTATATAGCATATATAAAGCCTTCATAAACGTGACATAATGGCTTCATAAATCATACATAAGCAAATGCCATGCTTCATAAAGAGTGGACATAACACCTTTTTATGCAACATGTTATGCTAAATGTGACATAACCAACAATGTCACCCGGTTAATGGATAAATATTATACAGGGTGACATAAAACATGCTTATGCAGGATGCTAGGCTAACTGTGAAGCATTTGGCATAATATGTTGCATAATAAGGTGTTATGTCACCCTTTATAAAGCATTCCATTTGCTTATGTATGATTTATGAAGCCATTATCTCACATTTATGAAGGCTTTATATATGCTATATAAAGCCTTCATATGGAGACTTTGTTTAAAGTGTGTCCTAGAAATCTTACCAGCTACATTCAAAATCTCACCAACATTCAGCTGGTGGCGGGTGTTAATTTCACACCCTGAAGGAAATCCTATGTCTGTACATCATGCTTTGGAGCTACTTGAAGTGTATTTTCTTGATTTAGGCCACAAACCCCAAATTCCATATACCAGCCATTATAAAGCCAATCAGAAGCTTTCACTGAATGCAATGACTGTCTGGGAAAATAAAAAAAATAAGCAAAAATTGTTTCAGTTTCAAAAAAAGATGCACAGATAAAAATAATTCAGTGAAAAAATTTATAGAAGTCATTCTACTGTGATCGTGTATCCATCTTATGAGCATGAAGATGGATAGTGATAAGTTAAATTACTCAACTGCAAAGAAATCACTGCCTAAAACAAAAGTTAATGAATGAGATATGATACTTGTTTCAGTAGTATGACATATGAGACCCATACATCCCTTGTTGTGGTCTCCATTCTCAAGTACTTGTTCTCATGTGTTGTAATATTTCAAAGTAAATCTGTTTAAACCTTTATATTTGATTGACATTTATTTGAATAATTGATAACTGCTGTTTCAGATATAGTAATGTTACACAGGCATGGCTACATGACAGCTTACATGGCAACATGCTTATTAAGAAATATTCTACACTTCTCCTGAATAACTTCCGCAGACAGAATATTGCCATATTGAGCATATATCTTACCCAATGTGAATTACTGCCATGGCCTGGTAGACACGGTCACTCTGTGGACCATTGAGAGGAGGAATCTGATCAGCCAAAGAGATCAGGCAATGAGCAGCAGCTTTACTATAACAATGTAAACAGGTCAGACAAGCAGAGCAAAACATGTAAACGGCAAACACAAAAAATAAGACAGGTTAACAACAATGGGGCATTAAATGCCAATGCAAAACAAAACAAGTTACACAAGCTTGAGTCGCAGGAAAACCAAAAATGACATTTGTTCCAAGGTGAATTAACAAAGAGCCAAAGGCCTGAGAGGTTAATTTTACTGAAGAGGCCATTGATTGCAGCTGCCATGATTAGCAACGTGCTACATCTACTCCCGTGCATGTGAGTGGGGCTGGCGCTGTCCATGGTCCTGCAGCAGATCCAAGGCTGCTGTAGAAGCCTATCCATGGTGCTACAGTGGCCAACACACCACAGAGAAGCAGTGCTCTCTGCTCTCTGTTCCTGCTCCTGTCTATCCCTGAACCACAACAGACTTCTGCACATTTGTTTTATTTAAAATACCCCAATTTAAACAGGAATACCGGTGTGTACATTCATCTGTACAGTGAATGTAAAATAATCTGTATATTTAGATTATTATAAATCTTCTGAATTCTAAGAGAAGGACTGTACAGTAACATTTTTTTTATCGTTTTAATTGAAACACAAGGTTTCTGGTTATATAAAATGTACTCTGGCTATCCAACATGCACACTGAGCTCTGAATGTATTGCTCCACCTGTTCTCTTTATGAAAGCCAGTAAAATTATATGTGCCAATCTTGTCATTAATCATTCTTTAAAAACACACTCTTGATCTTTTATGAATTATAAATACATTTTAATGTTACGGTGCATTTTTAGAAGGGGTGCGGCCAATTTTACGATGCATTCTACAGTCAGCTGGGATGTCATTGAGTCTCAGCTAACATCTTTAGGAATATCATCATCTTAGTAAAAGATACATCTTAAAAGGTTCAAGACTGCCACTTAAAAATGAATGCATGCTTTGAAGGTTCATATTGCAATTAAAAACTGGCCCGCTACAGGGAAAATAAAGAGCCAATTCATCTAATGCTTATGCATTATAAAGGATGTGCTATAACAGCATGCAAAAAAAAACTGTGTTAAGTAAATAAGTTGTTTATGCCGTAAGAGCCATTTTCTTGCCTTTCAACATGTATACCTACATACATGTCACTGTAATGTAAGAGCATATTACATTTTCGGAAAAGTTATTCAAAAGATAAACCCTCTGGAATTAGAATAAACGAGGTCCCAATTCATATGTGCCGCTCGCGGACGGATAGCACTTGAGTCTGCACAAATTGAGCATTTGTATGCGAGCCGTTATCTATTCTAATAAAGTATGCTCACTTTGCCATCAGAAGTAGCGTGCACTGCTCGCTGCGTGCGGCAAATTAACATTAAGTAGCATGTTTGCAATTCATTAATGAATTACCTCTATCAATGAGATCCATCCATCACTCGATCTGCAGGATCAATTAGCCCGGTGCTTTATTACTGGGAGATGCTTTACGGCCCCTGCTGTGGAGGCTCCCGTTGATTGAGGGCACAGATATCCCCGGATGACACAATGCATGTAAGCCATTTATAAAAGGGGGGAAGAGGGGCCCCCACGCCGGAGCCTCAGATCCATCATAGATTTCATTTGCTTTCAGCTGAGCTCAATCCATCAGGGGGGGAAAATGTGATCAGTCGGCTGAGGATTAATCTAGTGCGGCCAGATCTATCAAACTCCCACACTCCGAAGTGGCGCTTCCTCCCTCTCGCTCTCTCTCTCTCTCTCTCTATCTCCCTCCCTCGACCAATGAGCTTACTTTCCTCCCGTACTGACAACCCGTCCCACTCCGCCGCCCACAAGGCCACGTCTCAAACGAGCGACTTTTCCGTCCTCCGTTCCAACGAACCGCGGTCACGTTCCGGAGCCTGATTCGACGTGGCCGACGTCGTCGCGGAAACCGAACCACGCGGAGCCGGTTCGAGGTGCGGCCCGGACCGGGTTTGTGAAACATTGTGACGACGTGTTTCATTTTTGTTCTTTTTTTTAATTATATACGACTCAAGGTGTACGACTACTGGCTGGAAGACATGTACATGAACAACAGGCTGGCGCTTCCTGTCAACTCCAGCCCCGTCATGGTCTTCCCAAAACAGAGCTTTCGAGATCGCAGTGATACTCTGAGGTGCGTACACTCACTGCTTTACTGATTCACATCTACACAATAGGCTACAATGGGATGCACTTGCTTCTTCTGTATTATATTATTCCAACAAAAAAAAATTTTCAACGTACAAAAATGCCAAGTTACTCATGCATATAAAGCACTATCTACAAACCCCAATTCCAAAAAAGTTGGGACAGTATGCAAAATGCACATAAAAGCAGAAAGCAGTGATTTGTAAATTCTCTTTTACATATATTTAATTGAAAACAGTACAAAGAAAAGATATTTAAGGTTTTACCTTATCAACTTTATTGATTTTTGTAAATATATGCTAATTCCGAATTTGATGCCTGCAACACGTTCCAAAAAAATAGGGACGGGGAAAAAAACACCTGTTTGGAACATTCCACAGGTAAACAGGTAATGCTGGCATGACTGGGTATAAAAGGATATCAAAAGACTCTTGATATCTTATTTTCAGGTACTCTTATACTATAACCGCTCTGCATTTGATTGGATCTCTATGGGAATTTGGGGGTGGGACTAGATTAAGCTGTAATTTACATGGGAATAGTATGGAACCTATGGTTGGGTAAATGGCAGTAGGGGCCGGATTCAGAGATGGTCAATTTAAGTCATGCCCTTAAGTGCCTCTCCTGCGTGGACTTAACGCGAGCTGACTTACGCCGTATTCTAATTTGTGTTGCGCGGGTGCTTATCTCAAAATGTGGGTGGTACAGGGCATGATATTCTAATTACCTGTTTTTTGTACCTACCCCCCAGATTGCCAGGTATCTAGTAAAAAAATATTTGTGGGGTTATGCACAACGTGTCAGTGACAGTGCCTTTAATAACCGCATCTTATATTCCCCATTCATTTCAATGGGAACTCCAATGGTTTGCCCACAGACACATGCAGTACAGGCTTACTTCCAGGTGCTTGACAGCTTAGGTTGGCTGAGGGCATGCTCTAGTTAAATATGCATGTCTATGGTGTATTCTACAATTGGCTAACAATTGATCAGACTACTTTGACCAGATGTTGTTATGCAATGGGGACAATTATTATTCGAGTGCTGGAGCATTTTTGATGACAAAATCAGCAGGAAGCAGAAGCAGAAGAAGAAGAAGAAGAAGAAGAAGAAGAAGAAGAAGAAGAAGAAGAAGAAGAAGAAGAAGAAGAAGAAGAAGAAGAAGAAGAAGAAGAAGAAGAAGAAGAATTAGCAAAAATAACCTTTTGGGGCTTTATTGTGTAGATGTGTAGTTCTATCTGAATTATTTGTGTTTACATTAGGTCAGAAAGTACAGAAGTCAATGTTCTTAAGGGCTGAGAGTCTGCGGTCATTCGTTTTATTTTTGTAGGAAACCCTAAAAAGTGCCAAACTCTCGGTGCTGTGTAGGTATGGGTCATGCCCCGCCAAGTCGGAACTTGGCAGTTGGCATAACTGCCATCCCAATATGATATGCTTATGTATCAACACAAGTGAATGAGCTGGAGGAACATGTCATCATTGTGTAATATCTGAAAACGAGTATTCTATTCACTTCTATTCTATTCTTCAGCATAATTCAGATGTAGTAGACATGGAAACGCTGAGGATGCGACTGTCGCACAGCTCTGCTGTAAATCTGCGCCATTATTAAATGCAGCGTGCCTTTAATGCGCTTTGTATTCCTGCTAGGCCATAAACACGGTAATTCTCCATTACCCTTTGTCACTTCACAGAGCACAAGGCGAACACTTTTAGTGCACTGAGAGCAGTGCTTAATATTCTGCCAGATGCCGCTATTAGATTAAGACCCACAGAGCCAAGCGCCCCTTTGAGACGCATATCTTGGCTAATGCCAGCTGAGAGGTACTGCCCGCCCACTTCCCTTTACATTGATCTGCCCCGTGCGTAGAGGGGGGGGCAGATGAATTTGATAAGGCGCGAGGGTTGAGGCGTCTGCGTTTTTCCGTAACTCGAAACACTCTCCTCTGCAGTCACACATATCAAGCTGATGCGTATCTCCGCGACCTGCCCCCATCCCCCCACCCCCCCACCCCCCCAAACCTAATTACCCTTTCAACTCTGAAAGACAGAGAGGCTCAGAGAGAAGGGTGCACCAGTGTGTCACCCGGGCTGGCGGTCTGATGGCTGACGGAGTATGGATGTGAGCGTACAGGCGACGCGCTTGCATGGAGTCCTAAATCGCTGAGGGTTAAATGTGGGGGCACCTTCACCCCCATAGATACTGCTCCCAAGGGACTAATATGTATATCAGCTATGGGTGCTGTATTGATAACTGAACACCCAGAGGACCATCAGACCATGCATTTCAAGTGACATTTATTTTAATGTAGCTAGAACTCAATCCTACAGGCACAGGCTAGGTACATTATCCAATTATATCATTACCTTATCCAACATGATCAATTCCTGCACATCCTATTTGCAGGAACCATGTGCTTTCTCTTATGCATGGCATTTACTGAAGGTTTATTCCCATTTGAACTACCTCCCCTGACTACATTTGTGTTTCCAGCATCATGCAGCTGAAAGCTTGTTTTCAAACAAGCTTGTTAACTAAATATTAGCGAACGGCAAAAGTCAAATTTGCTGTGTGTTTTCAGTTAGCCTTTATATTCCAAAAGCTTGTGCTATTTTAATCAGTGCTTATGATTATGGTGGACAATGAGTTACAGTAACTGAGGCAGGAACTGATGCAGTCCTGTTATCTCTAAAATGACCGGACTGGTTTACTGAATTATGTCTTTAAATAGAAACCACACAGCCCAAATATGGTTCAGCTGAATCATCAGTAATATCAATCAAACACTTAACCGAATATTAAAATGGACTTTTATATATTTGCCTATTAAGGCAGGTTTTAGAAGTAAAGGTTGTTTTTCGGTGCATATACATACTTATATTTATTATGTTGATTTGTGTGTTTCCTTTTCTCAGATTTGCTGCTCATCTAATTTCTGGGGTTTTGGAGTACAAGGCTCTGCTTGATGGGTATGCTTCATCGTGTGTTTGCAAAATCTTCCCTGTTGCTTAGAATTAGGCCAATCAGTTGCATGGAGTCAATCATAGTGATGCTCTGGGAGAGAAATGGAGTCAATCTTGACTCTTTGCTCACTAGCGACACCTCTGGTCAATCAGGCACCTGCAATAGTGCGAGAGCACAGCCCTCCAAAATTGACATGGGATGGTGCAGCGATAGGACCGGCATACTCTACTGTTGATTTTAGGTTTTCAGAATTAGGGGCATGACAGAACGAATGACTAAAGTTAATCAGGTTTAGGGCATGGAACTCTACTAAGAGGAAATAGCTTGTTGCATGTTATTTTTAATGTGTGGCTTCCAAACACAGATGCATGCAAGTTTGATGCAAAGCAAATTTACATGCAAAACAGGAAATAATTCAGTGACTAAAATGCAAAGACTTGTTATTTGACATGTGTGCATGTATGTGTGCGTACGCACGTGTGTGTCTATGCGTGCGCGGCAGACGGGCCCTGCCTGTGGAGTACGCCCGGGGCCAGCTGGCTGGGACGCCCCTCTGCATGGATCAGTACTACAGGCTCTTCTCTTCCTACCGAATCCCCGGGCCGAGGAAGGACACCCTGGTGGCCCAGAAGAGCAGCGTGATGCCAGAGCCAGAGCACATCATCGTGGCCTGTAAAAACCAGGTCGGGAAACAATCCAATTAAATTAATTTTGTATAGCGCTTTTTACAGAGGACTGTCAGAAATATGCTGTATAGAGAAACAGAGGGAGAATTGGGCAAAAAAAAACAGGCTTGAAACCTCAAACAGCAAACGAGGTAAAAACTCCCCCGTGGGAAGAGAAATACTCAGACGGTGGTGAGAAAAAAACTCCCCGATGGGAAGAAATTACGGAAGGAACCTGGCTAGGGAGGGGGAGCCCATCCTTCGCTGGCCGGCCCGGTTTAAACTAAAGGTAGAATGGAAGATACCAGAATGTAATGAGGGGTCTAACATTGGAATACAATTGTAGTATTACTAGTAGTGCTGGCGCATCATGAAAACCATTTATCTTTGCCAACCAGTACAGAGAAACTTGGTTTTGCATATCTTAGCAAGTATTTTATATCTAGGAGAAAGGTTCCTGCTGGCGGTCCAAGTCTCCGTCATGTATTAGGCTGTCCGCTGTTGCCCCATTACGCCACATTAGTGACGGGCAAAATGGGAGCCGTTACCTGGAAATCCTTCCAGGGTCAATCAGTCCATGCCACGCGAGGCCAGCCCTGGGGAGATGCAGATTGTAACTAATTTACTGGAGATTCAAACCGCCGATTTGTCTGAAAGCTCCTGTAAAAAGCCACAAGAACAATTGATTGGCGCGACGGAGTCATTTTGAGCGGGATAATGACGCTGCCACGTTCATCTCTGGTCCCTCGCTCACTAAATGCACTTTCATTATCCAACCACCATGGTTAACTGCACAACTGACCTCCTCGTGGTAGCTATTCTAATCAATTACATTTAAACAACCTAGAGAAACAATATTTCCATCGACTGGGTCCTGTGGCTACACTAATGGCTTCTGTAAAGTATAGCATTGCAACAAGCACATTATCGTATAAGTTATGGTTTAAATTTTACCACCAAATTACTTTTTATTCAATATTATGTATTCATAATTAAAATGACCTGGTCTAAAGGCAATTATGAGTAAAGGTAGCCACTAAATGGCCTATTTTTATCATTACAATGCTCTCATGTCCCCAGCACTGCTCTGATGCACTAAAACAAAATGGATTCCAGCTAAGTCTACGTAACTTAGCTATTTCTTCTCCTCCTGCTCCAGTTCTTCGTTTTGGACGTCGTGATAAACTTCCGCCGGCTCAACGAGACGGACCTCTTCACCCAGCTGGAGAAGATCGCCAAAATGGCGGGAAACGCGGAGGAGCGGCTACCTCCCATCGGCCTGCTGACGTCAGACGGCAGGACGCAGTGGGCAGAGGCCCAGAGCGCACTGACGAAAGGTTCGACATTTTAACAATGGCCAAACACTTTGAAGGCCAAGCTCCTCTCCTGTAAGCTCTGCACATAATTACCATTGCAATACTGCAATAAAGGAGCCAGCAACACTAAAACTGAAGGCCGTTCTCCCGGTTTTGTTTATTCTCAGGCGCCCATTGTCATCTAGTTTGAGCAGCCGATGCCTCCTCACTTTATTAAACGCGCATAGAAATTGCAAATGTGACATTCGCTGGAGGGGACCGTATTTTTCAGACCAATCCCACATACAAAGGTCTTTTGTCTTTGTTCCCCCCTCAGACTCAACAAACAGAGACTCTCTGGACGCGATTGAGAGGTGCCTGTGTCTGGTTTGCCTAGACGATCCCAGCGGAGCGGAGGCCACCGACACTAACAGAGCCCTGCAAATGCTCCACGGCGGGGGCCACAACAAAAACGGGGGCAACCGCTGGTACGACAAGCCCATGCAGGTAAAAACGCAAAAAGTGCTCTCTAAAGTGACAAAAGGTAACGGAAAATTACTGTGTTTATGGTCTCGTAGGAATTCATAGATAGGCTCGCTGCCATACCTTTGTGCGAAGCTGCATCTGCCATTCAACCTACATGATATGTAATGCATTTTATCATGAAAATTGAGAAAGGTTCTTATATTTTATACTGTACGCATTGTATAAATCCTGTGTTTGTCCATCTAATTGAATTCATCAAATTTAGACGATGTCCATCTCAGTTTGTTATAGGGGCAGATGGTGCCTGTGGCGTGGTGTGCGAACACTCTCCCTTTGAAGGAATCGTCCTTGTGCAGTGCTCCGAGTATCTTCTTAAATACATGTAAGCAGAGTGCCCGTGCCGTTCCGTCCCCGACACCGTCTCTGTTTTTGGCACAGATTTAATGACAGACCAGTGAACCCGCACAATGAAAGATGAGCTGGCGCAGAGCGCCGACAAATTATTAGAGCGGGAACACAGAATGTGGAACGCTGCGAGTTATTGATTTGTAAAAAAAAAAATATCAAAGCACACAAATCATTAGGGCTACCTCTCGCTCCCGGCTGCGCCGCGGCTAGAAGAGGCTGCGGACGGCGCAGTAGCGGCAGAAGGCGGCACAGAACCTGTTACCGTGTTCTCTGCAGGAAAGGAAGTCCCTCCAAGCTGGTGAGGGCAGCCAGCGTCAGCGAGCTTCCTGCCCCCCGGAGACTGCACTGGAAATGTTCCCCCGAAGTCCAGGGGTTCCTGGCGTCGTCGGCAGACAGGCTCGAAAGGCAAGTGCACCTTCCCCTGGCGCTGTTCGGTCACACAAACGACAGCTCCAGTTTAAATAATTTCAAATAATGTCAAGTGTTCCGTCACAGCTGTTTTTAAAACTGCCACGTTGGACAACCGCCGACGGACTGTACAATAAGCCAACTGTCTTTAAATGTTAACAAAGAATGACAAATAACACACATTGTTTTTGTATCTAATATTTCTTCACAAAAAATGTTCAATTACATTAGCCGTAAGACCTTTTGTAACTGACATTTGATTACCCAATTGTAAATCCGCAGATTCTTTGAAAATATCAACCAGAGATAACGAATTGGCTTTCTTTTGAATGTGATGTTTCCAATCATTCAGATTGGTAAGAAACCTGGACATGGATGCTTACACATTCAAAATCTATGGAAAGGAATTCATCAAAAAACAGAAAATGAGTCCAGATGCATACATACAGGTCGCCCTTCAGTTTGCATTTTACAGGTAAGAACTTTGTGACTAACCTTTCTGAACAGAGCTCTTATTGTTTGTTGACATTAATAGGACAGACAAGAACACAGGAAATACAGATACAAGGGTGCCATGTCTTCACTTAATTATAAAATGAAGCTGAAGCTAGTGTACTTTTTTTATCACTTTTGCAAAATCATACATATTTCATATAAATGATCATCTGATTAGGAATTAGCGAAAGTGTATGTAGCGCCTTGTACAGTAAGTAGAGTATATATAATGTCACTTAAAAATTCAGCATGCAATTCCTTTATCTGTATGATCAATTTTTGAGAAAAGTCGATAGGCCTCCAAGGGATAGTACTGTATTTTGACAGCATATATATTTGGCAATTTGAAATGCCATATGTCTAGACACAAATGAATAACAACGTATGAAAATACATCATTGTTAACATGAGGCAGAAACTCTGCTTGTCCCTTCCATTTGCCCATTCAGATGTAATGGACGGCCGGTGTCAACGTACGAGAGCGCTTCCATCCGCCGTTTCCGCGGAGGGCGAGTGGACAACATCCGCTCTGCCACGGCAGAGGCCCTGGCCTTTGTGAAATCCATGACGGATGAGAAGTCTTCTGTACCCGTATGCCATTTTTCTTACTTACTCCCAATTACAGCGCATCTCCCCTAATGTTATCCGTCCTGCGGTTCAGAGCACAGAGCCATCTCCTCCCAGCATCTCTAAGACTCTGCACAGGGCACATATATACACATATATACAAATACATACATGCAATTCATACTCACTCATATCAATTACTATAACCTTTACTTTGATAATTCACATGAAACGGGCAAAATAAAAGGCTGTGTTTTGAGTAGCCTATATTATAACATATACTGCTATGGCTCATCAGTTGGAAATTCGATTGGATTTGCCTTTTCAGGATGCTGAGAAGATGAAAAGACTGTGGGAAGCTATAAATGCCCAGACCAATTACACTGTTCTAGTAAGTATTGCCAAAATGATACACGTATATAAACATATTTAAAATATATGACAAATTATACATTCTTCATTGAGTTGTTGACTATTTCATTAGTTATATTAATTAAGATGATATAAGTTGACAAAAGGAACTTTACATCTCAATATAACAACTCTAATAAATCCTACATTCAATTATATTATCGGGTTAGGATTTAACAGTACAGTAACATATGTTTGGGTTTTTAACTCTGGTTCAATTCCAAAGACAAAAAAGGCTTTTAAAGTCATATGTCTATTAATTAATCTCAGGCAATCACAGGAACGGCGATAGACAATCATTTGCTGGGACTGCGCGCGATCGCACAGGAACTGAAAATGGAAAAGCCGGAGATCTTCACTGATGACACATACCTGATCAGTAACCAGTTCATTCTGTCCACCAGCCAGGTAAGAAAACCTATAGATTTATAATAACAATAAAAAAACATCATTAATAAGGATAACATAAGAAAGGCTGTTGTGTTAAGCACCAAAAGCTCTACATTCAAAGCAACCGGACGTCCAATATACAGTACATTTACCCAGTAAAGATTTCGGGAAACCCCCCTCCTTAACCTCCGCACAGGTACCCACCACTGTGGAGATGTTCTGTTGCTACGGGCCCGTGGTTCCCAACGGCTACGGCGCCTGTTACAACCCCCAGTCGGACCACGTGGTCTTCTGCGTGTCCAGTTTCCGGGAGAGCACGGAGACGTGCTCGGCGGTCTTCGTGGAGGCGCTGGAGGCATGCCTGGTGGAGATGAGGGATCTGTGCAGGAGGTGCGGCGTCGCCGCCAAGCCCGTCGAGCAGAAAGAGGGGGCGGCCAAGCCGGCGAAAAAAGGGGAATAAGCCATAATTCGGGGAGAGCGCTCCAGACAGTGAGCTCTCCTGGCCCTTCTCATTCACAAGCACTGAGCTATGACAGGGGACTACTTCTAATGTAGATGTTGATTTAATTGCATTGCTAAATGTAGAATATTTTTGAATTCACATATGAAAATATAGTAAGTATATTTAAAATGACATACATAAATATTTATCTATCAAGCTACACGCACAAGTGGTTGAAATCATTGGTATTAGTTTATAGGTACATAATGTACATTTTCACGATGATGCTATTTTGGCGGTCCGCCATTTTGGATGTGAAAAGAGTACACAGACTGCATAACAATGGCTGATGAAATCCATTCAGAAAGACCTTAACTTGAACTGAACAGAACTTAATTTGTTTACAGTAATCTTAAATCTGAAAGTTCAAGCCGGAAAATGAAGGCAGCTGCTGAGGTTAAATGACAAATTGTCCATATGTTTAAGCATACAATGCAAACCTCTTGGTTTCTCAGTGGTAGTCTTTGGTTTGGTAACGAACACAGAGCATAACTGCTAATTGGAAATCAGGGTAGGGCGTATAGAAGCATCCAAATAGAACAAAACAGTTTGCTATCATGGTAACAAAGCAAGCAACATGGTTATGAACCTGTACCCAGCAATGCCCCTGCCATATGTACACAGTATGCTCTAATTAAGCATGGCATTTCATTTAATCACCTTGCCAAATACACATATCTAAAAATTGATAATATTACAAATGTATTATGTAGGTTACCCTGGACATGGTTAATCTTCATGGTTGTGTGTTCAAAGTGCAATACAATTGACATGGCCAAATTAAGGTTGACAACTTTTTGTGTTAACATGATAATTTCGTAAATTCACAGTTTCAAGCATTGTTTGCAAACATATGAATTATGTTTAAAGAACAAATAAGTAAATAAATTAATAAATAAATAAATCTGGCAAGGTTAATTGATTTAGCTACCAAAGAGAAAAAAAACAGGACATACTAGGTCCAAAAGAAAGAAAAAGCACTTTCGTGTAACAGTGTTGTAAATATGGTCCCTGTGAGTTCATTAACAAAAAATAAAGTGAAATTCTGTGTTGATGACATACAGTGAAATCACTGGGAAAAACAATATTACGTCAGTGTTAGTTTTTTTTTTTTTTGCAATGATCATCGTACAATAAATTAATGGTACCTCATGAACACGATTGTCAATTATATTCATAGTTGTTTTTGTTATTAGAAAGTTTATGTGACTCAGAATGTGATTGAGTACTTTAAGTTTAGCGTGTGTTGTCACGACAAATTAGTCTATCTATGGAAATTGTACTGTAGCAATAGTATAAATAAGGGAAATTTAAAACAAAAGGTCAGTATGAACTACAATATTTATTCTGTAACAGTCAGGTGTAATGTGTCCATTGACTCATTTTGTGCTTTTGATGTATGAATCTTTATCTGCTAAGACATAGCTAGGTAATATATATTCAAAGGTGCTTACTGTATGCAATAAAATATACAAAGTTAGACTAACGTTATACAGTACATGAAAGGGAAAATGGATCTGAACCATGTTTCTTGCTTAAGAAATATTGTTGTTGCCACAACTTTTTGAACATGATGAAAACTATTCCACCTCTACACACTTATTCAGTCTAGCAGTGAAAGGCATATACTGCATGTTGTCTTGTCAAAATGTTACATTAAGAGTAGAACTATTTATACATGAAGTGTAACACTACACATAAGTGTAAACTATGTAGACTGACTTGTGTTAGAAATATAAGAAAAGATGTTCATTCGCATCGTAATTGAATCAAGAAAAGCAGTGATTACATCCAGTGAACTTACTGAATCATCTCATATGACAATGTGCAATGCTGTATTAGACATTTGCTGTTCATGACACTGAAATCAAGTCTCTTATATTTACAACATACTAAAAGTGAACATACTAAACTGCACAATTACGTTATTTAATGCATACTTGGTGCACTTTAAATTGGTTGATATTATACCAATAATGTTTTTCTGTTGCTTCGGTAAAACATATCATCCATCTGTCATTCAGGAAATTATTATTTAAAGCTGTGCGAATTATGACAAAAGTCATTATGCCTTAAATTAGATTTACTCTGACCTTTGTAAGTCCTGAAATCTTGGAGAAATAAATGCATGAAGAAATGTATTGCTCATTTAGCGTTGGGAAATATATTCAATTGCTTTAATTTGGGGGAAAATATGCAAGCCTTTCATGTGATAAATAGGCACCTCACATAAAATTGAACTTTTTATGTGTCTTTCAAGTGAACTCCTGCTGCTTGACTCCCTTTTAATTTTTTGTTCATTTCTGTCATTTTAAATATCCCATTTTAGAACAATTGAATTGTCCTTAGTGTACGCAGTAGTTTTACCTATAAAGTATTGATGAATGTTAAAAAATTCAAAGTAAATAAAATATATAGTATAATATTTATTTTTGTAATGTGGACAGCATAGGTGCATAGATGTATTTTCATCAGGAAGTGTCGTAACTTAAGTGTATAATAAGAATTAATACATACTGTATGTATATTAGTACAAATGTATATTGTAATCTTGTGATGTAAAGATGAATCCTATCTAAAAATAAAGCTTATGAATAGATGAAGAGCTGAATATCTCTTGAACTGTCACATCTGTAAAAGGAATCAAGGAAGCTACCTTTCTCCTCATCAATGGTTTCCACTGAGTGCTTCTTCGCTGCTTTATAAGTGGATGACAAATGTTAATTAGCGGACTTCCTGGTTTCATCAATAAACAAGTATTCTGGGGGTATTTCAGAAGTAACCCGCTGGGTTTGTCTGGCCATGATAGGCTTCCTTTATATCTCAAAGCATCAGGCTATTGATCTATGGGTACATCCAAGGTCCTGAGAAACATGTTTGAATTTTAAGACTTGGACCCGCTCAGGTCCCAGGTATTTGGGCTTCGATAGACTCACAAAGACTTCTAATACACAGTGACACGATTTAGCATTTGGTTAAATCAATCAACGCTGTCACAGTAACAAAGCATTAATGTCCTGGAGTGAACTTGTTTTATAGCTTGTGCATAGAATTCTTAATATTCTTTTTCATTGCCCTGAGATATTAATCATAGACCTATTGTGAGACACTTTTCCACACACATCCATAATTTTAGACAGCAATCACTCATTCAATTCACATTTCACAGTCTTATCAGGAAAAATATTGTTTTTTTCCCATTGGTCCTCACACATTTGTGCTCAAGTTTCCACACTTTTTGGGTATGGTGTACTGCACAAAATAGTTTTTGTTGGAACGGCTCCAAAGTCACACCCATTACATCATGTTTTTCACGTCATATGCCACACATGACATGACCCATTAATTCACTTCAGATTTGACATTTTGACATTAATAAGTTAGAAGCGGCTAATGTATGCAAAGTGCTTGTCACTGCTCCACGTCCCTGGACACTCCCTGGACCCAATATTGTCTCTAGGGGCGAATAACACAATACTGTTTATTATTTTATCTCCTCATTCACAAACGTAGTCTCTCCCCATTCACAAATCACTCTGTGGGACTCCGGGTGACATTTGGCACTGTCACAGTCTGAATTTGTAGGGCACATCACTGCATTCTGCAACAGTACAGATAACCACTCAGGAGCCCCTTAAAATGTCTAAATCACATTTCTGCAGTTTTTGTCAGCTTTCACTCATTTGACAAATTTCCTGCATTTATTAAGTAAATCCAATTTACAAATCAATAGGCTTGAAATGAATCTTGAATCTATGAGAAGCAAGGACCACTGCTGCATTTTCTAAAACACGCAAATTAATAGCACAAAAAAATCTTTAAACTTCTACCATATGTACATACAGTATATGTATTTAACAAGTGCATATCTAGGCAATTTGAGGTGTAGAAATGGTCTCTCTCTCTCTCTTCTCTCTCTCACTCTCAAAGTGTCACCAAAATAGGACCCAATATGTAAACCCCTACAAGGAAAATATATTTTTTTCACAAGAAATTGAAGACCCTGGTGCTAAAAGTACTGGTCACATTTTTAGACAATTCAAGTTGAGCATAGAAACATGTTGTATTTGTTTAGCTAAGTCCACCCTATAAATATTGTTAACAGAAAAGGTGTCTAAGCAATGCATAAAAACAGCAAAACTTTTAATGGCTGATTTTATGGATCAATGATATTTTCTGATTTAATTTTCTCAAAATAGACATTTTGTGACTTCAGTACTTTTAGCACCAGGGTCTTCAATTAAAAACACCCATTCTCAGAACTACCACACATAAATATTCTAGAACACAATTATTACAGTTACAGCCATTAAATATTCATTTGACTCATATTTATTCTTTAATTTAAATCAGTGCATGAAAGCGTATGTAAGTGTAATGGGGAGACTCGACAAATAAAGGTCTGTGTATGAGCGCTCCTGCACATTGCTGCAGGTCCCATTGCGCGAGAGAAGACCTGCGTCGGAGGTTACGATGCGTCCGAGAAATGAGAGGAAGCACTGAACGGGAATAGCTCTATGAGCTGTGTCAAGAGCCATTACACAACTACAGGGTGGAGAAGTCAGTCTTTCTATCATTAGATAATGCCAAATACAGGGACTTATTTATTTATTGAATGAGTGAGTGAATGCGTGAGTGTGTGTGTGTGTGTGTGTTTCTGCGTATTGAGGGGAAGGGGGCTGCAATAACATGAATTGTTACAGCACTTTGTCCACACACACACACACACACACACACACACACACACACACACACACACACACACACACACACACACACACACACACTCATTCTGTGTGCAACTGTGCACATGTCATTTTTGTATTGTACCGAAGAGTAATCAAAGATGCATACAAGAATCTGTTACAGGTTAGACTGCATGTCTCTCTAAAATTGACGTAATGTGAGGTGCATTTACTCCAGAGAATCCTGTCTTTATCACATCCCCAAAGTTGCGGGCGAGCACATTAATGCTCCGCACCTCACATCTAAAGCGATAGAGAAGTAAACGTTCAGTGACGGCTTATGATCTTAAGCCAGAAGGGGATTCAAAATGAAATCCTCACAAAATCAGGCCTTCAGCAGATACTGGGAGTTAAATCAATTGGGTTTTGTATGAGAGAGGCTAGCAGAACGCCCCCCGGAGAGGGAGCGCACGGGAACATTGTCGCTGATCGCCCACCATCACGTAGAGGGCCAGGACGAGCTGTTTTTGTCTGAAAATTACCTGCTGGCTGCTAATGGCGCGCCAAAGCCAGTCTGCTCTCCACTTGGCTCTCCTAATGTGTGCTAAATCCTTAAGGAATTAACCTGAAGTCCATTCAGTCTGTGGTAAAGGGGCAGAAAACCTACAATGTCATGTCTTTACATGTCTTCTCGCCAACATACAGGGCTCACCGCTTTCTTCAAACGCCATTAAAGCAAGGGATATTTTCATATCTGTCCTGTTCAGTGGCATGTATTCCGGATGCAAATGGACAGTGCCCTGAGGGTCAGAGCCGAGAAACTGGAACAGGAAATCCGAGAAATTCAGGATAACCTTATGACACCTGGCAGTTCTATCCAGGAGAGCCTGCTGCAGGGGAAAAGGGAAGCGCTGAGCTCACTGTTACAGGAAAGGGTGAAGGGGGCCATAGTGAGGGCGCGTTTTAGCAACATTAAAGTCATGTTTTTTAATTTGGAAAAATCATCCTTTCAAAAGAGGCAGATGGCCTGTCTTCGCCTCCCTGATGGCAGGGTGACGAGTGACCCTGCAGTAAAACAGCTGGCACCAGGCAAAGCCTATGCTGACGACATCAATGTTTTAATAAAAAACCAGGGAGATGTAGAGGTTTTAAAGGACAGTCTGGAGGTTTATCAGAAGGCCTCCTCAGCTAAAGTAAACTGGGAGAAAAGTGAGGCCTTGCAGGTGGGGCAGGAGTGGGAGGGGGCGGTTCCCAGCCTGCCAGGGGGTCTGAGCTGGGGGAAGGGGGGAATGAAAGTTCTGGGTGTGTTTCTAGGGACTGAGGAGTTCCAGAAACAGAATTGGGTGGGTGTAGTGGAGAAGATGTCTGCCAGGTTGTCTAAATGGAAATGGTTGCTACCCCAGCTGTCCTATAGGGGAAGAGTACTGGTCACCAATAACTTGGTCGCTTCGACGCTATGGCACAAACTAACTGTCCTGCCTCCACCAAGGGGCCTGGTAGATCAGGTGCAGCAGATGATCATTCGGTTCTTTTGGTCTGGACATCACTGGGTGAGGGCACCTGCACTGTACCTGCCAGTACAGGAGGGAGGACAAGGCCTCATGGACATTCCAGTCAGGATCATGGCCTTCAGGCTGAATGTGGCCCGACTGCTGCTGAGGAGGGCAGCTGGCCTTGGCTATGATAAGCAGCTTTTTCTGCTTCGGCATGAAGAGGTGGACTGGTCAGGACTGACACCATTTTACCAGTCAGTGCTACAGTCTTGGCAGGTTTTTAAGGTCCAACGGGATCCATCTGCAGAACCAGGCATGTGGCTCTTTGAGGAGCCATTGCATTTCAGCGATTTCATAAACACTAATTGTTTTTCCTCTCCCAGCCTACGATCTAGCCTGCGGGAGGCAGGCTGTTCCAAACTGGGGCACATGATGAGGATATCTGTGGCAAGGCTGGGGGAAATGACAGGAATCTGGTCTTCCAGACTGCTGCACAGGTTGGTCCGGTCTTCCAGACTGCTGCACAGGTTGGTCCGGTCTTCCAGACTGCTACACAGGTTGGTCCGGTCTTCCAGACTGCTGCACAGGTTGGTCCGGTCTTCCAGACTGCTGCACAGGTTGGTGGAGGAGGTTTGTGCTTCCCTGCCAGGACCCCTCAGAGCGTTTGCTGAGAACCACACTCTGTCTGACCAATGGGATGATGATTGTGAGTATACTTTACCCCCTCTGACTGTCTCTTCTGCTGTAGGGGAGTGGCAGGAGGAACAGGGGAGCTTCCAGTCTCTTTCAACCCCTGAGTTGGGGAAGATTGAGACCCTTGGGAAGAAAGCCCTGTATTACACCTGCGTTAAAGTGTTACACTTACGCTCTCTGGCAGGGCTGAATGCATCGAAGTGGACTGAGTTTTTTGGTTGTACAAGCCCCCTGTTGACAAACGGACGGGCGACCTCCAGTGGAGGATTGTGCATGGGGCGATAGCTACGAACAGATATCTGGCACACCTAGATCCTAGTGTTGGGGAGGGCTGTATATTTTGCACACAGAGGGAAACGACACACCACATATTTGCACAGTGTCACAGGTTGAGGGAGCTTTTCACTTTTTTGGAGGGGTGGTTTCAGGGTTTAGGGGTACACTTTTCTTTTGAATTATTTATTTTTGGGCCAAAGTACACCGTTAAAAAAAGGCAGCTTCATGTTTTAATTAACCTGCTATCTGGATTAGCAAAATTGTCTATATGGAAGACGAGGAAAAACTGCATTACGGGTCAGGGGTCAGTTGACCCCCTCTTTTTTATAGCCTCACAGACAACATAGAGGCCTTCATAAATATATGGGGCATCACAGAACTGCTTTGCTCTTTTCAGGGTGATGTGTTGATACTTCATTTTTGAAGTATTTATTTATTTCTTTTTTCTGTTTTATCCACTTCTAATTCTATTTATTTTCTTTCTTTTTCAGTCCTTGTGAAATGATCGTTTCCCAGTAATGGTCTCTTTTGCCTTTTGTTAATTTTTTGATTATTTTCCCTTGGTTTTCCTTGGCTTTTCTTTCTACTTTTATTTTCTTATTTTCTGTTTGTTTGTAAATATGTGAACACATAGGTCTCGTCCTTTGTTCTGTACATTAAAGGAGACCTCCCTCTCTCTCCACGTACTGACGCACTCTCCTCGCTGTAAATCAATCCAAACAGCATCCGCTGCGTAATAATTCTTTCCTCGTTCGAAGACACACCCACTCACCCTTATTCAAGAGGACATGAATCATTGCAAACAAGTATAGGGAAAAATAATTTAATGGTGGGTTCCCAACTGATGTACTCATTAGTTAGTGTGCACCAGCTTTTAGCGGGTAGGATGCAAGGGCCCACTGGATTCAATTTCCACACCTACATATTTACATTTTTGCCAAACAAAACACGCAGGCATAATTTAAACATGGTTACCACATTTTGCGTTTAGAGAAGGGCACCTTCATTCATAAATATTGTATGCAGCAGACAGGAACTGCAGAAAAGAATACTAGTTATTAGGAATTCATAGTAATCATTTTCCACCTCAAAGTGCTATTTATGGAAAGTTTCAAAAGTTTTATACACTATTATACACACACGTTTTAATAACACTCAGTCAAAAGTTAATACACTTGTATAGTGTGAATATATTGATCATCTTAAATGAATAACAAAATATACGCTGTATTAATGTAATTATTTAAAGAGCTGAACATTGACCCTATAAAGTAAATGTTGCCTGGTTTGTGTAACATAAAATATTGGTGAGCATGGTGGTTGATGGTCACTACTAGAGGCCAACTCTGGCATATTTCCAGTTGTGCTGTAGTTAACCAGCAAAAGCTAATCTATTAGCAGATGATGTTGGCCCAATACTTCACCAGTCAGCAGCCAAGGCTGCCATTTTGCCAGTTGCAATTCATTTGCCCCTAATGTTTTTGCATCCAGAGTCATTTGTGGTTAAACTATGGTAGGAACAAACTGGTCCTATGCTAACGAATGCATATCTCTATGCTCAAGCACTGGCACACACAGTTAGATACATTCATGATCAAACGTCTGACAGTCAGTCAGCAACCTACAGCATATTGGCCAGACTGGTACAGTAAAACAGGTCAGGACCATAGGACCATAGGACCCATCTATGCACAAGGAGAGGTGCACTATTTGCACCCATTCAAACTTAATAAGTCATCACAGAACTTACCAAATTGTCCCAACAATCTTCTGTATGCTTGCATTATTAATTGGTTGATATTTTTGAATATTCAGTACTGGCAGACAGACAGATAGATAGAATTTTCAACAACTTTGAAAACCTGCCATCCATAATCCAATTATCATATTTTTCATACATATGTAGATGTAACTGCATTTACAAATGCCACCCGAACTTGCTTAGGCCATGCCATGGGAATGCCGTCTCTGATATTATTTTAAGATTCTTTGAAGAGAGCCCAGCCTGACATTTTCCCTAACAATGGATTGTTCGGAAACCATTGCATCGCCTTACATCTAGGGTACTTAGGCCGTGACATTTTAAGAAAATCTTTAAAAAAATAAATAAATAAATACCACTGTCGGCTCCTAACTGCCGTCCTTAAAATCTTTCAATTAAAGACGACTAAGGCTGTCTGTTTTCTTCTCAAAGGTTCGTGCTAATAACCTTTTTGGCATTTACTTAGCAGTCGTTCCTCTGGGAAACTTCTATCTTGGTCCATGTCACAGAAAGGCTGGCCCGTAATTGGGCCAGCCTTGGTGAGCCATTACCTAATGGGTCTGTATATGTGCCAGGAACAGTAACCTTGTTTTCTTCAGAAGTATCTCCTCTTCAGATCGCATTAACTGAATTTCCCCTCACCAGGAGAAATGATAAAATTCAGCACCGCAACTTCAAATCGAAATGAAATGGAAATGTTGGCAAGGACGTTAAGTTAAACCCCTTAAAATAAGACTGCTGATTCATTTCATGAAACTCTATTGTGAATGCTCAGTCATATCAAAGTCCTCCAAAAGCCCACACTAGCTTTCAAAAGAACGAGTAGCAATGCACTTGTCACAAATTGTTGAATCTCATGTTAGACATGGTACCAAATACTTATAGGTTTGTTTCATTTGGACTGGAAAAGCAAATACTCAAGAGTTTGTTTCATTTGACTTGGCAGTACAGTCACACTTTATAAAGTTAAATTGTAGAAATAACCCCAGTTGTTGTCACTTCATATAGATGTTATTTAATAGTGCATGTCTTTTAAATTATACACCTAGTCTCATGTCTTACTGTACATAGTGTCCAAGACTAGTGTTTTAGGAGAAAACAGCAATTAGTAAGCATTTAGTTTCATACATGCTGCATTTCATTTGAGAATGCACTTCCCAATACAAATATTATTTGTCAAACTAAATACAACATATGTAAATAAATCTTTTGTTTATATATATATATATATATATATATTTCTGGGATGGAAAAAAAACTATATACAGTATATACAGTGCCCTCCACTATTATTGGCACCCCTGGTAAAGATGAGTAAAAAGGGCTATACAAAATTCATCGTTTGGTGAATTAGCTTAATCTCACACTGAAAAAATGAGAAAAATCTAGCTTTTAATTAAAGTACATTTATTATGAGAAAAAAAATCCCTCATCAAGAAATAATTATTTTTAACAAAACCACGTGTGCCACAATTATAGGCACCCCTGCATTTATATATCGAATAAAGTAATCATTTTTAAAATATTTGGTTGCATATCCTTTGCAGCCATGACTTCCTGATGTCTGTGACCCAAAAATATCAAAAGACTCTTGATATCATATTTTCTGGTACTCTTACAAGCGATAATAAAACATCTCTGCATTTGAATAGATCTCTATGGGAATTTGGGGGTGGGACTAGATTTAGCTGTAAATTATGCTGGAACAGTATGGAATACATGGTTGGTAAAATGACTATAAGTCATCAAGGGTCTGAAGTATCAAACAAGTCTTAAACTAACACTCTGCTGCCAGAAATAAAGTAGATATGGATGGATAACTTGAAGGGTTTCTTCTCCTGACTTATTTTTCCATAGAGTTGAATAGGACAATTTGTCAGGAGAAACAACCCTTAAAGTGATCCATCCATATCTACTGCATATCTGGCAGCAGAGTGATGGTTTGAGGCTCGTTTGATACCTCAAACCCTTGATGACGTACAGCCATTTTACCAACCATGTATTCCATACTGTTCCAGCATAATTTACAGCTAAATCTAGTCCCACCCCCAAATTCCCACAGAGATCTATTCAAATGCAGAGACGTTTTATTATCGCTTGTAAGAGTACCAGAAAATAAGATATCAAGAGTCTTTTGATGTTGTTGGGTCACAGACATCAGGAAGTCATGGCATGCAAAGGATATGTGACCAAATATTTTAAATGTTTACTTTATTCTATATGTAAATGCAGGTGTGCCAATAATTGTGGCACACGTGGTTTTGTTAAAAATAATTATTTCTTGATGAGGGATTTGTTTTTCTCATAATAAATTTCATACTTGAATTAAAGGTTGGATTTTTCTCATTTTTTCAGTGTGACATTAAGCTAATTCACCAAATGGTGAATTTTTTATAATCCTTTTTACTCATCTTTACCAGGGGTGCCAATAATAGTGGAGGGCACTGTATATACAGATCCTTTCCAAAAAATTAGAATATCATGGAAAAGTTTTTTTTTTCCATAATTCCATTCAAAAAGTGAAACTTTCATAGATTATAGATTAATTACACACAAAGTGAAATATTTCTAGCCTTTGTTTCATTTTTCATAATTTTGGCTTACAGCTCCAGAAAACCCCCAAAACAGTATTTCAAGAAATTAGAATAGTGTGTCGAAAATCAGCATTTACTTCAGTTATTTCAGAGAATTAATGTTTTAGACTTACCACCAGATACAGTAAATGCCCAGTCATTGCTTCTATGATATTTACCATCTTTTTGCACCTGCAATTTGTAAACAGCGGTAATTCACAATATATCTGGCAAATATCCCCATTTCACCCCACTGGGGTGGATGTGACCATGAAACGTATCTCCCCTTGCCTCAGTGTGAGATGTGTGTAAGCGTAGGACAGACAGAGCCGTCCTCAATGAAATGGAGACGCAACGCTGGTCATGCTTCATTCTTTGCTCTTTGTCACAAGAAGTGCCTGCATCTTAACAGACACAGCCTTGTCAGGTCCTCGCAAGTACTGGTCAACCTGACAAAGCGAGGACCCGGTCTGATGAACTGGAACGCTTTCGCATGGTGGCTGGGAAGGGACTCGAGGGGGATTGAATGGTGTTTCCCAAGAAGCCGAGGAACACCCGTCCTGCTCAACACCCCTTTTTCTGCCCGGCGGCGGATGATAATCTCACGGTTTACATTTCCATATTCATCCAAGGGCACACACATATTCAAACGTCAAGTCCACTTCACAATTAGGGCTTGATTTACTAAGACCTTTAGCGTGCACAAAACCATTTAGCGCACGCAAATCCAATAACATGAACAATGATTGGTCATGGTGTTTGTTTTGCACCGATCATTCCTTGTGTTATTAGTTATGCGTGTGCGCTAAAAGGTTTCGCACACGTTAAAGGTCTTAGTAAATCAAGCCCTTAGTGTACAATTAGCGGCTGAATGCATGGATACTGCAGTGTTAAATAAATGATCGTTTCCCTGGTTATAAAGACGATTACCACATCTGGGAAACACAATACAGCTGCAGCCTGTTTAGTGAAAGGTCTTCCTATCTAACCTCGCAAGAAATCTGTATATACCTGTCCTAAAAAGACCACAATAGCAAAGCTAGTAAAATTAATGCTCAAGTATTTTGGCCACTAAACAGAGCCCCATGACTCTCTATTTAATTTGGTCTCTGAAAGCGTTTCACCTCCTCACCTCAGAGAGTTCTGCTCTGGGAAACATCATATTTGTAAGCAGCAAAGGGAACATTTCAGACACTTGCTGTATCTTTGGCATTAGAAAGCAGAGAGTGAGAAGGACGACTGGAACTTAAGGGTAGCATGCTATATAGCATAGTGGTCACTGGACATTTTTTCCACACTGCTCTTATCAGTCAAATTACTTAACACCTATAATTCCAACAACGGTGACACCAGTGTTCTACCATCATTCAACAGTGCAGGCATGCAGAGCAGTGGGTAAAAAACCGTGCTCGCAACTGGAAGGCTGCGGGTTTGATTCCAGGATAGGGAAATGCCACCACAATAATATTACCCCCAAATGGCCTTAGAAAATATCCTACTTGGACAATTGACCATCGTAAACCTAAACTAATAAGACCCTAGAAAAACATGACTTTATGTTTTGAGGAGTAATTCCATTAAAGTTGAGGGAATAAAAAAAGGTTGCTGGATTTTTAGCGAGTGTGTTCCCCGAAAGCATATAGTTAGGTGAAGATGCACAGAAACACACCCTGCGCAAATCATTTGCCACTGCACTTCTCCTTCCAGCTTCCCAAATGATACAGGCTGCCTCTTTAACACATGCGTGTATTAGCAGCAGGTCCAGAGTAATTTACCACAATCCAATTACGGCCCAGCTGCCAGATCGCAGAGTCTCCAGTAGTTACAGAACAAGAGTAAACAAAACACACAGAACTGGAACATTGTCTTCAAACCATTAAGAAAAAGACTCAAGGCCCTAAAAATCGTGAGCTGGGAAAAAACGTGAGCGTGACACCTGACAATGGCCCAGAGTATCCCTCAGACAGGAACCCACATCAGGCAACAATAAATATGGCATCATTTTCTGTTTCCATATTAGTTGTGATGTCGTGCCAAAGCAAGAAAACGTAGCATGGATTACCAAAAAAAAGACTCAAAAGATTGGCAGGTATAATTTTCACTCCACCAGGGCAACAGCAGAGGACTTTAAAGGTGCATAGCAAATACTGATGGCTTTTTTAAAATGATGGACGCATAAATTACAGGGCAAGCATGATTTTTCTATTTCTAATTATTTTTCTCCAACGACAAAGTCATCATTCACAGCTGATGTTTGCAAGATGAACATCCCCGGTATCTGTAATTTCATGTGAACTTAACATTTCTGGATGTAAATGTATTCCATACATGAATTATTTGAACATGTAACAAGCTTAGCTGAATAATGATGATTTGTTGTAAGTAACTTGCGACTGAGTAGGATGCATGAATACGATGTAATCCGTACTCTCTGTACAATTAGTACTGTACAATTAGTTGTAGCTGTTCAGTAGGTGGGGTTCCCACTGAAGCACTGTTCTCAGCTCAATGTAAATCACTACTGATGTTTATAGCTGGAAAAAAATAAATAATCAAAACTCGGGTTAACATTACATTACATTACATTCATTTAGCAGATGCTTTAATCCAAAGCGACGTACAATTAATGCATACAGAGACATCATCAAGATCACTACAGAACAGACAAGACAAAGCACATCCTTCCCACAATGTAGCAGCTATCCCTAGTCATGAACGTTGACTGTAGTTCACATTAAGCTGTGGGTAAATCAGCTATACTACACTTCTATTCTAAATACTATTATAAACTATAACAAACAGACAGGAAAACACAGGGAACTAGTAAACACAGGGAACTGATATTCCTAGGTTAGAATATCAGTCAAGGTGGAGTCTGAAGAGGTGTGTCTTCAGGCCTCGACGGAATGCAGGCAGGGTTCGAGTAGAACGTAGGGGAATGGGAAGTTCATTCCACCACTGAGGAGCTAAGGTGGAAAACCTCCGCAGTCGGGACGAGCGAGAGCCGTTGACACGGAGGGGGGGAAGTGTGAGTCGCCCTGCTGTAGAAGAGCGAAGTGGTCGAGCAGGAACATAGTTCTGGATTAAGTCCTGCAGGTATGCGGGGCCTGTCCTATTGGCTGCAGTGTAGGCCAGGGTCAGAACTTTGAACCTGATCCTGGCTGCAACTGGCAGCCAGTGGAGTGACCTCAGCAGGGGGATTACATGGGAAAATTTTGGGAGGTTGAACACAAGCCGGGCAGTTGCATTCTGGATCAGTTGAAGAGGCAGAATGGCGCAGGCCGGTAGGCTTGCGAGCAGGGAGTTGCAGTAGTCCAGGCGTGAAGTGACCATGGTCTGGACAAGAAGCTGGGTGGAGTAGGTGGTCAGGTACGGTCGAATCCTCCTGATGTTGTACAGGAGGAACCTGCAGGACCGTGCCGTTGCCCTGATGTGCTCTTTGAAGTCCAGCCGGTCGTCCAGGACCACCCCCAGGTTCCTTGCAGAGCGGGAGGCAGCCACCACGGTCCCGTCAACGGTGATGGAGAGGTCATGTAGTGGGGAGGTTTTGTACGGCATGAAGAGGAGCTCTGTCTTGTCAAGGTTGAGCTTCAGGTGATGGGTAGCCATCCACTCAGAGATGTCAGTCAGACAAGCAGATATCCTCTCCTTAACCTGTGGGGTAGAGGGAGGGAAAGAGAGGAAGAGTTGAGTATCATCAGCATAGCTATGGTATGAGAAGCCATGTGAATTAATTACTGAACCAAGAGACTTAGTATACATAGAGAACAGTAGAGGACCCAGTACAGATCCCTGCGGGACTCCTGTAGACAGGGGATGGGGAGCAGAGACGGAACCCTTCCAGGAGACTTGGTAGGATCTATCAGTGAGATACGATACAAACCAAGAGAGAGCAGCCCCAGAAATGCCCATCTCAGTGAGTGTGGAGATCAGGAGTTTGTGGTTGACCGTGTCGAATGCCGCAGACAGGTCAAGGAGAATCAGAACAGAGGAGAGAGAGGAGGCTCTAGCAGTGGCGAGTGCCTCCGTCACGGCCAGGAGAGCAGTTTCAGTGGAATGGCCGGTTCTGAAGCCGGACTGATGCGGGTCAAGCAGGTTGTTCTGGTGGAGAAAAACAGACAGTTGGTTAAGGACAGCACGTTCAATTGTTTTGGACAGGAAGGGCAAGAGAGATACAGGACGGCAGTTCCTGACATCAGCGGGATCCAAGCTAGGTTTTTTAAGGAGTGGGGTTACACGGGCAGTTTTAAAGGCAGCAGGAACATGGCCACAGATTAGGGAGGTGTTGATAATGGAGGACAGATATGGAAGGAGCTCAGCGGATATAGACTGAAGGACTGCTGAAGGTATGGGGTCTAGTGGACAGGTGGTTGCGCGATGGCGCGTCACCAGCTGGAGCACATCTGAGTCCTCCAGAATCTTGAAGGACAACAGTGTAGCGATGGGTTCAGTATGGGGGATGTGGGGTGTCACCGGACGCGTGAAGGAGTTCTGGATCGTGGCCACCTTCCCCTCAAAGTGGGTCAGGAAGTCATCTGCAGAGAGGGAGGAGGGTGATGGGGGTGGAGGGGGGATGAGCAGGGAGGAGAAGGTGGAAAAGAGTTTACGTGGGTTAGATACACATGCATCAATTTTAGACTGGAAAAATGAAGTTTTAGCTGATGTGGTTGCAGCTGTGAAGGCTGCCAGCAGTGTGGTAGGAGGCCAGGTCATCTGGGGATCTGGATTTCCTCCACTTTCTCTCAGCGGCTCGCAGCATGGTTCTGCTGGATCTGAGAGAATCCGTTAGCCACGGGGAGTGGGGTGATGGTCGAGCTGGTTTGGAGACAAGAGGACATAGTGAGTTGAGAGACTGAGAGAGGCATGAGTTAAACACAGAGGTGGCAACATCAATAGGCATTTTAGAAAAGGTAGCAGGAGGAGGAAGTGCAGAGAGAGCAGAAGTAGTGAGAGAGGAGTGTGAGAGGGTGCGGAGATTTCTCCTGAACATAACAGTGGGTGGGTTGTTAGCGGAATTGAGGGAGAGTAGGCAGGAGAGAGAAAATGAGATAAAGAAATGGGCCGATACGTGGAGGGGGGTCACCGTGAGTTCAGATGTGGCGCAACTCCTGGCAAGGTCCAGTTGGTTACCACCCTTGTGGGTTAATCCACATTCCACGGACTATATTCAGATTTACCATTGAGTATGTGTAGGTGGCATCATCATTTTCCCTGCACAGTAATACAAGATGACACTGTATTACCATAGAACAGTTTACGAAATACCCTTTTTGCCCTAATACATTTAAATCCAGTTGTACAATCATGTTATGTACTGTATATACAGTATCGTATGTCGCTTTGGATAAAAGCGTCTGCTAAATGACTGCAATGTAATGTAATGTATATACGCAGCTGGGTTCATTCGTGAGAAAAGTCATTATTAGGAACATCTACGCCGTTCGTAGTGACACATCAGCTTAAAAAAAAAATAATAATAAAAAAAAGAAAAAAAAAAGGACAAAGACAATACTGGAAATGTGTTCATACAGGTAAAGGATTTACAAAACAAATTTTCTGACGGTAAGATCGATATCCAATTTGGGACGTAATCCACAGAGGGGATCGCTAATGAAGGCAGTGCTTAGACATGCAGCGCAGCTCCAGCTCCTCGGAGGGCATGTCTCACCGCTGGTTGCCCTGGGGAGTGATTCATTGCCGTATAGTGAAATCGCCAGCATTAATAGAGAACCTTTTAAGCGCTAACCAGCCGACTGAGCAAACAGGAGCCTAATTTAGGTGGCTGCAGCCCAGCGTCGTTGCCCCCCCGGCCCGAACGACAGCAGGGCCCGTTGAGAAATACGCGCCCCCAACCGAGACGGGGGTCCGTGAGTCATCCTGAGTCATCTGCAGGGTGTGCCCCGGTCAAGCGGGGGAGGACTCAGGACCCCGCCAATTAGCATGGAAATACAATCACCAAGGAGACCAGTCTCGGTTACGGGAGCCATATGCTCCTCCAGGAAATGTCAGATTTCCCTCAAATTACCACAAGCCTTTTATTGCTTTCCGTTCAAAAAACCATAAGGAAATATGCCGGCATGTAACGGTTGGCGCCAACAGCAGTCAGACGCTGTGCGGTACTTTCTGTGTAAATGGGAGTGCAGTCTACACTCTCCACCCTCTCCATACTCTCACAGAACTGTATAAGTACATACTCTGGAGTACATACTCTGGAGCAGAAAGACAACATATACTCCCCCAACTGCTTTCCTGGTGTAGAAGTATGCATTCTTTTACACTATTCACAAACATACTGGGTTATTAGTACACAACAAACAACAGATAATATGTTTGGGAAACATCTAGAAAAGCTGCCAAAAAATATACAACAAATCGGGTGGGATATATTTAGCAATTTGGTGATTTGATCATCATCATCATAAAATATTAGCAGTCAATATAATACAAATTTAAATGTTAATACGCTATTTTGATGTGCAAGGATTTTATTAATTTACAAGCCAAAGGCAAGCTAGGTTTTCTGTTGCTATAGTATTAATGTGGAGGCAACAGACATGTGTGAAATACTGTATTGTGTCTTGTGGATAAATGTGCCTGTCACAGACAGGATTGACAGCTTAATATTCCATCAGTCACTCTTAGTTTATGTCCCAGACCTGTAGGTTGCATGACACAAATAGTGGCCTCCTATAAAAACATCCCGGCGAGATTTATGATCAATTAAGCAGGCAGGGCAACTTGACATGATCAAATCTGCCGGTTATGGACTACACTGGTTACCCTGAAGCATGATGTATGTATTCATGTGTGTACTGCATGGATACATGCTGTGGGTAGGTACAGCAAAGTTTTACTGTCATGGAACAAATTCCCTTAGACTTATACTTTCAAATAATGCTGCACATTTTGAGACCAGAAGGCCTAGCATCGTGTTGTAATTAAAAACAAATAAATGGACATTTTGCTCTGGCGTAGTGGTAAGTATGATGTCAGCAAAGAAAAAACGGAGTTGTTGCAGATTGAGTAAAAACACCATCGCTCTCCAGCACACAAGAATGTCTGAGGGAAGAGCTACTGCTTTGCATTAAGCTAATTAAAACATTGGAAGAACGTTTGGGGAAGTATTTATCGCATAAGCTTTCGGTTTTCCCTGCTGTAATTTGTACAGAACAGGGGCCATTGCGTGTTAGCACTCTTGCCCCTCCACATTTTCACATCTCTCTTACAGAACTTTACAGGGTAAAATGTACACCTTACAGCACGTGGCACGGTACTACACTCGCACGTTGTGGTTGGTGCAAAGCCAATGTGTGCTGAGACAAATGAACAGGAAATAAAACGGACAGTTTCCACCAAAGTGCACTGGGGGGGGTTTCAGCCATAGCAAACCCCAGCAGCTTTAAAGAGGGTTATCCACAGGGGACAGATCCGTCAGGACTGTGGGGTGGGAGAGGCAGGAAGAATCCCCCATTGCATCTAGGGTCTCTCACCCCCCACCCCCTCTCTGTCTCTCAGTAGTCCCTGGCTGAATAAGGCTATATGTGCTGAGTGTGTGTGTGTGTGTGTGCATATGCGTGTGCATCTCTGTCTCTCTCTCACTGGTCCTTGGCTGAATAGGGCTATATGTGCTGTGTGTGTGTGTGTGTGTGTGTGTGTGTGTGTGTGTGTGTGTGTGTGTGTGTGCATCTCTCTCTTTCTCCCTCTCCCTCTCTCACTGGTCCTTGGCTGAATAGGGCTATATGTGCTGTGTGTGTGTGTGTGTGTGTGTGTGTGTGTGTGCATCTCTCTCTCTCCCTCTCTCTCTCTCACACGCACGCACGCACGCATGCACGCACGCACGCACACACACTCACACTCTCTGATCAGGTTCAATCAGGGTGTACTGACAGAGCACGGGGCCCAGGGCTGATGCGTCCCGAGGCTGTGCCAGATCCAGGGCCGGGGACCCGCGTATCAACCGAACCGAGCGAGCGTGAGGAGACACTCATTTAAAACCCTTTAAACATCAGAGTAACGACGGCCAGCGCGCTCGCTCCCCCCTCTCCTGTCCGTCGAACGCGAGAGGCCGTTGCATAAGCCTCCGATGTGACCGTTCGCATCCCAGGTGACAGAAGAGGCTTCAAGTGCAGGCAGCAAACTCGTTTAAAGGAGCCCACGGTTGTCTCAGTTTATTTTCACAAACCTCCACTGTAGAAACTGTGGAAAATTTCAAACTGACTGCATGTTTAAATTACTTAACCGGCTGAGGCCAACTGGTGTTCACAGAGGCTATGAGCCCATAAAAGGATATCCACGGGTGCACCGTACTGGGTAGAGTTCCTCAATCCTTTACGGAACTTGATATCTTACAACAGCCTATAATCTGAATTTGAGTGAATGCTGACCGAAAATTGCCTTTTTGGTACAGATATTGATGGAGGGCGTGACGTGATGAATTGGAGCTAGCGAGCCGTCAATACGGACGCAGTTCCCAGTTCGGCTTCCTTCCCCAAGGAGTCCCCCAGGAGCAGAGCCAGAAGCACGCAGGGGTTCGTTCTAAACAGCAGGTCTTTAGCATTACGACTGCCAAAGGGTCCATCAATCAACAGCCCAAAGCATGCGCCGCGGTACGTCCACAAACGGCACAGGTGACTAAACTCAATAACATAACCCATTAACTCCTCAGAGTTACGAGCCAGACCAGCCAACAGGAACACTCCAATATGCTCAGTCCCCGAAAAACTTTCTGCTGACAATGGGGGGGGGGGGGGGGGTGGGGTGTAAACCTGTTCTGCTTTGTATGCACCACCAAAACTGGTAACATGTCCAATATCTTCCTTGGGATTTTGGTACCAACTCTGCCCTTCTCAGAATCCATGGCAGGGACATTTTAGCTTAGCTGCAACGGACCATGCTAATCACATCAGGCCAGAACTGGACAAGGCTAAAATGTGTACCAAAGTGGAAGAAACATAGCTTGACTGAAAAGTAAACACGCTCATGTAACTTGTTTAAACTGGTGTGCTGGGGGGAAAAAAACCCAAAAAAAACCAAGTGGCCAATGACGACATTGCGTGTTCAGTTCATATAGGAGGTATTTATTCTGCACCAGAAGAGGCAAAACCGTGAGGACAACCTCAGATGGAAGATGAATTCTCCTGGGCTCCAGTATCAGCTGCAGTCTCTACATTGTCTCTTTTCATCAACTGGCTTGAATTCTACTACGGTTGGTCCTGGCGCCCCAGTCATTCAGCTGTGCCTAGTTCAAATCCTTAAACAGAGATATTTGAACTTCCATGTCCACAGTACGTCACGACACCTCTACACAGGTCCACGGAATTACAACCCACAGACTTCATCATAGAACAAATTGCACATTATGCAGGCTCCACTCTACACGTGGCTTTGTAGTCATTACCGTAGTCATTATCTACATTTTAGTCTGAGATTCGTGACATTTAAAAAATATATATATATACAGTACTATTAATGTTTAATGCTTTAATCAAGTTGCATTAATTTCTAGTATCAATCTACCAGAGTAACTGTGTTGGAAGTAATTGTGCTCCCCCTGCTGGTGGGAAAAAGTATTGAATGGTGAAATACGAGACCTCGCTTCGGGGAGCCAGGCAAACACTCGGGAACTAATGATCAAAAGCCCGTGTTAAGCGAAACGATCCACCAGGGAGCTGATTCCCACAAAGAGCAACAAATACGGCAATAAGTAGAGAGCACCCAGACAGGGGAAAATATGAGATAAGAAAAGAAATAAAAAGCAATGGGCCACTCTGTGATAAAGTGTCAGGAAGCACTGGTGCTCGCAGCGCAGCCTTTGTGTTGTAGTGAACGATATTCGGGGGGAAATAATGCATTTACAGGTGAGTTATTTTATGAACTTACAGAGCATCATGAAAGCGCTCAGGAAAAGGTGGAGGACAAAAATGCTCAATACCTCATGGCGTGATGGGGTAATGTCGTTCACTTTTCAATTTTCCCGTCGCTGAAAGCAACCCCCGGTGTCCTGAGATGGAACTGTCCCAAAGGACTGCTCCATCACGAAGCATCCTCTCAGATCACGCCGCCGTTACGGTGAGCGGAGTAACTTCAGCTGCCAGTGCGCTCACGGCCCTCCTGGGACGTGCACCACATCAGCGTTTGTTTTCATCTGCGGCACCTCCAGATTTTTACGATGGCCCGGGTAATTGAACAGCTGGAACTGAAGAGGCAAAGCTCTCGAGGCACCCTTCCGAAGAGGAAGTACACGCGCTCACACGGTTCAACATTCGTCATGCAAAGGTTCTGTTTGGATCACAAAGGAGCAACTTGCCTTTCACTTCCTTTCTCTACTGTAAAAAGTAAAAATCTAATTTGTGTCAACCATATTTACCTAATTAATAATGATGTACCCTTTATTAAATTTGTAGTAAATAGAAACAGGAATAGCCTGCTGTCAATCAATTCTCCAGTAACATGTATTTGACCATTATTTTAAGTCTTGACTTGTCATCATCCTAAAAAACAAGGCCTGAAAAATATGAAGTGTGGACAATCCCACACAAACCGGTCCTTGAAAACAGATTGTGCTTCAATACCTTCCTGATATGTTTGATTTCCCAGGCCAGGCTCACTCTTGCATGGTTGATGCAGTCCTCCTGGGGCACAGTACTGGCTCTCGTGCCAAAGTACTCTCTGAGATCCATCAGACTGAGGGGAGCTTGGCCTCCTCTGCTGCGGTCACTAAAGGTGCCTGTTTCATGCATTTCCTTCTCTGACCATGTGATACCTAAACACATGATACTTCTGAACTGAACATTATGCTTAAAAAACATCAATAGTCCACTATAGGTTTGTCCTATGATTACAGCACTGGAGACCGTGAAATAGCGTGATTCTGCAAACTGGAATACGGCAGGTTGTAATCCAGTGGTTCTCAATCCTGGTCCTGGAGAATCGCATTATCTGTGGGCTTTCATTGTTCCTCAACATTTATTTGACCCATTAAAGCAGTCGAATACACAGTAATGGACCTCGCCTGGTTTCGTGGGTCTGAATCAGTTGACGAAGGAGAAAAACTGTAAAATCCAGAATGTTATCAACTGTTATCACTACCTGACCGAGATATGTTGTAATCAAGGAATGGGAATTTTTGCAACTAATATACACCTCTTGATGATCACAACATTATTCATACAAGAGGTTAATAAGATCATATATGAGGTCCTATAAGGTCTTATAAGATTAATTACTGGAAAAGTCTCCAGTTCAAAATAGCGACCCAAGATTGACAGATAGTGCAATTTGGCATAAGGCTGGCGTAGGATAAATAAACCTGTCAGATGATCCACAATGTGGGGATGGGATTAAGCAATGGTCACATATTGGAGAGGGATGACTTACGAGTTTATGGTTTCTGTAGAATAGCAAACACACTGGCAGAAGAAAATGCGCTCAATCGTTGATGAGAAAAATAGCACGGGTCACATGATTATAAATGTGTTATGAGCAGAACGTAAATCTCACGGCTCACTACCGTAAACAGCTTCCATCAAGTGGAGTAAAAAGCAATATACATTGTAGGAGGATAGACATCACTCTGCAAAAAAAAAACATTCAACGAGCACTACTTTAAAATGGAGGAGCATGTCAAACGCAAGTCCAATAGCTGTACTGCTACCGGACACAAAGAATGGCGGTTCACCTCCAAGCTTTCACAGGCCAAAAAATCCTTATCCTAAAGTCAGACACTGGAAATATATACAAATCAGTGTGAGCAGCACTGTGCATGATGGAATCACATGGCAAGGAATATGGCTCTCCATCTGAGTGAAACATAGATATACACTGGACACACAAAATACTCCCATCACTAATTTCCATAGCAGCATATTTAATTCCCCACTATGTCACTATGTGTACTTTAGTATTGAATGTGCTTATCCCAGGGCACTATGCTGAAAGAGATTTCTCATTTAGAAGAGTCTTTAAACTCAGGTCCTGACTAATTAGCTTTAGCTATAAACATGTGTGCAATGCCCCGGCAACTGTCAATGTTCTTCGTACTTGCCCCAAATAAATAAATAAAATAAATAAGTATAGAGTACAGGTGTTGACCCTTGTCAAACGCAAACTGCCTCTCTCCATCTGATGTTATACAGGTTACAGTCCCCTGAATTCTCAGTCCCAGTCATCTTGTGGGTTCATGTTCTCACTGTAAAAGAGGATCTCAGCTGACCTTTCTGGATGATTGAAATAAATAATAAAGACTTGGCCACCTTCTTCCACACACGCCAGTGTTTTGGGATCGCTGAGGCGGGCGATGACGCGGCACTGACGTGGGCGTTCGGGACCCTGGCAACGCCGGCTGCATTAAAGGAGCCAGGAGAGCAAGACGCCCTTTGTGAGTGAGAAATGAACCCAACCGGGAGCGGAGATGCAGAACAGGCCACTTTGCAACGTCTGACGTGCGGTCAAATCTGGCACGCCGGCTCCGCCACGCCCCTCTGCCAACACTGCGATGGCTGTTCTTCACATGCTATATTTGGACAGTGGGACGCGGCCAAAGCAAACATCTGCAACTGCCGTTTTCACTCGGCGCCGCCTGCTCAGTTTTGTCTTAATTCACATAGTGTAAGTGGTGTGTGTATGCACCATGTACATACATAAACAAATTCAAATATGATATTCTGGTCTGGCGTTGTGGCTGGGAGAGGACATCATATTTCCCCACATATTTCTGCCCACATTAGACCACTGCTACACTGTAACATTAATTTCTGGATGATATCACAATTTATTAATGATAAATTACACTATACCACATGATGCATTGTCTACACTTAGAGTGC
Source organism: Synaphobranchus kaupii (assembly GCA_029718625.1). NCBI lineage: Eukaryota > Metazoa > Chordata > Actinopteri > Anguilliformes > Synaphobranchidae > Synaphobranchus > Synaphobranchus kaupii. Next base: position 103,678,777 of record CM056379.1, on the reverse strand, counting down.
GGTGCATCCACAAGTTCTGATTAAGGATAGTATATAAATAATAAACACTGTCCCTGATTAAATCTATCAATCTTAAGTAGAAATGCGGACCGATCGTCATGTTATACTCTATGGTATAGTGGTGGATATGCAACATTTATAATTTGGCAATAGAAACATAAATTATATAATGACAGTTGCTGCAAGACTAAAACGGCTTTTGCAAATTAAAAGCGAACCTATAACGCATATATGGAAACAGTGAAATCTTTATTTTTGATCATTGGAAACGTGAAAGAGGGGCCAGTTATGAAAGCTTATTCTGGTGTCTCTTGCCCAAATGAAACAATTCAAATTAATCTCCTCAGGAAATGGAGTTAATGTTTGCCTATGGACTTAATCCTGCATTTTAGAGGTTTTGTAGAAAGTAGCCTTATTCGGCGGACATTCGTTACACGTCTCAAGAGACTACTGTTTGCTGGCCGTGATTAAGCAGTAAGTAATTTGACAGAAGCCAGTAAGGTGGGTGAAATCCAAAAAAACTACGGCTTAAACTTTACGCTTTAGACCAGTGGTGCAATAATGATAGAGACAGTGATGTAAAAGCAGTCAGGGAACACTGTGTCACACGCCGTCATAAACTACCTCAGGAGTGGAGCGTGTATCCCCGCGAAGGCAATGCGTCCCTGTCACGGCCTGCCCGACTGGACCTGTCGACCGGCCTCCAAGGCCATAGAGAGCCAAACGACAGCAGACCCTTTGGCATGTCACCGCAGACCATTTCCGCGCCGATAAATCCCCTAACCCAAGCGCGCAAAAATCAATTTTCATTTCGAGCGGTCCACACAAACTCCCGTGTTGCAGTAAAGTTGAAAAAATATATATAAGAAGTGTGACAGAGGTGGGGAAAATCGTGGCCTAAAACTCAAAGAAAATGGCTACGCTGAAAAGCCGAGTTAGAGATTTAGAGACGTTATTTTCACTGAGAGAAATGAGAGAAGGCCAGGCTACTCATTTGAACGTGACTATGGATGATCTGCTATTGCTCACGCAGAGAGCACTTGGGATTTCTGTTGATACACGCTACCGGTAGCCTGGGCTTCCTGTAAAAACTGCATTGTTAAACTCGGGCACTTTTGCATGGATACGAGTCGAGAACTAGTCGGTAAAAAATGATGAAAAAGAAACAAGCGGAATGCTGCCCGCGGCCCAAAGACCTACGTCGATACCAACAACGTAATTAAGATGTAAAGAACCGCGGTGAGATTAAAGCATCTTTACACTATAGCCTATATCTCAGTTACAACTCGCAAAATCCCCAGGGCTAAGAAGACACTATAACTTGTCTCATAAATGTTTTGATTAAAAGGGATGTCTCTGTTCAGCCTTGAGGGGTTTCAAGGGAGAAAATCCAATTTACATTTGATGCCGAGGCTCTGAAGTGAGCCATTTGTGAATTATAATGGACTCGGTGTTTAAGTTCCACTTCCTTCCTTCCTTCCGCCCAATACACTGCCCCAGTAGGAACGCCTATCCTCACCGTAAAAAAGACGGCCCATAAGATCTAAAGAGCCCATTCCTAAACACTCACACACACAACATGTAGTCAATAACCAACTGCTTCTAGATAAACTGAGGTATAGACACCAGCCATGCTGTCGCCGCAACACCACTTTAATATATCATTTTTGCCCCTGAAAAATATGGTATGAAAAATCTTCAGGAATCTTCAGCACTGCTTCAATACAAGCCCATTCTACTGGCACTGTCATGACAGCTCAACTCTCTGTGGCCTTTCCCTCCCTACCTGCCCCAAGAGAGACACCAGAGACCCCCCCCCCCACTCTTACCACTTTCACTGTATGATTTCTCACCCAGGCAGAGAAGAGTCTTTGGTTAAGGAGGCCATTGGCACAGACCATGAGAAGAGAGAAAATCTGCAAAAGTCACCCTACCAAATCACATCACCCAAACAAATCTGTTGGAATAAAGCTAGGCTTTCTGGGGATGCATTTAGATGTTGAAAATGACTCGATGCTGTCTGAGACCCTTTGACAACAATAAGTGAGAAGTGCCTTATTAGACACAAGCGAAACCGTACCATCATCTCTCAGAGCCTTTAGTAAATGCAATGGTTACTTCCTGGGCCGCGACATCGGGCTGGGCTGTCACGCCCGTGCGTCAAACCACGCCTCCACGCGGCGTCTCCTCTCCTCGGATTCTGGTTGTTTTTCCACCGACAGATGTGTATGAACTTTAGCATATCCACCGAAATGATCAAGGCCCCAAACCCTGTAAAATGACTCCTTTGAAATTTGAGGGAAACAGCTGTCTGGAACACTTTGAAATCAGTGCCAAAGAAAATATATATTTTTCCCTTTATGAAAGTGTGATTGGTCTTGGGTGGACACTAAACAGATGGTGTTGTTTGCTGCATGGTAAGAATGTCGTCGCAACAAGTGTGCAATTACAAGCGAAGGAAAAGCATAGCTTAATGAAGGTTCAAAATGAACAAGCCAGCGTATGGGGGGGTAGGCTGTATCCCTAAAGAGATAGCATGGGTAAACAATCCATTAGTCTATCTTTCCATACTCAGAAGCATATCATCTGGTTGGGTGTCACGATGCGCAAGAGCCAAACCCAAAAAGGTACAAGACACCCTGTTTATGATACTGGTAGGGCAATCTGCCATACCAGTTCTGGGAGGTAGGAGGAAACTACAATACCCAGAAGACACCTGCACATGCGTGGGATGAAAGCGGGAATCCCACATGGACAGAGGTGGGTTCAGAACATGGAGCTTGCAGGTCCTGCAGTTGTATGGGATTCTCCAGAACTATGTAAGGTGCAATTTTGGATAGTGCACTATTCAAGTCTCACTACCCAGATGGAGTAACCTTAGTTAGGCTGACTGGGATAGTAGATAGTTCCGGTACCCGCACTGCCCAGATATACATATTTTTCAGTTTAAAGTCACTTCTTCAGGGCGCAGAAACATTAATTGCAATTGATTCTCCAGCCATTTTAAAAGACGGGTGGAGCTACACCCATCAGAAGCCATGCAGCACAGCTGGGAGATGGATCCTCGTGTTATTTCAGAGTCATGGACCGGGATATTTACATATCCTGGTTATTTCGATATCCAGAAGGAGTAACCTTAGTTAGGGCTCCCAGGGATAGCTCCCTCGGTATCCGGATATACTGTACATATCTTTCAAGTTAAAGTCGCTTCTTTGTGGGCAGAAACATTCATTGCAAGACATGAGTAGTATGTGTACCTCCTAGGATAGGAAGTCCAAGTGTCAGAGAACACTTAGATGAATGCCTGGCAGTAGCAGATAGTTTTTCTCTCTGGGGTATAGGGTCTTGCCGCCCATCATTTTGTTTAAGCGTGTGCGATGCGCATATACGAACCTGTATTCACACAAACATCCACATTACAGGTTTTGAAATGAATGGAGTCAGATATACTTGTTTTCCTCCCTGCAACAAATTTTAAATCCTTACAATTATGATAATCACCACTCGTGCCGGACCACCCACAGAACATCTGAGTCCTAAACAGGATGTGCTAATAGGCCTGTTGTTTCCCATCAAGCTGTTACCAACTAATTTACAAGCCCACTCTCCCCCCTATCTAAATACATTAGTATTGGCAGCAAGCTGACCAGAGACTGTAGCACCACATACTATAACCATATTAAAGTAAGAAGAATATATGAGAATCAGTGTGAACAGAAATCCTTATGTGCGATAGGTCACAGGATTTAAAAATGAGCGATTATGCTGACAGAATCCACCCACAAAGACTGCTCAGGCTCAACAAGGCACAGAGCACCAGGGGAGACAAGCACAAATCGAATTAGACCGACTCAGTCTGGCTGAAAATAGAAAAATAAACATCTACATACACGGAGGGATACTGCCTGGCCATGCTAGTGAGAAGAGATGGAACATTTCGGAAGGTCTAAATGCAGTAAGTGAGAATTCATCAGGTTTCTCAATAAGGAATAACTGTAATATGGCCTAAAAATTAGACAATATTATGTGAGCTGATCAATCAAAGAAGTGATGGTTACATTTTACATTTACATTTTGAGTTTTTTTACCTCATTTTGCTGGTTGGGGGCTATGGCCTGGTTTTTTTGCTCAATTTTCCTTCTGTCTCCCTGTGCAGCGTCTTTGTGACAGTTCTCTGTAAAAAGCGCTATACAAATAAAATTGAATTGAATTGAATTGAACTTAAGGTAAGCACAAAGTGGGCAAATGATCAATAATGATGATCTCAGGATGTGGGAAAATATTTCATTACAACACATGAACAAATATTTCTTAACAACACAGCCAGGGAAAGGCCTTAAAAGCAGTGGCACAGGCAGTAGAAAGGCCAACTTTCAGTCGATGCAATTCCATGCCGAGGATCAGGGGTTCGCGCCCGTGATCCTGCCAGATCCGAGTATGGCGGGTGCCTTGACGGGGGGGACGGATGGCGGGGGGGGACGGACTTGGCGGGGGAGAATCGTTGCGCACAAGCGGCCCCGGGCGAGTTGGAATCGCGGTCAGGAGCTCGAGGAGTTGCGCCCTGAAGAGGACGTGGCGCCCTCCTTCCTACTACCAGCTGACGGGGTTGTGTAGCGGCGAGTTCTCAAGTGGTTGCTACATGGGGAATTTAATAACATAGGGTACAATTGGCTACCAAATTGGCAGAAAACAGGAAAAATATACAAATTTAGCAAAAAAAAATTTAAACGTATTGAATATTCTATATATAGAGGTTCAGCAGGCATATAATGTGGCTGCTATTACTGTATATTCAACTCTTCTCTAGGCACGTGTGCTTTAAAAATAATTTTCAACTCAAGTGCAGTGTACTGTACAATGGATCGAAGCACACACAATCATAATTAAAATTAGATGATGGAGTCTACGGTGCATATATTTATGAGTCCCTGGTTAGTGGGCACCCATTCCCACATGGACTAAGACCCAAGATACTAAAAATGCTTCCTTGGGAACGCTGTCTGACAGAGACAAAGACCGGCACAATTAATTAAGCAGCCACACAACAAAAATGAATGGCCGGCTATTTTTACACACTGTCAAACAGTAGCTTTATAGCTTCAGTGCAGCTTCACTGTGGGAGGGGGGGGGGGGGGGAGGGAGGGGGGGGGGGGGGGGGGGGGGGGGGGGGGGGGGGATTGGGGAGTGGGGTGCTCACTGTCTGGGGAACACTGGTGAGGTGTTCAATATTTCACAACATCTCCGCTGATATCAATCCCCTCACCTTCCCTGTGATGTGGCAGCTGGTGCCACAACCGAAACCACCCTGTCAATGCACTTAGCTCACCACGGCCAGGTAAATATAACACATTACATTACATTATGTACACACACACACACACACACACGTATGTATAATATAATATAATATAAAGAAACATTGTCACTTTGTGCATTTTCAAAAAGATTGAAATAGTTCAATTATTTTACATCAGTTAACGGGTGTGCCTCCCTTCAGGAGAAAATAACCTCAACCCTGACAAACAGAAGGTGGTAAGTTTAAAAAATACAATGAAGGAAAAGGTCAGTGCTGGTGCATAAAGTGAACTTTTTCCCCCTTTTATAGCTAAATACATTATAGCGACACAAATCTTAAAGATTCACTGACCAGTAATGTTTATCATATTAGCGTACCTGCCATACACACCCAGCATAGTGCTGAATATAGAACATTCAGGGCAATGCAACATTAATCATTAAACAATCCATTCCGCTCAGTAAAATTACTATGGCAAAACCATGGGGGAAAATATCATCCATGTTTATCAGGAATCACTACAAAACTGTCAACTGTCAAGGCTAGACAATTCAGTCAGTTACAGTACATTTAGAGGCGGTATCCATGTCAATTTAGCCAGGTAAATGCCTTCAGCCATTACATTTCTTTGCAGTTTATGTTTGAAAGGAATCACCAAATAAAAGGTCAGGGATTCACACTTCATGTAATTCAAACTTTGATATGTTCTCCCAAAAATATGAATATAAAAGATCAGGGGTTTTGGACTGTGATGAAAAGCCGCATCTGTGAAGACACAGATTAGACTGCAACAGGAAGCTACGACATTTCATCATTTGATCACATTGCAAAAGCAAACCATTTAAAACCAGCAAGTGAGCAAATGTTGACTGTAATAGAATACTCCATTATTTCTCACTCGCAGCCTACGATAAGTAAATAGAGTTCCATGGCTTCATTTATAGACAGTACATCAATATACAACTGCTTAATGTTGGACATGTCATACGTTGAAGTAAGAGTACATACACTAAATATTTACCAAAAAAATCTTCACTAAACTAAGTAAATACGACTGAAGAGAAAATAGAGCACAGTACTACAGGAGAGCTAGTGGCAGTTGGGGAGGCGTATCTTTCCCTGACAACTGGTAGCCATTGGGTATCTTGCACAGCATGGGGAAAAGGAAAAACATCAGCCCATTTAAACCCACCCTTCTACGGGCAGCATTAAGGCAAAGTGTCCAACCGCTAGATCATTAATCAAGGCTGGCTAAAAGACATCTGTGATGTCTTAGATAGAGGGTCCAGACTGTGTTCATGGTGACAGATTAAGGGCACTTGTGAGCCCTTAATCTGTATAATCAGCAGCTGTACCACCATGAACCCTGCTCCTGTATAGAAAAGCAAGTGTGGGCTTGGTTAGTACTTGGACCTCCTGGGAAAACGAAGTTGCCGCTGGGAGCAGCGCTGGTGGGCCAGTAGGGGGCGATCTTCCCTCTGGTCCAATAAACCCCAATGCCCCAGTGCAGAGATGGGAACATTGTGCTGTAGGTGGTGCCGTCTTTCAGATGAGACGTTAAACCGAGATCCTGACTCACTGTGGTCATTACGGATCCCACGACACACGTCACAAAGAGTAGGGGTTTCCCCGGTGTCCTGGGAAAATACCAAACCTCGTTCTCTCAATCTGCCACTTAATCCTCCTCCATTTTAATTGGTTAAATATTGTTCGCTCCCTCTCCACCTCAGCTGAGGTGTGGTGAGCGTTCTGGCGCAAAATGGCTGCCGTGCATCACCCAGGTGGGTGTTACACATTGGTGGTGGTTGACGAGAGTTTCCCCCTCATCACTGTAAAGTTCTTTGAGTGTGAGAAATGTGATTATTAATTATTATTATTATTATTATTATTAAGCCTCCCCCATAGGTTTCTGGCCGGTTAATTTTGTGGCGGCGGCATCTCAGAAACCGCAAGGCCCTGGAACTAGTCCTTGTACATCAGAGATGTATGTTTACTGACGTTGTGCAACATCTATTTGTTTTGTGACCTTGACCTACTTTTCGTCCGGTAGGGCGGCCATCTTGTAAAATAACTTGAGAACTATATGTCCGATTGGGACAAGCAAAGTATCAACTTGACTTGACTTGGGGCACATATTTCTCAACCCCAACAAAGCCATTGGACCTGATGGGGTCCCTGGATGGGTCCTGAAACACTGCGCGGGACAGCTGACAGCAGTGGTCACCAGCCTGTATAACATATCTCTGGAACAGGCCAATGTCCCAACCTGCCTCAAGTCTGCTACAATCATCCCTGTGTCAAAACAGACAGCCATCAGGTCCCTGAATGACTATCGCCCAGCGGCCCTGACCCCCTTATCACTGTAAAGTTATGAAGTGTTTCAAGCGACTTGTCTTAACACACATAAAAAGCAACATTCCCTCTTCCCTGGATCAGTATCAGTATATTGCTTACAGGGCAAACAGGTCAACTGAGGACACTGTCTCACGGGCCCTCCACACTGCCCTGTCACATCTGCTATGTCCGAATGCTATGCTATTTTTGTATCTTATACTCTATTGTGTTTATACTTTATAGTTTTTATCCTTAATTGGGCATCTACACGACATTTCATTGTACTTGTACAGTAACAATAAAGGTATCTATCAATCTATCTACATTCAAAAAAAGGTGCAACAAAAATTGGCACTTTTTGGGGCTAAAATTGTCTATATATACTCATGGTTTGCATTAAATCTATGCCGTAGTGCAAGTAGGTGAAATGCATATAGCCCGGTTATTCAATCTGGAGCATACTTTCAACATGGATTTCAACTTAACAGCCTAGCAGAATTTACCCATCACAGTGTCCCAACATATCTACATATTTACAAGGCATAGTTCTCCTGTGGTGAGTCATGGTCTGCAATATAAAAGGGACTTATATTGAAATGGGAATTGCAGTGCATTGGGATCAAAAACAAACCAAGGCAGTGGAAGGTCAGGCGGGGAGAGGCTTTTTTCCTGATCGCTCAGCGATCGGAATTTCTAGTTATTATTATTATTATTATTATTATTATTATTATTATTATTAATATATGTTATATACAACAACCAAAGATCTCAGCTGTGCCACATGGGGACTAATAAATCCAATAGCGCAGACAATGCTGCACTACATGGATTACGTAACAACACAATTTGTATTAAAATAGACCTTTTCAAAGCCTTACGGGGCCCCTCATCTTAGGGGTTTACTGACCTACAAAAGAGTAACAACTTTCCTTACAGAGATGCCTACAGGAAATTTAAGCTAGCAGTAGTCAGCGTCCCTTTGGACCGGCAACAGGAGCTGGAGAAGAGAAGACTGCCAAAAGACAGAATTTAATAAATCCCTCAGATAGTTCTGTGTATTAATTAGAGGGAGAGAGAAATACTACCACCTGTTTTGTTTGAATAATCTCTTTGAAATTTTCATTTCTGAAACCAGATGACTGCAGAAGTTGGAATTTAAAAAAAATAATTTGCTTAACATCGCACAGCAACAGATCATTTGGATATTATTCTTAATAAGTTCACATAAATATGTGTTTTTATTCATTCTGAGCTTTAGGTTAACAGCATCTTATTTGCTTTGTTTATCCAGTGTTAATGTGAGTCAGGCGGAAAAATATGAAAAACAAATATGTACAATATGGAGTACAATGCCAGGCACTGTACCGGATTCACCGTTGAGAGTGTGGCACGAAGATCCCGTCTGGCCACATGTCTGTCAAATCATGCATACAAGAAGAGCTTGTGTTTGGGTCATCATTATCATTTCTATGTACTACCATCTGATTTCCTTCTGCCCAAGCCCTCTGTAATCGTTAATTATTTAATTATTTAATTAATCTGGGGGTAATCCGCTTGCTTGAAGTACTTTAAAATGCAAAGACGACGTAGCCAGACCAAACTTATTTCTGGAAAGATTTAATAGAAACGTGCGTCCTATAGCATCTTTAAACAGCAGCGGTAAGAGTCCTCCACAGCATTGCGAATGGTGGTAAGAAAGCAGGAAGCCATGTGATAAATAATACAGTAGGATAGTTTTTTTTTCCTCATATGCCCGGAGTACAAACACATTTTAATGAAGTTACGAATTGCAACAACTTATCAAAATTCAGTAATGGATACGTTTAATCTGTGTCCAACTGAAGAAATGTGACATTCCCTGCTCTCTGTCCCTGTACTGACACGTTGGTAACATGTTTTCAAAACACTATGCAAATAAGGTGGACGTGAATTTTAATATTCTTCATCGTTCATTATATAGATTGGAGTTAGATTAAATTCTCCGGAATTACATAATCACTGCTAAGTGGAGTAACTCATTGTAAAGTGGTCTAAACAATGACATGGTCGATTGAGTTTCACAGAAAGTAAGAAAATGGCACAGCTCCGTTTACAACAGGTGGCGCAGCACATTACGAATCTCCAACGCTATTTAATAATATGACAATAAAGCTAATTAGCGTTATTACGTTTCCTACTTTGCAAATGTGGATTACCTGTTGAGTGGAACCCAAGGAAAGTGGCGTATCAAAACTGCTACAGCGAGCAACAATGTCCTTATCTCTGCGCTTGAGTTCAATTCAACGACTCCTGCGTTTCCGTCACGCACGATAGAGCGGCGTGACGACAAGTGGAAGCATCTGTCGATTGCCGACAACAGGGGCTAGCAAATTTGGCAACCCTGGTCCAGGAGTTCTGGTGACGTTTGAGCTTGAATATTCTGAATGGTGAAAGGCTGAGTGCCTTTCACCATTGTCTGGAGCAAAAACCAGAACCATCTCCGGCACTCCAGGACCAGGGTTGCCTACCTCTGGCCTACAATGTACGTGTACATACATGAACATTTCAAACTGCTTGAAAGCATTTGCACCGATCTCAAAACACCACTAGTGCACAGTCCTAGAGTTAAGGCCTGTAGCACTAACAAGACTCCGTGAAAAAAGTATGATTGAGAAATATAAGGATTGTAAGGATCCTTGAATTCATTTTATTAGTTATTTATTAAAGCTCTACTTTTACTATGAAAAAATATGTACCACTGAATCACAATCAGCATTGGCTCACTCCGAAATTAAAATACTCCGACACAAAAGCAAACTCCATAAATTTACCCAGTATGCAATTGTACAAATAAGTAGTGATTAAATATTGTTATAAATATGCACGTGAATATATCTGATGACCTGTACATTCTCCATTAACTTATCTGTTCCTTAAATTTTAATTCCATCTCCCATGTCTGTCTCCTGTCTAATGTAATTTCCTGCATATAAAGATGTTGTATAGAACAATACTCTATTCAGCAGGAGGCATGCCATTTTGAAATTTGATGTACAGTGAAGCAGGTAGATGATGTTTATAATTACCTTTGGTAAGCAGGTTGCCATTTTTATTTAGATTTATCACCGTAAAAGAAATAACGGTGGGCTCAGTTCCGTGGGTAATATGAGATAGTGAGATAGTACCCATTTTACCATATCAGACCTCCAGTGAAAGCTTGCATCATAACTTTTGGTTTTTATAATCACTGATAAGAGATCTCTTGGGCATCAATATAGCGGTGATAGTGAGGCACATCCGTAGGGAATGGCTACCCTAATGAAATTTGTGTCGGAAATAATTTAATCAAACTGTGTGTTTGTATCGAAACATTTGTTACTATGCGTGTACGCCAGGCCAATATTTCCCCCCCACTTCCTCCATTGCTGACACTGCTGGTTATTTTGAAACCTGGAAATGTGTGTCCCCTGGTGCTTCAGAGGGGCCGTCCTGTGGGCTCTCTGTGACCGATACAACTCCTCTACCCCTTTCCACCCAGCTGCATGTTCAAAGGCACCATCCCCACAACAGCAGCCCCTCTAGGAATTAACGCTCTCCTTCCACCTCGCGAGCCTGTGGTGCTGAATATGAAATCCACATCCACCCAGTTACATAATCAAAAATTAAAATGAATCAATTTTACATAACTAACTAGAAATACCAACGCCTGCACGCGCTGCACACGGCTCAGTCAGTGAGAACCGTCGACATTATTTATTACTAAATGTTATCTCAAGTTCGTGGAAATAAATGCTGACTCAACCAAGGTAGCTTAATATCTAGCTTGAAAAACATGAAAATTGCCAGGTCATAAAAAGTACTTTAAAAAAAACTACAACCATATTTACACTACAGTTGTACTGGTATTTACATGAATAGGTTTGCAAGCAGATGGTGATGAAAAGGTCACCTGCAAGCATGGGGGCGGCCTCACAAAGAACAATCCAATGAGCTCCCCTCTCTGTTCTGGCCGCAAAGGCCGACGCCCAAATCCCTTTGAAATCAGTCGGCAATAAAGGGACCGCTTGGCTCCTGGCTGCACGCCATCAACAGGGGCAGCCCGTTTCCATAATAACTTAAATTCCTTTCATCCGCATATACCCATTTAGTGAGTTAAATATTCACATTTGGTAACTTCAAAAATGCAGGAGAGAGTCAATTCCGCCTCTAAATTAAATAATGACTATGACTGAGTAAGCAACAGAAACGGACATGGTGCTTATGCAATCTGCTAAAATGATTACAATCATTAATCACTCAGAACCATTGTATTTCCTAAGGGGCCGCAAGGCGTCATTATAAAAAGGCGCACGCAAATACGCAACTCTATTTAATGCCAAATGACCTAGTGCTGAAGTTTGCAGGCATCATGTTACAAAAAAAAAAAACGGTCGTTTAAATTCTTTTCCACACAATCAATTTATTTGATTGGCAGGTAGAACAGCGCAGAGTTGTACGGTGATGCAAACAAAGGCCGACTTGTCAGGGGCACGGCTCACGGCTCTCGCATTGCGATTACACGCGCTTGTCCGTTCAAAATAACCTCAGATGCCTTCATTAAAGCGACAACCTGTAGCCTACTTTTAGCATTACAACTTTCTTCTTCAGGACTGCAAACCCAGTCCCGAAGCTTCACAACCCACCTCTTCACATTACAAACCTGCATTTCCATTAACCTTACAGTACCACAACTGTGCTTGTTCAATATCTCCAGAAGACTGATCTGGCATCGAGGGGCACACAACTATACAGGAACAGGAATCAAATTTTTGTTACAGAAATACTCAAGCTGCCTTTCAGATTGCCAAAAAAACGGCGCTCCCCAAATTCTGACTGCACTTCAGAGGACACTGGCGGAGAGGGGAAAGGAATTGATTTTGCGAGGGCAGGAAGTCCATCACTGCGAGGAGCTGGATCAGTTCCCAACTCAGTTAATGAGGCTTCACGTACAGTTTATATAAAGGTGTGACCTTATTAAACCGCGAGTGAAAGGGCAAAGCAACAGCCTTTAAACGATAAAAGCTTAAGATGTGCAGACGGCACTTGGGCCATTGCTGTTATTGTAATTGTGGTGCTGATTACACGCCACGAGTGCTAATAGTTTCTCTAGCGAGTAGGAGAATCAGGCTCCTCTGACACCTCTGCACAAAATATTAAGACACAGACCTCCACACAATGTTTTGTTATGGCATTAACACATCCTGACCTATAAACCTTTAGTTACCTGTGGGGTATTTCACAAAGTAGGATTACTGAGTTAGCTGGATAACTGCACTGAGTAAAACCTGGAACAGCTCTTTTTTTTTTACCTGAGTCCATGTTCCAGATTTGGGAGAGTTCCACGTTTTACTCAGCGCAGTTATCCAGCTAACTCAGTAATCCTGCTTTGTGAAATACCCCACAGGTTATGTTTTACGTTTATGTGTTTTAACGCCAGCCTAATATGACGTGTGAGCAAGTAATCATTAGCACAAAATGAAATAAATACAGCACAGAAGTAAATATTGTTTAATAATGGGATTTTTTATTATTAAATTATAATATGATACAGTATACAGTATAAAATAACTGCAATTACACGTCTTTTTATTAATCCCGTATTTTTTTCATAGCTATTATTGCCACTCAAACCAAAATGTTTTCACCTCTCAAAAACAAATTTGGGTAAAGATAAAAACAAAAAAAAGACCAGGCGAAGAAAGAAAAAATGCAGTCGCAACAGGCCCACCTCTCCATAGGGCAGATGTATATCCTCCAATAAAGTGCTTGTTAACTTTAAGAGCTGAGCAAAAAGCAGCGCACTTATCCGAACACACAGGTCTTCATTTTCCATTGCTTACGCGGTTACTATGGAAGTGGGGCTAGAGCGTGGCAAAATGCTGACTCTTTTAACGGAAGACCTGGGCTTAAACAAGTGCTCGTGGGTTTAAAAGCATAGAATTGCCAGGCTGGTCACTCGTCATCCACACAAATCCCTCACTCAGACAGCTGCAGCACAGCGGCTAGACCAACGCCCTTTCCTAACGCACCAGAACATTATCTAAAGAGATTAAATAAAAAAACTTTTAAAAAAGCTCAATGTAGTCCGAGATTGTTCCATGCATAGAAGATATATTTATATATTTATTATCTTCTTTGTAATCGCTGACCAAGCTGCGGCTAATTCAATGAAGTCGGCCGACAGTGAAAATAAAAAATAAAAAACAAACGATAGGTAGACGGAGGACTGGGCGACCCATGCATCTCCATTAAAATGACAACTTTATTTTACAGGATTGCGGAATGGCTCGCGCAACAACATTTGGGCACCGCCGCCGCTCCATTAGGAAAGAAACTCTTGAGCGGGAGGGGGAGGGAGATAGATGTAGAGCAGAGTCGCCCAGACAACCTATTTGCGATAATTTATCTCCGTCCCCTTCATGACTCGTTTTTGTGACTCGTTGAATAATATTTCGTCCGGTAAATGGGAAGAAGAGAGAAAAAGGCATATGGCGTGTTTTATTATATATATTTTTTCCCTCCGGTAAGGTTTCGATAATCATACAAAAATAAATCTAAAACAAATGGTGGGGGAGTGGTCTTTTTAAAATAAAATAAAAAAATTTACGGCTGGGAAGGCGCTCTTCGGAGGGGGCCACTAATGGAGGTCCCCGGGGACGGTGGGTCTCCCGTCGGGTGACGGGGGGGAGGAGTGGGCCCTACTGTAGATGAAACCGTACAGGCTGACGTCGGGGTAAGGGGCCTGGCAGTTCTTGCACACCGAGCTGTAGTACTGCTCCAGAAGGCCGTACACCGTCCCTGTGCGCAGGAGAGAGAAACGTGAGAACCGCTACTGTACGCGGTACAAAAACCCCCAACGGCTGCACTGATAACACCATACTACACACTAACACTGTACTATAAGAGAATGTACAAGCTGACCTGGTGAATGGCAGCTGCTTAGAAAGTAAACGCTATAATGTAACCTCTGCTACAATAAATATATGGACACAGGAGTTGAAGAACACTAAACGTACGCTGCATTGGATAAATGAATGCCAAATGAACGTAATGTCTTTAGCAAAGTGGCCGTTGTGGAATGGGTGGACTCAACAGAAGACGGGAAGAAAACTCGATTAATTAAGTAATTGAATCATCCAACGGCCTGAATAACTTTACATTAAATCACAATAAATTGATTTCTCTTCTCTCGTGGTAAATTACAGCCGTGCACAGCGGCTCTGTGCCCCTCCAGAGGGTGAAATGGCCAGACCCAGTAACAGCGTTCAGTAGGCGCATTAGCCTGGGCTTGGGTGTATTTCCATTCCAATACCTACTGCATGGGGATGTTAAATTGTGAGCTACACGAGGATCTTAGATGGGGAGCCATACCTAATGGATTACCATTAGCATTTTTAGCAGACCTGTGTAATGTTCATCCTCTAATCCTTGTTTAGATGTTATGAGGACAAATGTAGAATAGATATCATGTCATTAATACAAAACTGAAGTGAAAATTATCAAGAAGATTAGATTAGTCATCATCAGTATGTGTGTGGATTGATTCATAGATTACGTACAGAAAGTTTTTCCCTCATGCAGATGCTCTCATAAAATGATATTTTCCTAATTATGATTCATATAAACAAACTGTTTGTACAATACAAACTGTATAATATAAATGTATAATATCATTTTCCATACAAATAGTTTTTACAGTATCTGGAACATATCTTAAGATTTTTTAACATACATCATGTGGACTTAATTCAAAGTAACCTCATAATGAAAACAAAACTCACTAAGTGTAAGTGTTATTTGACATGCATACTTCCCCATAAACGATGACTTAGAATGTGTCCTTATCTCACCCACACACACATTTCCACAGAAAACGGAGACGGACGTGTTATATTCAGGGAGTGGCTGCAGTATATGTTGTAATACAGGTTCTGACACTCGTTTAGGTGCAGGCGCCTCTTACCGACGCTGAGGCGCCTCTCGGTGAGGAAAGAGTGCATCTCGTTGACGTCCCTCATGAGCTGCTCGTCTCCGAAGGTGAAGTAGGCCACGTCTCGGCCCGCCTCTGCAGCCGCCAGTATCTGCAGCAGAGCTGAGGAAACACCGGCCGTTAGCAGAGGTAAAGGTGGCCAGTGCAGTCACTGAATTCAACAGACAGCTATGTCTCTGATTCTATGTCTGTACATTCATCAGGCAGCCGTGATTTTCAATACCGTTTATACATTCAACAGACAGTGAGGGTCTCTAGCATGGTCTTTAATATATAGTAATCAGGCAGCAATGATTTCCAGTTAAGTCTCTACATTGAGCGGATGGCTAGGGTTTCTAAAACTATACTCTACAATTCATCAGCCAGCAAGGATCTCCAACACTGTCTCTACTGTACAGTCATCAGCCAGCAAGGATCTCCAACACTGTCTCTACGGTACATTCATCAGCCAGCAAGGATCTCCAACACTGTCTCTACTGTACAGTCATCAGCCAGCAAGGATCTCCAACACTGTCTCTACTGTACAGTCACCAGACAGCAAGGATCTTCAACAAATGTATTACCGCCAACAATTTCAGCAATTTTAAGAGCAATAATAGTAAAGTAATCCAAGGAATTCTCCCCTTGTATTTCTATCACAGCTGTTCTCTGAGACCTTCCCAACACCACTGAAGATGGCAAAATATGATATTATATATAACAAACAATTCACACATGGTTTTATATAAAATTGCGGAGTACAGAGCCAAATCCAAAAAATATATATGTCTTTGTCCCAAACATTATGGAGGGCAGTGTATATTTTGCCAACATGTAGCATCAATAATTTAGTCAAATTTACACATAGTTATTATTTCATTAATTTACCAATCATAAGAAAAACAAAAGCAGCCATGTTCCTTAAACTGATCTCTTCTACTGTTGCATGTACAGTGCAGGGGCCTTACTGACTGAACGCGTAACAGTCGTATCCGAGAGTTAGGGGAGACTCCCAGAGTTACTCATATTTCATGTCTGGGTGCACAGCATACAGCCGCTCTAATTTATATTTCTATTTAAAAAGTTAAATAATGCAACGGAAGGTTCCCCCCAGAGGACCTCAATCTAAGTCACCGAGTCCAACACCAAGCTTTGGCCCCAGAGACTTTAATATTTAAAGAGCCTGGAAATAAGTCTGCTGATTAACGATCGGGCTGGACCAACATTAGCAAGCTTACGGAGGAACCATTTAACATTCTGGGGTTTCCCGCTGCAGCTCAACCATTGCATTACAGGCGTTTAGCGGGCGCTCTTATCTGGAGCGACTTACAAAGCTCTCTCGTTTTCACACAGTCAACCTAACAACCGGAAATTTTACTGAAGAAATGAACCACGTTGCTTAAGGGTACAACGGCAGTGTCCTTCCTGGGAATCTAACCTGCACCCTTTAGGCTACAGGCCCAAATCCCTAAACATCAGGCCACATTGCCGCCCCCCTTGTGCCGTCCCCAAAGCCGCACCCTCCTGTAAGCGAAAGGCTCTGAGAGCGTTTGGAGGCGATGGCGGTTTGGGAAACCGTCCCAGGAGTCGCGTCATTAAGAGCACAGCTGCTAATTCTGCGGTGACCTGCGCTCGGGTGACCCGCGGCCCGGCGGCTAATTAACCGACCGTGCGCGCGGGGGGAGGCGGGACGGGCGCACACGCAGGAGCCGTTTCTCGCGGCGGGAGAAAATGAGAACCGACTGGGGGGGCGGGGCCGGTGAAGGGGGGAGGAGGGAGGGGAGGGGAAGGGGGGGGGGGGGGGGGGGGGGGGTGGGGTGCTTGTGTTTTTCATCTGAGAGGTTTCAGATGGAGCCACAGCGGCGAGCCGGCGGAGACTGTCTCAGCCCCTCTGCCAATCGAAAGTGATGCAGGGCGATGACATCGAGGCCCAGGGTGGATTGATGGACCGGGCCAGGCAATCAATTTCACTTTTAATGAAAAATATAAAAGTTTGTCAGCTGATCAATAACGGGAGGGCAGACGTATAGACTAAGTAAATGAGAGAATGTGAGGTAAAACTAATGAGGATTCACACTGCTCCATACTACAGATAGTGCTTTACAAATCTACCCACAAAAAAGGCTGTACTGAAGAGATAACTGTGTGTGTGTTTGAGCACATGCGAAGCCTGCAGGTGCACACACACACGCACACGCGCACGCACACGCACACGCACACACACACACAAATACATCAATACATACAAGCATGACAAGAAATTGTGACAAGAACTTATGCTTATGGAACTGCTTAAGGACTAAATTAGTCAAGCTAAAAAAGAAATCAATTAGCTTGATTTTGACCAATTTCTGCCCCCCCACCCCAACCCCCCCAGCCAACATTCACTCCTCTACTGTACCTTTTAACATGGTGTCGCCCCCGAAGACGCCACAGCCCCAGTTCCCCGTGGCAACCGCAGACAGGTTCTGGCTCTTCACCCCAGGACGTGCAAAGCCACAGTAGGCCTGAGGACAGGGAGAATGACATCATCAGCGACAAGATATGACTTGGAGGAAAAGAGCGCCCCATTCCCGTCCAAGGCCAACGTCCTGTCTAAGATGAAACATGTTGAGTGCAGATCTTTTATGAACAGGGCCACTTTAGCACTGGACTCAGCTGGGCTGGAACAGAGTGACACACAGTGCAGGTTAGCTCCTCATCCTCGTTTCACACTCACATTCTCACTCTCACACTCTCACACTCTCTCACTCTCTCACTCTCACACTCTCACACTCTCACACTCTCACACTCTCACACTCTCACACTCTCTCACTCTCTCACTCTCTCACTCTCTCACTCTCTCACTCTCTCACACTCTCTCACTCTCTCACTCTCACACTCTCACACTCTCACACTCTCACACTCTCACACTCTCACACTCACACACTCACACAACCACACACTCTCACAACCACACATACACAACCAAGAGACCACAGCCTGCAAACAACTCAAAAGGAGAGTAAAGTAATTTGTCTGCCGTCGGGGGCGGAGCCACACAGTCTCCTGCACTACGATAAAGACTGGATGTGGTCTCCCTTCGCCCTGAGGCCCGGATCCCCGTAGCTACCAAGCACTGGTGCGTTTTCTAATTATGAACCCTGCGCATGGCCCGGTCACATAACAGAGGAATGTATATAAGAACATTATCATTTCTGAAGGCCGCGGGCCAACGCCGCTGCGTTTAAAAAGTCACACGCATACCGCACATGTACAAATTACAGCGGCGGCCGGACTGAAGCCATAGAACCGTCAATTATTCATAAAACAAAATCATTACGCAAGTAGTACTGCCGAACAATGGGAACCCATCCACCAATAAGAGGACAGTGTCGTCATATTTGATAAAGCGATCGTCAAATGTGACCATTAGGGATGCGGACGTGGATTATGATAAGAACGGAAAACCACCGGGTTTGGAGATAAATAAGGAATTTGCGAGACCACGGGAAACGCATTTTCGCCTCAGACAATATGTGCGCAGAGAGAAAATGAGTAGTCCGTATCGCTCCCGTTCTCTCCCGTTTGTAAATTTCCTATTCCGAAAAGGGCAGTCGTGACAGCGAACTGAACAATTCTCCAAGCAGGATTGATCTCCATGTTGGAGCATTTCTCACATCACTGTCAATCTCTTTGAGAGCTGTCATCTCTTTTTCTTTTTTTTCTTTCCCTTCACGCTTTCTGAAGTGAGGCCTGACAACATCGACGTCTTGATTTTGTAATGCGAATTTCCATCGGGGAGGAAGAAAAAGCGTTCCTGCCAACGCGAAATGCATACACCTCCACAGGGTTCAGAGGATCACCTCAATAACCCACGTCTCCATTACAAACCAATACGAGACGACTGCCATACCGAAGCTCTTAATGCGCATCGGATCACGCACCTCATACAAGCGTGCAAGTTTATAATGCGTTTAAATATGTTACATTCATCTAAGTAATGTTAATGTGAACAGAATGTGGTAACACATGTAACCTGAGTTACTTATTTATAAATCTGGGTTCCTATAATATTTACAGTCACAAACATTTTTCAAAACCTTTAGCATTCTTTTCCCCAAGGACATTACTTATAAAAAACAATCACAATACCATAAACATTCGTAAAAATGTGACTCTTTTTATTTTACAAAATGATTATCATTGAAATTCCTTTGTCTCACAAATTTGAGTACAAGGGATAACACAAAGCTTGCGTTGCTGAATTCACAAAACTTTAGAATTTTCTAATTTTCCAAATGCAAGCCCTTTAACAACGCTGACATATGCTGCAGATTCGGGGGAAACCCCATGGAAGTGTGCCGCCTTTTCGCTTGATTTAGGGACTGCAATTCCGTTTGCTTAATTTTCCAAAGACAATAAACAAAATATCATTATGCAAATTACGCTTAATAAATTGCTGGCTCTCAGACATTTATTTCTCATACTGCGCTTTTGTAAGTTAGCTCCAGAGACAGAGAGCAAATAAAAAATTGAGCCTACTTCAAGCAAGGTAAACACGCTGGTAAATTCGGATTACATTTGACAGTGTTTATTAGATTATGTTACGTGATTGAATGTAACGGTTTGACACCGAGGCAATTAAAATCTGTGTGAGCCTAATTTTAACTTAAATGCCAATTAAAGCTTTCAGTGGTGCATAAAATTATCCAATGCGTCAAGCCTTTCGCAGTATCACAATTACAGGGGAATTCATCTATGGAAGATCAAAGCGAAACATCAAAGAGCCATGGTAGATTTCCTCCCTCTCGTTTCTTCTACTGTAATAAATAATACAAAATGGTAATGTTTGTGTTTGGAAGCTAACCGAGAACAAATGGTCTTTAACAGCATTCGAGGCCTGAGCATGAAGTGGCTGCGATTCAATCTAAAATTGCGAGTTCCATTTTACGAGTTGCAAAACGGTTACATCATGAATGAGTTTTATACAACAGTGCAGGAGAACAAATAGCCTCGCTGGGTTTCACATGTTCACAGAGTATTACGCGACGCATAATTACCGAGTTATTAAACCACCACGCAACGACAAGAGCACATTGAGGGGAAAAAAGGCAAGCATTACATTAAATCTGAACTTGCTAAAAAAGAAAATAAAAAACATAGATTCCTCCCAAGTACATCCCATTTTATTTCAATATAAATGTAATGAATGTCGAGTCATTCCAGTTAAGCTCACTGCATTTATTAGTGATTGTATAAAATGCTCACGATTTTCTGCTGTCAAAGCATAGCTGATTTTTAATGTCAGCGGTTTGTGGCTTCTGATTCAACTCACTGCTTAAATCCACAAACCAACTACTTGCTACATCAGACTATTTTAATTCATTACTGTACAACAGGACTGGTTGCAGCGATACAGATGTAGAGACCGCAGGGTTCCACTGTTTAAACTCAAACAAACACGCCGCTCTTTTACAGTGTGTATCGGCGTGTTATTTTCCCTCGATTCTCACCTCGGGGGGGGGGGGGGGACTGTGCTTCAGGCCACTGAAATAAAACACAGGGGCTCTTCTTTAGGCCCCATCTCAGCCAGCTCTATTTTCCACTGCACGCCGCGTTTGTGAACGGGCCAACGTCTGGACGGCCCGGTGGAAAAGGCACCGTGTGGAGCTTACGGTCCTAACCCCCGCTCTTAGAGGGACTCCCAAAACCCAAATGGAAAAGTGCCCCTTGCCAATTTCCCTGATTTAGACAGTGATGAGTTTGACACGCTTTACCGTGCGCAGCTGTGCTGCCTGGCATGGCCATAAGCATCAGTGGAAATGAATGATGGCTCTGATGTGTGTTCAGTCGGCTTTGATGCTGTCATATAACAGCTGGAAACATTCGGTGAACTCAGAGGTTCCCACAATTCAATAAAATGACAAATCCCATTCAAATAAGATGATTATCATTTTTTTTACCTTTATCCAACAACCTCTACAAGCTGGGGGCCCTAATCTTACCAGATAGCCCGGATAGTGGGGATGACTAACCATGTTAACAGGTTAGTCTGCAAACTGCAAGTGAAAAATAGTGTTTTATTTAAAGCAAGGGACCTCAGAAATGGCCGGTGTGGACGCAGGCTTTTGTTCCAACCAAGCAGTTACACACCTGATTCTACTAATTAACCACTAGAGTCATTGCTAAGGACATTATTAGTAGAATCAGGTGTGTTACTGCTGGGTTGGCCCTCAATCTTATCCACACCGGCCCTCACTGGATAAGCTTGAGGCCCCCTGATTTAAAGTATCGTATTGGCTCCCAGAAGGAGAATAAGGGAGCAGACACGATTTGGAATTTGCCTTATCACTCAGAAGTGTTTCTGTTTCTCTGCTGACAGTCAAAGATTCCCTACAACTTCAAAAACTTCAAAAACACTACACTGTCAGTTCAGAGGTGACTTTTTTGGGCATGCACACGTCTTATAGAGCTAGACTTACATAGCTAGACAGTTTGGTCTCTGTAACTGCTTTTAAGAGCCTAATCTAAGAACCTTCTTACTTCCAATAAAACCTTTTTTTTTTTACACAAAGTGCGGTTGGAATTTTTATCTCAGTGAGAACCCAGTGGAAGTTTTAATCGACGCCAGTAGTTATTTTAATTTGTTTTCCTGACCATGTCCCCTCTTCTCACATTACTACCCGCTTGCAACCCTGCATTTTGTTTTTATTTATTAAAACATATTGGCCCCCAAAATGGGCCAAACAGCCAAGAACGGGCTTTGTTTTCCTAGTCTTGTTGAGCGATGTTGCTCTCTAGCACGAGTGTAGCTCAGTATAGGATTTTCAGCCACTCGTTTCAATGCAAGTCAACGTTACCAATGTGGTCAAAATACAGTTTTGACTAAATTCAATAATTTTTTCCCACAAGAACATGTAGTGTTTTTTTCTTTGTCCAATGTCTCCCCATGTGCCAATCTGTTAAGTAACTGTGTCATTTGGACGCTATTTTAATATTTTGTGGACCAAACTGGGACAGTTTGCATCACAGGGGCGGTATCGCGCACGCTTAGTGGACGACCCAGACCCGGGCCCGGCTTCATCACCGTGTGAAGGTGCCTCCTTTTCCCTGCTGCGCATGCAACGTCAACGGGTGACATCACGGTCACTTTGTCCATATTTTTTCTACAGTCAATGGGCTGCATATTTCCAATTCCCACCCAAACTTTGGAAAGTCCAATGAACTATGTGCAGCCACGATCACTGCCAATTTGGGAGAGTGTAGACATAGCCCTGTATTTTTTGTCATGTCTCCAATTTTTTTTAATTATTATATTGCTGCTTTTGCTGCGTTTTGGCTAGGCAATTATTGTAATGAAACACTGTTCATAATCAACTTGCCTGAATGCTTAAAATAATGCTTAATAAACAAAACAAAAGCTTGGAGCTCAACTCTCCCTTCGCCGTTTATGAAATGCGCGCTCGTCATGGCAGCGATGTTGGCCCCGGGCCCCCTTAAAATGATTCCCCCAAATAACCAGCAGGCCTACCAGTCTAACTAATCGAATCAGGAATGGTAAATTGATGCAAATTCAAGTACAGACTGGAGAGGTAGACCCACTGTCGGACACACTCAACGGAAGGTTCAATGGAAGTGGATGAAAGTGAACCTTTTCCAGACGGGCACAAAAATGTACATTTCCCCCTTCTCTCACCACTATTGGCCGAAAGATTTTGTATATTTATATGTTGATGTTACTACTCTGAAACCAAACTGGCCACCGCTGGGGTTTTCAAGCAATTGGGCTATCAACATTGAACCAGTCAGTGGAAAGGGGAAGGTGTCAATGGAATGCCAAACAACCGGTTTAAAAAACAAAACTGTTTTCGAGGCGGGGCTTGAAAATAACATTTCTAACACTACCCACTTTTTTGACCTTGTGTACCCTTCTAATTTTCACTTCAAAAATCATTCTCTCCTGTCGGCGTTAATGACAGGTACAAATTCGTAATTTGAAAACGGCTCACCTTTTCCCACCTTCTTTCATCTTCTATCTTTTACTTGTGTCATAAAAGGCACGTGTGCTATAAAAGGCATGTGTGACTAAAAAGGTATGTGTGTATCTAAATATGGTGGCCATTCAAAATTGGGAGAAAACGGGGATTAAAATGCATTTGAAAAATTCCGTTAATTTTCGTCAAGTGTGTCACAACAATCACTCACCTTGTTGAGTTCTCGGTTTATTTTATCGGGTTGAAACTGCTCAAGGAAGTGCCTGAACTTCAGAGCATCTATAGCCACGATCTCTGTGCACTTTCTCTGCCAGTCATCTCTAAAGAGGAGAGAAAGCTTCAATTACTCCAGAACCATAAGCCACACTTTAGCTGTTAAGTGATAAGAGCCTGGTAAGTGCTATACATATGGAAACCCAACGGAATCCATGTTCTGATGTTGTGAAAAATATTGTCTCAGACACCAACAAAAGACACTGACTGGGGAAATTCTTGTCTGGCGGCATTCAGTTAAGCATTACTTTCATCCTTAACTCTAAGAGACAAATTTACACTGGTGTTACTTTATATTTTCTTCTAACCCTTACAATACTTTTTATTTTTATTTCAATGACTCTTGGGAGAGCTGGGAGAGATGATTTTGAGTTCATAGCACAACACTACACCAGTTAGTGTGTCTGCGGATGTGTGCGAGAGACCTGAACTGTCGATTATCGGAGGTAAAGCGTAGATTTTCTGCCTGAGTGCTGGGAGGATCTCCAGCTTTGAAAAGCGTCCAATTTAGAGACGGGGCTGTCTGAGCGGATTATGTTACGCATCGCGACTTCTACAGCTCTCTCTGGCTCCGTTAGCCGAGAGAGAGAGATCCTCACGCGCAAAGCGGACCGCGGGACTTTGGGGTGTCCCGTCAATCCCGGAAATGGAGGGTCAGCTGGCCGGTGCAAAACATGGCGACGGACCAGCGCTGGGCACCAGGTCCTCCTGCTCATTGTATCAGAGCTGAAATCTTAGGCCACACACTAAACGTGACTCTGTCTCTTACACACATTCCATGTGAGGAAATGTACACGGGTTCCATCAAGACAGTTGAGAAAACAATATCATGTTTACAAGAATATTTTCTCCTTCATTCACGAGACCTTACCGAGGAATTTCGTCCTTGTGCTCTCCGGCCCATTTGTAGCTCTCTGCATAACCAGTGTACTTACTGTACTGCTCTGTGCCTGCAAAACAAGCGTAGAGCGTTAAAAACACCACTTAGATTGAGTCCACGTGAATGCCAGACAGAATAAGCACAAAGACCACGTATCAGAGTAAACGTTTCAATCTCCACACAAAGAACAGAATTGCAAATCAAAGGAGAGCAAGCAATAACCACCATTAATTAAAATACATTTTTCACACAGGAGCCACCTGGCTCCAAAAGTCTGAAGGTTTACCATGTTTTCCACAGAATGATCATTTATTGCAGAAGTGACAAAACATACTAACGGAAGAAAGAGTGGACGGGGGAGGGGAGTGGGGTGGAAGGGGATGAAAATTAGCTTAGCTCACAAGCGTGCTAGCTGTGATTTTCGAGTGACGAAGCGCTATTAAGTGATGCTGCAGGAGTAGCCGTCGACCCCGCGAGGAAGGTCAAGTTATTAGCCCCGCGGAAAGGGTGTGAGAGAAGCGACCGTTTCGGGCCCTGGCGGGAATCCGCACTCACGGGGACCGGAGAGCGTTGGGAAAAAATGAGGCTGCAAATTAACTTCCCGCTCATTACAGCTCATTAGCACATGCAGTTCCCCGCCACGGCGCATGAATAAACTATCTGATCAGTGGCAAGACTGGTCACCGCACAAGAGGACTCTCTCTACTGCTGGAATTAATTAACGCGTGTGCTTCGTTTGAGAGAAACGTCAAATATATCCATCTTACTTTTGACAAATGTACATATACTGCATAAATGTGTACACACATGGGCACACGCGCACACACACGCGCACACACACACACGCACACGCACACGCACACGCACACAATGTTCCCCAGAGTGACAAATCAGGCATCCACCAAACTCTAATAACATAAATGAAAAGCAAATCATCTTTTTAAAAAGATTTTTAACCACATACAAAATTGATTCTAATCCTGGCAGATATTGACCGTTGATGGCAGGTAAAATATGTTTGTCTAAATGTCTAACGCACAAGGAAATAAAAACAACATTCAAGGCAAACAAATATGGGCAGTTATGCTTCGGAGCTTTCAGTGACAGGCAGGGGTCTGGGGTCTCTTAAAATTTATTTTCAACTTGATCTGATTGCAAATAAAATACAGATCAATACCAGTAAAGATCTAATTCTACTTCCCTCCTTCTAACGGTGACTATTCGACCCATTCGACAGTATTTCTCCATCCTGCGGGCTGAGTGTGCCTTTTGTAAAAGACAGCCCTGCCTCATACTGATAGCGCAGGCCTTTCTGCCTGCTTGATCAGCAAATCAAATTACTGCGTCGGTTAAAGCAAGCATTCCCATGTACGTAGTGTCTGAGGTAACCCCTCAGAGGCTGCATACATGGAACTGAAGGTGAAATAAGAGCTTTGAAAATCCAACAGTGGGGGCCACTCAAACCAAGGCCATGTACTGAATAGACAAGTACTGAAAAAAAAAAAAATTAAGTATTTTTCAAAATGGCAATGGTTGGATATACAGTTTGATATCAACAAGGCATTTTTATTTTTTTTTCAAATTGACAGGGCGATTTGAGATAAAGGCTTTCCGAGGATGCGGACGGTTTTCAGGAGTACACATTATGAATTATTATTCCGCAGCACGGCCGAACTATGTCTCGGAGACAATGACAACAGTGGGAAAAAGACAGTGGATAAATGGCAGGTCTCTCTGGGGGCTGCAGCTGTGGAGTTCAGCCCATAAAAGCTTCCTCAGCAAAGAAAAGAATGTGTGGAATAAAAAGGGAGGGAAAAAAAGCACTTCTCTTTTCAAGCTGGAACAATTTGCTTGCGATTTGTCTGAAGGGCAGTTGGCGTCGCCTGGTTGCGCCTTCCCCGAGAACGAAACGCTAACTGGTAATGGCACCGGGTCAAAGGCGGCCATTAGACTCCCGTAAACATTTTCGCGTTCATCGGCAGCAGGTAGTGGGTCGGTCTGAGGAAGGCAGCTCTAGGCTGATTTGCATATGCGTAGGACTTCCACTGTGTGGCCTGATACAACGTGCTAAGGTTTCGCTAAACTTCATAATGCTTGATAATGCTTGATAAAACTTGAGAATTATCAAGCACTTGTAAGCAGGAATGCCTCCTGGAAAATTAGAAGAAAGTTGGGGTTTCATGTTGTGTCACACTTCACGCAGTCACTCAAAACAATGTGTGGAGAGGATATCCGCTTAAACGGCTTAGATTCTTAAAAGACCCTCCTGAAGGATGACAGACTGCATTTATATAGCACCTCTCAAAGCGCTTTACAGTGTTGGGCTACACATTCTCACTCCCAACTCGTCAACATATGGACGCTTGGTCAGGACCCCTTGTCGTAACTTTTCAACACATTGGGTACCCCTATAGCGTAATTTTTCTACATGCAAGGTAGTCCCGATAGACTTTCGTGGAAGGTTAATGCTAGATTGGATAGCCCGGAGGGACCTGGGCGGGACACTGGGACACTATCTTTTAAAAAATATATATATATTTTTTAATTTATTTAAAAATTGTTGGTAACAATATGGTAGCAAAAAGGGACACTATCTTAACAGGTCGGGCATGAGCCCGAGTTACGTGAACTCCTGTGAGGTTATGTTTAGGGGTTGGGAAAATGTTGATGCTAGATTAACAACCAATCACAGCAGAGCGTCCCTCCCTGGGTCCCGCCCAATCGGACTACCCTGCACGTAGAATAATGACGCTATAGGGGTACCCAGTGCGTTGAAAAGTGACGACAAGGGGTCCTGACCAAGCGTCCATATGTTGACGAGTTGGGAGTGAGAACGTGTTCTGATGGGAGGTTCAATATTTTTGACCGTTTGGCATTAAAACTGTCAACTTTGGCATTAAACTGTTGGTATGTACACAAGCCAAGCAGACAATCCAGCACGGCAACCATATAACTGCATAAAGAAATTAGTGTTGCACAGAATGCAAACATCGACTGAGCCCAGCTGCCGGACGTGGCTCTTAACATAACCTCAGAAAGGGCCGAACCCAACATTGCTAAAATCCAGAGAGACCAAAACGTCTGCGCTGTAAGTGCCCTCGACTAAAAACCACTCTTGACATTTGCGTCAAACTTCCTGGACCGGGGCTCGGAAATCGGTGAATCATCTGCCTTCCCCTTGATCCAATTTGTATTTATGACCGCCCCGATGGCAGCCAGACATGGAGCAATCAAGAGAAATTCAATTAAGCCGGGCCACTTTTACGAATTTCAGTGGGGCGGCAGGCTCCATTAGGCCCCATGTCAAGATGCATCACAAGGGAATGCAATTTACTATGCGGCAATGATCCAACGGAGACTAGGCTAAAAATGGAGATGACAACAAATATTCCCTTGTTTTAATAAAGATGATGGAACGGCTTGGTCCATTAGCGGAGTAGGTCTTGGGCAGGTCTTCCAGCAGTGATTAATTCCGCAGGAACGTAATAAAGTTAAGTGGCGTGAGGGGAGGGTAGAGCGAATGGACGAAGGGTTCAAGGTGACTCCACTCAGAGAGGTACCCTGATGAAAGGGTTGGAATACTGATAAGGGAGGCGGCCTCCATGTTCATGATGCCCTTGACAATGGCTTCCTGCCGACTGCGAGCAACCCTCTTCCGTTAAAATGGCGCCAAGTGCGTTCACACGAGCGCTCCACCATTTCTCGGAAAGAAGCGGGCATTCCCCCCTTCGGGGAGCATCGCAGGACTCATTTAGCCGATGGCGGCCTTCACCGTTCCGTCCATGTCCACGGCGACGGAGAGAGAACTTCGGTCGCCGTTGGAAGCGTTGAAGCGTCTCGGCGGTGACCTTCAGCCGGGCTGAGGTGCCGTCTGTGTGGGAGGAAACCTTGATGGAGGAGAGCTCGGGCAGAGGGGCGCCGCTGTGGGCAGCCATGACGGACCCCGTAGCCGCTCCACTCCCACGGTCGTCGCGGTCTCGTTTCGCGTTCGCCGTTCCAGCACCAGAAAATGGGCCATTCGTCTTCACTCATCGGTCCGGTGTCACATCCCTCCCCGGAACAGAGGTTCCAAACACGTTAAGCATTTAAAAACAAAATGGAACCTAATTCAATGTAAGGAGATGTAAGGATGGATAAAAATGCATATGCTATGCCGTGTCTCACAGTTACAAGGATAGGCACCATGATATCTCAGAGATTATGACACAAGTGGAAGTTGGTTTTAAAACCACATCTCACAGTCTTGAACTAAATATTGAAAGCCACAAGGGGTGTAATTGGATATTGTGGGGGTGCGCAGAATGCTAAGTGGCAGGTAGCAGTGTTCACCTTTACCACAAAGTGCCTGTGACATTCTTGTTTTTGAAAAAAAAAATAAACACACATAAATCACACGCGAATGCGTCGAAATGCTCGGAAAACGCATTCCTGTTTTTTAACCGCGGAATATAATGCGACACGATGCTATTTCAGCTAAACGCTAGCTGAGGAAGGGCAAGCTGAGTGGGCCAGCTACATTACTGGTCTACGCCGGCGCCTCAGGCTGGAATGCATTAAGACGACGGCTGGGCAGAGCGCAGCACCTTTGTCCTTGCGTGCGGCTTTTTCAATTCACTTCGGTTATTAAACGCAATCAGACACGACCTTCTTATCTAGGGTGCCGAAACCCATCTGAAAGTGGAAATCGCACTTTTCTGTTACTCGCCAGTGAGCGAAGCCCAAGCACTGATTAAAACGCCGGGCTCTTGGGGTCGGTAAAAGAAAATGCCCGAGAACGGTTCGCTTCAGCTCCAGTGGCCGCTGCTGTCTATGCTGCCATTTTAGGTTTCGATATCTCGCTCGATTCTGAAATGGAAGCAGCTTTTTGTCCTTCCCATTGGGGGGGGGGGGGGCGCTTCAATTTGCATCAGTCTGTCACGGCAGACCATTTTCTGGTACGGACGATTGTTAGAGCAAAGATAAATCTCACGGTGCATGCTGCGGGATCTCCATTAGTCCAACGCCTCCGCTACAACTTCTTCGCCTCCGTCGACAGTGATTGGTTTTCCTTTAGAGCGCAGCTCGGACGCAGTTTGAATATATTGAAAGTAGAAAGGGGGATGTTAGGTAGCAGCTTGAGAGAGGAGCGGCCGAGGTATAAATGTGCGAGATTGATGCTTTTGGGATACCGTCGGCACGGGAAACTAACCGACACACTGCCTCAGCCAGAGCTGATGATCTCTAGTGCGAGGGCCTATACGGACTACAGTTGTCAGGGGGATGAGTGAGGGTCACTTTAAAATGTCGACTCGACAGTGACAGCTGCCCTGAAGGACCGTGGAGCAAGTAAACAAACGCCCGGGAAAACGGCGGGTGAAAAATAAGGCAATTCTGTCGGGCAGAGATGAAGAATAACGGGACGGCCCCGTGCGGATCAATGTAATGGCCCCGCGTTCAAATTGGAAAGGAAACAAGCGGGAGAGGTGGGGAAAAAAATGAATGGACTCCATTGATACAATTAACGGGCCTCTCGGCCGGCAAGGGAAAAGAATACCGCTGAGGAGGTTCGGTGACGGTTTCACAAATGCGTCACGATTCAAAACACAACAGACCTTGCTCTGCTCCCGTTTCCTTCAGCGGGAAGAGCGCAAGGTTCTGGTGCGGAGCCAGGGGTCAAAGACCCGCACGTGTCAAAGGCACTCTACATGATGAGGATACCTTCCAGAGCTGATTACTCCGACAACCAAGGAGGATTCTGGGAGTTTTAATTAATTTACCCTGATAATCAGGAGCGAGCAGCCATTATACAGTACTGCTATATATGTAATGGCTGCTCAGAAATAAAATAGACAAACATGCAGGCACCGATACAAGCCAACACAAAGATGTTGTTAAGACACAAAATCACAATAAGAAAACTGAATAATTGCTGAGCATCAACAAATAATAGATTACAATGAAAATGTATTATTTATTGTTTTTTATTTAAAGCTTTTTCTATTTTACGCGCAAGCAAAAAAACCTCGCCGCTTCTAAAAAAGGGTTAACGTTTTTGTCGAGACAAAGCGCACTACACAAGTAAGCCGCGGTGATTGCACCCTGGCCAGAGCAATCAAGACGGCTCGACCTAAAAATAATGTCGCCGGGGTTAATTTGAGGAAAAAGAGCGGGAAGGCAGGCGGGGGGGGGGGGGCGGTGGCAGCCGCTCGACAGGTAGCGATTGTGACACGGACTCCCCGGGCCTCTCGCCGAGCCCGGTTCTGATGGTCCCAGATTGAAGGGTCTGCCATTTACAGCCCTGCTGCGACCAATACAGAACGAACCGCCTATCAGTTGTGCCAGCTCAGAGACAGACGCTTCTAATGGCTGAATCAGCGTGTTGGTGAGCACCACTCACTTGTCCAAAAACGCCCTGTGATTAGTTAATCAGCTTCTCTCGACGAGCAAAACAGAGGAAAGCAAACAGGAGTCGTACGGGGAGTAATTGGCGGTTCCCCTTGAAGCTTGTGAGGACAGCAGAGTGTAGCATCTGTGTTAGCACGGAGGCAGAAGGACAATATACGGGGGACTGACCTGTGATGATCAGGCACTCGTTGTGGTCCAGGGCTTCGGTGAAGAGTCGCGAGACGATGAGCTCCGGGTTGATGATGAAGCGGATCTCTTCCTGGACCAGCCCCGCCCCCGTGACCCCGCCTCCCACCATCCTGTTGGCAAAGTCCACCTGCGAACGGACACAAAGAAGGCGGGGCTGAAACTGCGACCGTGTAACACCGCATAAACGAAGCAGGCTTTCATAACCGCGTAACACCGCATAAACGAAGCAGGCTTTCATAACCGCGTAACACCGCGTAAACGAAGCAGGCTTTCATAACCGGACACACGTTGACAGTTGTACACAAACCTCTACTGTTCCACGGACTTTCACATACCGTACACTTTCACCGCATACTCTTATATTCAAGATGTTTTATCTACGGGGAATTCCGTCCTAACCCTTTTAGGTTTGAACAATGTTTTTAATACATGAGAGAGTGTTAGAATGTGGTTTGATTAGTGTGACCAACCATTCAGGAGGCAGGAGCCTCAAAATGGACCCATATTGGACCCCCACCCTACCTAAAGACGCAGACGCCCTCCGTTAGAAATAAACATAACAGTTTGGTTCTCCTATTATCAGAAAGCTTACAAACAAAAAATCACCTTATAAACTTATTAGTAATTATTAAAGGAGATAATAGAAAAAAATATATACTTTTGTGGGTTTTAAAGCGACTGAGAGGCAGGCAAACAAATTTAAGCGAAGCAATGGGCACATCGATTTAAATGGGCAATTCAGACGCTCCGTCCGGCACCTTAGAATTCAGACTCAGGGGCTCGGAACGAAAGCAGGACTGATGGAGGTCGGGTGGGGTGGGCTGTGGTGATGCCATCGGCCCTCGGTAAAAACGCTCGGCCCTGTGCTCCAGTAATGACAGCACCTTTCGCAGTTCCTTGGCTGTGACTGGAAAGATGGGGGGGTGGGGGGGGGGGGGGGGTTGCTACAGGGTCCCCCAGGCCCACGGGAAGCTTTCTAGGGGAGTGGCACTTAGTGCCGCAGCCCGGGAGCAAGCGCCACCCTCCAGTGGCGCAGAGCAAAGCTATTGGAGGGGCTCCATTCAAACGTGTAGCGTTTACTATGAATACTGCCGTTAGCTCACTTAAATGGAAGACTTATTTTCTCCCGTATTTAGGCTGTACCCACGTTAGGCACCTTAGTCACGTAACCACTCTTTATCCTATGCTGTGATCTGACAATACCATCCAACGGCATTACATTTGCATGCGCTATTGGACAGACAGATTGTTTGAGGTTAGTTTCAAACGGAACAAGTTGCAAAAAAACAGACACATTTCTTATCAGCAACTGATATCTCGCAGGTTCACGCCTTATCGCCAATGTCACCCTGTCAACTTAAAAACAGCACTTAAGAAATGTAAAAAAAAAAGGTCCACAGGAAAAAAACATGACAGAGGTTAAGGTGTGCTCTAAATGTCGTTGGGAGCTAAATAAAAGAGTGTGGAATCTGTAATGCGCTGTTTTTCGGGCTGTCAGTTTTGGCTCGCTGGCCGTTGCAGACTGAAGCTGTGAGAAGTCTGCCTGCTGATCTGGCTGAACCGGTCACTCATCTCCGGGACAGTCTCGGCCTCTCCTCAAGCCCGCTGACAGGCTGTCAGGCCGCCCCGCCCCGCCCCGCCGCGGCGGGGCGTCCATCAATCGCGCGGCGGCCCCGCGAGGCGCCCCCGGGGCCCGCTCGCGTGTACCCGTCAGCTGTCAGCGGCCCATAACCGCAGGCAAACAAAAGGTGAAAGGGAGAGGAGGCGACCCTGACAGATAGAGGGCCGCGCGGCCCCGCCCCGCGCACACAGGGGACGACCCCCCCCCCCCCCCATGCCCACACCCCCCCTCCCCGCCTCAGCCCCCCAGTCCCAGAACGGTCTGCCGCGAGCTCCGTCGCTTGCTTTCTCTCCAGACGTCCTCGGTAGACGCTAAACTGAAAACAGGCGGGCCCGTAGCCGCGCGAGACTGCCTTCGGTGGACAAAGACCCCGGTAAACCCCAATACATCAGGAACAGCCCTGAGATTTAGATCTCCTCAAAGCGTACTGTGTCGCACAGACAACAACCGTCTCCGGAGGACCCTGTAGAATCGAAGGGACTGCAAAGTTGTTCCGTGAAATACAATGTACGTTGTTCAATGAAATCCCTGTAGAATTTGGGGGAGGTAGATTTTTCCCGCTGTTCTGGTGAACGAAGAATGAACTCAACCACAAATCTAATTCAATCATTGGAAAATAAATGCATTTCAAGCAAGGGTAATGTTTCTCATGACTTTTTAAATTAAAAATGCACAAATTCACCCAGCATTTAATTTGTGCTCTTACGATACTAAGCCAAATATCTCTAAGAGTTACAATGTAATGTAGTCCTGCTTCTGTCACATTGGAGTATGGGATATCTCAATAATACGGATACATGTACATCTGCTGTATTTCCATAGTACAAACCACAGATATAATTAGATTTGAAAGCTGCTGCGGTCGACCGCAGCCATTATGAGATTCCTTCATTAGGAGCAGATGTTCGCGGCTACTACGTTTTGCACAGGCTCAAGGTTTTCAACTTAATCAATACAGCAGGGTCCTGGAGAGTCTGCTGCTTTTTGTTTTCGCCTTAAAATCAGCAATGGATTTAGACCCAAGGACCTAGTACAGGTTAGCCGTGTTAAGTCAGCCGTGTTAATCGATCAGCTACATGCTGAGTGACAAAGAAAATCCGCATAACCAGCGGACGGCCAGGACCGGGGCCGACCACGCCTGCGATAATGGGGTTCTTTTGCATAGCAGATCACAGTCATTAGAGATCACCCCATAAATAGCGGGGGATGTTACTACTACTTACGGTGCAGTTCTCACCTGTAACATGCCAGTGCCCTGGTCCTCAATGGTCCCCTCACATGTGATGTGGAGTTTTGTGAGCGGAGTCGTAGAACTGAAACATGAACACGGGACACATGTTCACACACATTTATATTTCTCAAATGTGTTAACATTCTGCTTTCCTGTAACTTTCGTCTTAATTGCAAATATCTATTAAAATATTAATTTATCATGAGACAAACTATCAAAAACAACAAGGAAGCGTGTGCACATCCAATACTTGGTGCTTCGTTGGGGCATTCTTTTGATCTGACAAAGATACACATCGGATAGAAACATTGCCAAAACAATTGTGGAAAGTGTGGATTTTTTCATCGTTAGACAGCTGACAACATGCAGTTCTAAACTAAACCACTTTGACTCGCTGCGATATTCAACAGAGAACATTACTGCAGGTGAAAGCACACTCGAGCCATAATGAGGCTGTGAAATCTAAATGAACCAGAATTGACACTTCTGACCAGACTTTTCCTATGAAAGCGCTTGCTAATCTGTTTACTTTTCCATAACTCTTGACATAGATGAATATGGCTCTTCAATACGAAGCACATTTAGAATTGGCCTGATGATGATAAATATGTCTCTGGCCCCTTTTCACCAGTCAGCTTGAACTGAACTGCACAAACTTGGAACAAAGTTCCACCTTAGCTCCATTCATCTAGTACAGAGATACCTTAAGACTCAATCATACATGGATGTGAGAACATAAAATGTAATGTAAAAAATGTAAAGGGCTGTTCTCTGACGAGTTTATCTAACTGAAGTCTTACTTAATTTTCACGTTTTTTGAACAAAAATTAAACAAGAATTTGTAATGAACCCCAAGAAAAGCTTGTAGTTACATGCACCAAACATGCAAAATATGTCTGGCCCCAATAGGAAAATGTATAAATGATTTGCCCTGTGTCTTTCAGCATTTGGGCCCAGATACAATAAACTGATCATTACTTGGATGGGTAACCGATGCTTCTGCAAAATCCAATCCAATCCTACATTTCTGCTCCTTCCTTCTAAGTCAGTTGTGTGCCCCCCCCAGTGACGTAATACAGTCATTTCATAAAGATAAATAAATGAATGAGTAATTCAATAAATACCTCTCCCATTTTGGAAAACTGGTCAGGCTTTGTCTGGTGAATGTTACAAGGCCACTGGGACCTGAGGGGGAGGAGAATGTTTATGATGTCATACAAATGAAAAGCTAACACAGGATTAAATTCAGAATACATTCGACTGAAGCAAAAATAATTGTTTTCAAGTCTGAAACTTACTTTTCTCTGTGACTCTTTTAAAGTAACACAATAGTGTTTTCAGCTTCTCGACCTTCTTTGTAGAAGATCCCTCAAACAACCTGAAGGAATAAAGTGAAAGATTCCCCCAATAAGGCAAAGCATTAAGCTGTACTTTATGGACAGAAACTACTCATTCCATCTCCACTCCTTTCAAAATAACACACAATTGTCTGGAAGAAATGTATTCTACACAAGGCTTTTAGTGATACCGATAAAAAAGGAAACATCGAAAGAATTTTGCGACGGCTGAAAGCTCTGTGGTAACATCAAATTGTCCCCTCCGTTTTACCCTGCACCCAAAAAACAAAACGTGAAAAAATGAAGCATAAAAAAATCTATTAGACACAAACGTATCTAAAAAGGCAAGGAGAGTCTTGAGCGCTGTAGACGTACCCTGCCCTCAACTTCAGACACGCAAGTCAAGTCAGGCTTTCAGTTGGATTTGAATTAGCCCCTCTCTCCCCGAGCCACCCTTTCACTCAGAGCTCCGTTATATAAAAAGTCCTTCATCGCTACAACAATGTAGTCGCCCGAGGCCTCCCATCACGATGTCGTGCTCGTGTGCCACTTCACAGAGCTTACACAAAGAGAGGAGAGGGAAAACCAGGGACTCTTCCCCCCTCGAGGGACACTAACAAGCTACAGGTCCCTTTTAACGAAGGAGCACCTCCTGCTCCCCTTTTCCGCCGCAAAGAGGGGGGTGGGGGGGGGCGTAGAAGTAAAGTAGGGCTATTTATAAAGCCACCTTCATTCAGGCCGTCTCTGTCTTCCAGCGAATCGGTCAATTCCGTTCAGACCCCGCTCCGGCCTACCTCACACGCCATTATACTCTAAGAAAATGTTCATGGAAGGAAATCACAAAATGAAGCCTGATGCACTAAAAGCCCTTCAGGAAAAAAAAACAAAAAAAAAAAACTAATTTATTAAAGTCTGTTCCTGCTTTCACCCAACCCCCCCCCCCCCCCGCTCACTCCCCCCTTCCCTAGCCAGTATAACCAATCTTGCGTCATGTACCCCCAGAGGGCAACCTGTCTTGGGCTTGAGATGGCCGTTAGGACGAAAATGAGCTTTAAGTCAGAAAACACACAGCTGCCTTTTGGGAGTAAATAAATAATTATAGTTTTAAATAACAGCATTCCACCAGACGTACCGGGTGGGATTATTAACCCTCGCGGGCTGTTCAACCAAAGCACTTTCGCTCAACTTAAAGATTTTAATTCACAGCACTCTTCACCGTGCATGATCAGAGATGCGACGAAAACAGTCCATTATCTTACATCTTATAAAGGCAAACTGCATAGTTAAATCCACGAGTATCTATTTTTTACGTATAAATGTGAATTATATAGTATGTAAGGACAAACGACTATTCAGGACTTATTGAATTGTTCAAAGTTTTAATAATCAAAGGACCTGAAAAATACCAATTTTGTTATATTTAAATTTCCTTATGTGTATTCTGAGAACAAAGTTGAACGATTTAGAACAGAATTGCATTGATGTCTTGTTTTGTCGGATATCTAGTGTTTTAGATTACGGCCTTTGAGGGACAGATAATATAATTGGATAGGGCAAACTTGTTCATGGTCCATACAATACTATATTGTTGTTAAGTAGCCTGCTCTGGTCGACATGACCGTAAGAATCCTGCCTTTTTCTCTCC
Source organism: Synaphobranchus kaupii (assembly GCA_029718625.1). Taxonomy (NCBI): domain Eukaryota; kingdom Metazoa; phylum Chordata; class Actinopteri; order Anguilliformes; family Synaphobranchidae; genus Synaphobranchus; species Synaphobranchus kaupii. The sequence continues at coordinate 103,641,624 of CM056379.1, read as the reverse complement.
CTTTCCACCCTCCACAAACATCAAAGGGATTGTCGTTAGGCAATTAAAAGCCACACTGAGGCCCTTATCTATACATACAAATCTGGCGTCTCCTCTCCTGGACAGTTTTATTACCTCTTGAGACACCAGCACTATTGGGAGCATGAGCATGGCCACAGAATGCCATAAGGACCGTGGTTTCCTTTCCTTTTTTCAAGTAGTGAGCCTACATTCATTAATGAATGTATGATTTCAATTCATTATTCCAACTGACTTACCGTGTTTTTCCATTTAATAAAATGATTTCATCTTAAGACCTGAAATAGAGTTTGTTTCGACTTGGTTACTGATCAACTAACCTATCAATTGATTGTCATTCTCAATAATACTTATTAAATTAAATCACATAAAATACATCTTACATGTAGGTGCCGGGTTTTAGCACACGATACAACTTGCAAGTTGCGCACAATACAAAGAGTGCTGAACATTGTAGAAGGGCATTGACTGTTGGAACAACTGGATTCCCTGACAGTGTAGTGTCTTCTAAATGCGGGCAGCTTAGTCATGACACTAAAGACGGAGCTAGGGAGTGTGGCCAGGACAGCACTCTAGGTAATGGCCAATATTAGATTGTTGCAGACGGCAAGCTGATGCTTGAATGGATAAAACTCATTCAATTAAACTGTGCGTAACAATGCAAGATGCACGTCACTGTATCTGCGGTCAGTATCTGGAAGCGTATATCCTTTGAACTTCCCATTCATCGCTAAACGAAACGGCATTTTATTGCTCGTACGGCCAGGAAACCTTGGGGGTAGGGGACCGCCGCAGTTGTCTGCTGTTTGTCTGTGTCCTCCGATTGTCAGAACTCCTCATCTGAATCAATGCTAATTGCCTTCTCTCATCCACTTACGTAATCACAAGCTGATATCGGTAGCGATGGCCGCTAAAGATTGCTGACTGTTCTTCTAAGTAGGCTCTCCTTGTTCCCATAAAGAAGAGAGTTTACTCAGAGAAGACTCGGAGAAGCTACTGCTTTACATTAATCCCATAAAGTGTCCGTCTGAGTAAAAGTGGCCCACACGAAACAGCTTTCAAGATTCCAAGTTGGATATCTCCCGTTCCTTTGGATGGACAGGAGTTCCGCATCCTCTGGAAACTCAGAAAAGGTCATCCTTGTGCTCGTTCTGACCTGATAATACCTGTCCATTTCAAACCTCACAAGGTCAGTTATACTTAATAATGACGCACAATGTGCAAGATGTAACACTGCAAACGTATTAAAAAGATATCAGGTTTACTCCTTTAAAAGTTTTCTTTAATGCTAGTGTGTGTGTACAATATAAATTTGTACTGAAACACACAGTGTTTATATATATATATAAAAATCGAAAAATTGACACAGCTATAAATGTACTACACTTAATACAGTCGGTAAGACAAGGCAGCACATTCATGATGGCTACAGCTTGACTGTATAACCCTTCAGCTGCGCTGTGAGGACAGAACAATCGCCCCAGTCTGACGTTACTGCACTTAGCAAAGGCACTTTAATGGGCTGCACCACCTAGGCCTTGGATTTATAATAAGGGCACTGCAGGATGGAGTAAGAGCTGAATTTGCATTAGGCCTACAAGTGAAATGTCCCTAATGCCAGCTGGTTCACAATGAGTCCGTGGAACCCATGGGAATGGCTTGAACAGCAGGGTCAACAGCAGGTCAAGGTTCGAGTGTCAACTGGTTCGCGTAGGATTGAAACGAATGCTTGAGGAAGGCAATCAAAAATGCTCTCAAAAGCAACAGTGATCAACGTCACCCGCGTTTTTCAAATCGGGTGTCACTTTAAATCGCACAACTGAAGCATGGTCCGCAGGAGGAACACATTAGGTTCAAGACTATTTCTCTAAATCTGGATCCGAATCTGCAGTTGTGGGCAAGAAGTGGCAATATTTATAGCACAGGGAATAATTTATTAGATCCTTAACCCTTCAGCGACTGGGTAAAGCGCAGTATGATTTAGGGATAGGCGGTAATTTATGACTGACAGCGGTGTATGTTGGTTTTGTAAAATCCCATCTGGGGCTGCTGACCAGTTCATCCTCTTAAAATGCTCTGATACAGGTTTGCAATTAACGGCTACATTGCATTTTTAAAGAAAGCAGAAAGCTCCGTGCAGCCAAGTAATTATCTGCAAATCTGAACGCTTGGACCACACAAACGGGCACATATGGAACAATTATTTCTGTACGTAAAGGACAATTGAATCCAAAAGATGATAATGATGCTATCAATACCGATTAGCGCCGCTTTGCGAGACAATGACATAATTGACGATATTAACTATATTGAAAAACTTTCAAATTCAAATTCAGTGCAACTTTCTTTTCAGTGGAACTTTTATTCCAACTAAGCCAGCTAACCGCAGAATGCTAGTGCTGCCAGCTGACTGAGGAAAGCTTCAGAAGCTGTGGTTAGAGAGGACATGGTCTAAGGAGTCATAATGGCCCATGTCCCCGTTGTGTCTAAACACAGGACCCCACTGCACTTCAATTACAAAATCAAATCCCATAGGAATCCTGTCTTAAAAATACTTAAGGAACTTGAATTCAGACTGGACTGCAGTGTTCGATAGCGCTTCTGTTGAGTGATATAGAGATATGTACATGTGCACGGACCTTCTTTCTTTCTCTCCTCATAAATACAACTAGTCTCAATAATTCAGTCCCAAGATTTTTCTTTTTAGGGAATTCACTTATTGTGTTTTGGGCAGGTCAACCGAGAAGCGAATTTTCCTTTCCCAAGATACAGGGAATCAAGGATCAAGGTGGAGAGCGAATGTAAGGGACTGTGCAGGAAGTGAACGCGATAGGGGGGGTGATCAGGCGGGCCGGATGTTGAGGCCCAGTTTGGTCATTTCATCAGGACACCTCTCTCTTCGGAATCTGTAGTGACCAACGTCGGGACCTCGGGTTCAACGTTTCAACCGTTCTCACACCTGATCGTCTAAACGGGAAAGAAAATGTGATGTAGTCAGATCTCGGCGAGGGGCTTTAGCGTTTGGGCGGGTCCCTCGGCTGCAGCGGATATCGCAGAGCACAGGGACTGAAGCTAACTGAGCATAAGTGAGCAAATCTCCATAATCTCATTGGAGGCAAGGGGAAGGAGAGGAAAAGTGTTTTCGATACAGTAGTGCCCCCTTATGGAAATACCATACCTTTTCTGATCTGAATATCAAAAACAGACATTTTAGCCATCCTCAAAAAGCACCCGGTGACATGTGTCCCACAGAAGTGTTATAGCTTGATCTTTTTTGCACAAATGATAAACCGGGAATCCAGACTTCTAAAGAATTGCAGTGAAAGGTGGGTGAAAGCCATATATTCAAAAGTGGCAAGTACTATCAAAAATGAATTAAAAACATAATGGACAAAATAGATCTGAACTCATACTTTGTGGCATTATGTCACCAGTTAAATTACCAATATGTCTACAGGAAAAAAATGTATATAGAAACTACAATTTATGAATGTAAAATGACCCTACAAATTGTTTCACTAAAAACACCCGATACACTGTAATAGTTCAAATATTTAGTTTTGTCACACATGCAATTTGTAACATAAAAGGCTAAAAATCTCCTTATCCGCCGGTGCCTCGACACACCGGACAGCTGAACATTCACCTCACGTAGCCAAAAACGTGGCTACAAGAGGTGAACGTTTTCCTACGGCTACGTTAAATACCAACGCCGGCTAAGTGCAGTGTGTTCTATGACTGACGCAGTAGAAAGAGGTTATGAAAACCACAGCTGCAGGCCGACACAGAGAAACGGGCCTTTGACCCCTGTGCAAAGCTCTAATCGCGCAGGTCACCGTAGCATAAAACACTGAACCACATGCCAACCCAATTTGTTTCATTTGTGGCTGTGTGGGCTTTGGCCTCTGAGGTCCTGATAGAGTGGGTGACACACGCACACAAGTACGGTAACCCCCGGTAACCCTGAGAGCGCGAGTTCCGCAGTGCTTCTGAGGCTGACGTTAAGAGTATACGTCGTTCGGTTAACTTTGAAATGAACACGAGCCAGTCTTCATCATTCCAAACAGTGGTCCCAAACGCTGTTCCTGGAGATCTACCGTCCTGTAGGTTTGCGTTCCAAACCTAATTTGGCACGCCTGATTCTACTAATTAGCAGCTCAACGAGATCTCTCGCTTTTGAATGGTGTGTGCTTTCTTAGGGTTTGGAGTGAAAACCTGTAAGACGGTAGAACAGTGGGGGACCATTGTTCTAAAATGCGACTGCCTTGGAAATTGGACAACAAAGAGGAAACGGCTAGTTCCCAGAAGCAACCGAGGCTTTACAAGCACTTGTGGGAGCTGGATTAGCCTAATTTACATAACACATACAAGTTCTTAATGTCACGCCCCTCCCCCCAACCACCCCAGCTCTTCCCCTCTAACCCCTATGCATAATGCTGTTACAACCCTCCCCCAAAATCCCATAAGGAAGAGTGTGTGCTGAAGCGTGCCTTCGACGGGCGGGTAGTGACGGTACCTGCAGAAATTGATATCTGGGTAGTTTCTGTACTCAGACTTCCTGGAGTTGCGGCGGGGGAAGGTGCAGAAGAAGGCATTGGCCAGCAGGCAGGCGATTTGTTCTTGTGACATTGTAATGGAGTGATTCATCTTGAGCTTAAGGAGAGGTATCGGCTGGAGAAAAAAAAAGCAAAGGGTAAAAGAGAGAGAGAAAGAGAGTGAGAGAGGGGGCCGAGATAATTAGTTTAGCAATTTACCAAACAAGGAGGCTAAATTGCATTTAGTAAATTACTAGGACTAATTTAGGTCCGCTCTCAGATTCTTAAATCAGCCAGCGCCATTATCGTGGAGGGCCATCCATCTCCGCCCACTGTTGCCAAGGACCTTGATTTAGGCATTCGAGATTACTAATCCATACCTAAGTTTAAATAAAAACAAAGCAATTATTAGCCGAACCCAATGTTCTGCTTTGCCGGGGGAATAGACTGAACGGTTCGTATTTTCAATACTACAGGCGATGCAGAACCAGTTCATATTAGTACGCATTCCCTACTGTATATAAGCAATACAATAAAGTGGAGTTTCAGGCCCGTCGATCAAAAGCATCAGCTGTTAAGGAGTAAGGACATCAGAGCCAAGTGACCTGCTGTATATACAAGAATATCAAACCTTATAATTAACAGATGCCAAAAAAATATATACAGTATATATAACGATGAGAAATAATATATTAACGAGTAAAAGCTGAAATTCTTGGCATCTATAAAGCAAAGCACCGGAATACAAATGCTCGTTCTCAGCAGGCCAACTGCACTGACCATTTCTATACATAAATCAGTGGGGGTGCATTACAATGCGATGAGGCCTGCGGAGGGGGAGGGAGCGGAACAGGAAGCCAGATTCAGATTCAGTGCATCATTAATCTTTGCGCCAGCACTTCACAAACAGGCGATAGATTCCAAATACGCCCTGGAGATGAGAGGTGACGTTTCTATTGATCTGAGGAGTAGCTGTTCAAGTTAGTCCGGTTCAGAGTCCCCCCCCCCCCCCCCCCCCCCCCCATTGGCCAGGCACCTCGACCCTGTCCTGTTAGGCTGGGCTCTCTGTAAGGCCTGGGCGCTTCCAGCGAAAGCTTGGCGTCGGGCCTGTCAGACTCGCTAGTTGGTGCGGGCTTACCTGGGTACACAGCTTGGTTGCGCTCAGCGCTAATTGCGCCATGGCTGGCAGGAGGGACCCAAACAGATGCTTGGTGCAGGTAGGACCCAAAACCTGAGAGAGAGGGAGGGAGGGAGGGAGAGAGAGAGAGAAAGAGGAGGAAGAGGGAGAGAAAGACGCTTACAGTCGTTTGTTTCCCTGAGCTCAGCTGTGACAGCGCTGACAGGCTCTGATTAGCAGCTGTCCCCCCAGCTCAATGGCGCACAGGAAAGCTACGGTGAGCAGCGGGGCCCACTTGATTAGGCGCGGGCTGTTAGGACTGGCGGAGCGCGCGTGTTGACGCATCCTTAAACACTTGAACAATTCGCTTGCTTTCCGACTAATTGCACCGACGGCGTTCACTCCAAATTCAAAGACCGAATTGCCAAACGGCACCGGGCAGGACAAAAGCTGTCCCGAGGACGAGAAAATCGAAATAAATAAACTCCTCTGGGCGGTCGGGGAAACCGCTTAGAAAAACATCCAAATAAAAAAAAATAACAAACATCGGCTCGCGTACTGCAATTGACAGACAGGAAGTCTCGGTTTGGACAGACACAATCAAAGTCTGCACCAGCTTGGATGTGTAACTCTCAAATGAATGGGTGTAATTACCACAGCAGGTGTGCTAGCAATGTATCTTTCATGTTCACTGGACACATGATTGTTTCAATATAATTGCTACAAATACAATTTTCACTTCATCTGCAGATGCTAATGTATTGGTCGGACAATACTTGCGTTCATTTCTCCAGTTGTAGACACACCAATTAGTCTGAAATGGCAATTAACACCGGTGCAGTAGAGGCCCATTGTTGATGATCCAGAGTCAATGGGTATAAAGGGAAACCCCTAAAAAGTGCCCTAAGGAGGTGGAAGAGGTCAATTTTCAGATGAAGCTGGCCTGGGCTCTCAGTTCAGAGTCATGTCTGCACAATTAAGCAGCAAGAAAAGGAAAATTTTGAGTTTTTATCACTTCTGCCAACAGCCACACCCTCCTGTAGACTTCTCATGTCATTCACCCTCACCCAAGTAGGGTCCGATTTGTACTTGGGAGACCTGGACTTTGTCCGAATCAGCGGACCTGCCTACTGCTGAGTATGCCAGTTAAGTATACTTTTGTAAAAAGCTGTTAAGTACATGACAATTCAGAAATTTGAGTGTTCTTAATTTCCCGGGATGATATACCTATTTCTGGGTTTTTCGCTGATAATAGGGATATTTTTCACATACTGCATGTCACTAAACAGTATGCAGTAAGCAGTACACAGTATGTTAGTACACAGTAGACAGGAGGCAGTAGATATGGGTCCGTTTCAGACACAGCCCTGGAAAAACTAAGGTGCTGCTGGAAGAGGTGTTGGTGGACCAGTAGGGGGCACTCTTCCCTATGACCAAAGTAAAGCCCAATGGCCTGGCGCAGTGGTGCGGCGCCGTTCTGTGGAAGGTTCTCCTTCAGATGTGACCACTGTCCTGACTCACTGTGGTCATTAAAGATCCCGTGGCACTTTTCAAAAGAGCAGAGGTGCTAAACCCCAGTGTCCAGATCAAATTTCCAAAATAAAAAATGGCTTTCTATAATGGTAACCTAATCATCCTCCTACATCCTCTGACAATGATCCCACAGCTCATCGCTTTTCAGTTGACCACCTGATTAAATAACAGTAAAATACATTTTACAAATACAGTATAAAAATCATAAAATTTTTGTTGGTAACTGGACCATATTTTCATGGTAATCTTTGAGGCTTCCTAAATGGTTTTCTTTTCTAAAGTTATTAGAAGAGTACCAAAGTGCAGTTTAATATTAAATTGCAAAACAGGGTCGGGCGTAACTTTAGTAAATATTTTTTTCTGAAAGAATAAATAGTAAAGGATTAACCGGAAGAGAAAGGTATTTATTATCCTTTTCCAAATGTAACTATCTCTGCACTGATTACAATGAAATGTTATAATATTCATTTTGTATTAAATCCCGTTCTCTGTGGTAGAAATGATGTTACCCTCTTGAACATTTCAAATATAGTTTCAAAAGAAAGAAAAAAAAAACTACAAAAAACAACATAGACAGGACCCTTGAAATCTGACATTTCAGTGGCAAAAGGCAAATGGCCATATGATACGAGATGCATTAAAATTATTTGGATGTTTATTGGACCTGCTGAAAACTCTGAATGGAAAAGACAGGAACATTTATGTCAAATGAGACACCAGAACCCTTGCTGTCGGCCTGTCAGTTGGAATTCTGTTCCGAGGTCAGTACCACTCAATGACCCGTGAATAGATGCCAAGTTGTCTGTGGTGGGCCAGAGGGCCAATGATATCACTTGCATATTGACATTATTTTGTCTTGGTTCTGTCAACACTACCTCAAAAGGCCAAATTCTAAAATCTTCTCCCCTGTAGATGATACTTTTATGTCTTCAGAGTTCAGACTAAACTGAAAACTGCATTTACTCGTTTAAATAACAATGTATCATCAAACAAATGATAGTCGTCTATATATGACAGCTAGTGAGTTATATCTCCTACACCACATTCCTATACCTAAATAAACACCTGCATAAGATGTTTTCTCTGAAGAAAGATGACCTTCCACAGTCCAGACAGACGATGAATCATTCTCTTTGGCCTAAGTGTGGGAAAAGCTGTTTGCCTGCAATACTGTTTTTTTCCATCATGTTGAATTATTTCCAGCAAGGGCATTAAACTAGCATACACTAGCATGGTCTGGTGTGACGGAAGCCATATTTGCACTCAAGGGAAATGTGTTCTGGCACATTTAAAACAACGTTTGTGTACAAATGAACATGCGTATTATAAGTCAGGTTTACTAAAGCTTACTGCAGTTTTTAGCACATGCAAAATGTTTTTGCACACAAAGACCGCCGTCTCCGCCAATGGGATGACAGAAACATCGGCGTTCCTGGACGTACCACTTTTTGCACAAGCTAAAATCATTAGCAAATCCGGTCTTAAATGTTCCATAACATAGAGATGTATTCAGCACCGACAAACACATACTTAAAAAAAGCGGCTTCTGTGATGGTTTACAGTTTTAACTAATTACCAATTGGACATGTTTGTTTACTGCCGTGGAAATGTAATGCATGCAGTAATGTTAATTAATAGATAAATAAATAAAACAAAACATATTCCAATTCAGAATATAACCTTTAATTGATACGTTTCAAAGATGCCCATTAATGTAGTGCGTATCATAACGGCACAGAATTGACTATTGGGTAATTAAGAATAATGCCAGGTATTATGAACACATTTGTCATTATTTGTGAATCGAAACCATTTAATTTGTAGATTAGTACAAAGTTGAATAGAACCATGGCAGGGCATTTCATTGAAGTCACCGTTCACACGGTAATGCCCAGTACATTACTCCTCTACCCTCTGACATATAATTTACTAAATACTAACCATGAACATCAATGAAAAGACAGGCTTGTCCAACGTATTGTTTTGCTGGCTGTGAGAGCTGCCCAAGTTAGCTACCTGAACGGTGAGAGCAGCGAAACACGATCCAGCATGGTTGTTACGGAGCATGTCTTGGTTTCCCACCCTGGTGGCATGCCCTTATTTCTGAGTCAGGAGAAATCAGTAACATATAAGCCACAAGAGGGACTTAGTGACACAAGGGGTGGGGGGGGGGGGGGGGGGGGGGGGGGTTTTGGCACGATTTTAAACAACCATGAGGTGATAAACAACCATTAGCACCCAGCCACTATCCATTGCTCTAGTCCTGCAGATTTCCTGGGGGAAAAAAAAAACAATATCCGTAGAACATTTTTCACTGGCGACTTGGATGCTGTACGGTGCCAGTTGAGCAGTCACATGCTTTATGTAGCAGTGCATCTTTTTGGCACCTTTAGACCAGCGAAAAGGGCCAAAAATGGTGGAGTAACCAAAATGAACACAAAAGCATCTTTTACAGCCTTTGATAGCGTCTCAAATCTTGAAAGAGGGATCTAAGTGCGTATATTACGCAACGACAACGCGGGACCGAGCTAAAGTCGGTTATTCTTCCATAGTGTATATTTACTACGTATTTATTTATTGGCCGTATGGGCTGCGGAATGTCAGAATGATCAATCACCGGGCAATTTCATCAAGGTTGCCGGGCATGCTGGCTGATTAAATGGATTCCTGGAACAGATGCAAATGAGCGAGTGTGGACGGCAGGACAGTGTGTTCCTGGACAAGAAGCCTTGACTGGCAATTTAGCGCCAAACATTTATATCGCCGGAAAGGAGGCTCGACTAAACGCCGTCATAAGTAATGACCTGCTTGACATCATAAACTGTTCTTTGGGCGCAATAAAGCGACTGACGGCCGGATGGGATCGAGCTGAGGTAGCGCGGCCCGCCGTTTCTAAATCAAAGCTCCGACAGGGCATCGAATCAACTAAACTAACACTTTGGCGTATGACTTGAAACAGGTCCATACATCACATCACTCTGACAAAGTAATCAAGCAAAAGGGGGCCGCTCGCGTTCGAGCGAAGTTCAGATTTACCACTGTGTGGGTTTTTTTTTTTCTCCCCCTCGCTCGCTCTCTCTCTCTCTCCTCTCCCCGTTCCTCTCCAGACCGGATAACAAAGCGCGCGGGGCTTGGCTGGCTCGCCGCGAAATACGACTGCAAAAACGAAAGACTCGTGAGCTCGTATCCATAAATACGGTGGGAAAAACAATCAGATCCTGTCTGTCAGGGGGACGTTTATACTATTCGTTAAGTGGGATCCTTTTAAATGAATATTTAATGGAGCGCACTCCCTGTCATCTCCCATCACACCCCCTCCTCGCTCCTGACAGTCACACACGTCACGGACCTGCCTCTCCGTCTCACAAAAGCTCCCACAGTCGCGAGCTGCGAGTAGGGACAAAACCAGAGATGTAGCCTATGACTACCTGAAGATGGTAGGCTACTTCAGGATACACCAGAGTATAGTCCAGTTATTTCTCCTTGTGTTCACTGGTAGGTCCTACAAACATCCCTAACATAAATACAGACTACATTATTGTTCATATTACATAATGATAATGTATCATGTAAAGGCGCTTTCATACACAAGGCAGCACCATGCACTCAGCACATTTACAGCTATCCTATGTGTCCAGTGCTCTCGTTATTAAAATCAACGCCTACTTTAATTATGGCATGCACAATATCGTGTACAATACCGCTCTAATTATTAGCATCTCCTTTACTTACCACATACTCCATTTGCAAAAATCACAGACAAACAAATTCATTGCGTAGCATGATTGAACTCTTGGGAAGGTACCAAACAAATGCATATAAAATGTTTCACCTCGCGTATCAAGAACAGCAAATAAGACTAAAATGTAGGAAAGACGACAGGATGTTTGGTCTCACTAAGCAACAGGTAGCTCTCACCCTGCCTGGATTTTTGCCAGATTTGTTTAGGACTAGGATTCTAACTAAAACCAGAGGACAGTATCAAAAAATAATAATTCTTAGAAAATGAAACAGAGATGAGAAACAAAGTACACACCCTCCCCCGCACGCATGCATACGCACACTTGCTTAACCAAAGATGACAATATAATGTAATGAATCTTAAGGGTAAAGCCTCATATATGAAAGCAGTCAAATAACTGACAAAATCTTTCAGGATTTACTACATAATTCAAGCTTAATTTATCTAATGCTAACTACAGATAAAGTACTAGATGACTACATTTACCTCGGTGCTTGGATGTGGTACTTCAGTAGTTTACCTGAAGTTGATATTTATTATTCAGTCTCAATACTGAAAGGAAAAAGAGAAAAGAGGTAACACTTACTGAAATCTGGAGTCTGAGTCAACCTGAATAACCTGTAAACTGGAGGATTTAATCACCTATTAAACCGCCCCCATGTTCTCCAAATGACTCTTAATATACTGCATGTGCGTGTTTGTGTACCCAGCTTAATTTAATCTGCCCATAACTAATCACTTAATTGAATTGAGGGCACCCTAATTTACTCAGAGCACATTATGCTTTCACAACAAAAATGGAGCAAGTATATTAGCTCTTAAAAGCAGGGAAACAAACAGGAGAGAGAGACACACACACACACACACACCGAGCTTTACACAACCAGGGACCTTATTTTGTTCTGGGGGAGCAGTTATGACATTTATCAAAAAACACAAGCTGACACTTTCATTTTGGGGACTCACTAAGACAGTTTACAAGACAGGGCCTAATTGTATTTCCTTTTTTTTATAGCCATTTCCCCCCAGCTGTCAATCAAGGCTTCTTTCCCACCTCTGAGGCTTTTCACTGCTTGACAATTATTTTATTGTTGCAGCGATGCTAGGGAAATCTAATTAAGTCCAAGGAGTTTACGAGAACCGGCTGGCATTTTAAAATATGAGCCCATATTTCTAGGACCTTAAGGGTAGGCTCGCTTCCCTATTTGGCGAAACGAAACGTATAACACAAGCACACGCATACCATTAAAAATTCAGAACGAACTAGCTAGCAAGTAAATTTAAGCTTATTGTGTGAATTTAGCATGCAGCTAGATTGTTGCAAGGGACGGGAACGGCCATGACAACAGGAAATCAATACCAGGAAATGAATGAGGTTTCAGTACAGCACTTGCACTGCGTATGAGCAAGTGCCAGTAACGACTACAGAATACAGATATTAGAATATACCGTTCAATTAAAGATTTGAAAAGCTCTATTCCAAATGTACGTGGATCATCTGTAGAGCTGGAAGGGAGAAAAAGCTAGCTATGAGACTATAATTGATTTTGAATATCGCAATAAAATACACATGGATCCAGCTAAACCACCAGGGCTACTGCGCCAGAAGACCTTGCACCTGGAGTGACATTACAGGCAACTCGCAATGAGCCTGATCAACCAGAGGGGTCACTGGTGAGCACCGAGGCAGGGGCTAACTGATCCTAAACACACCCAACGAAGCAACTGACAGTACAGCCAACTTAGTCAAGGCCTGCGCCCACAAAAGAAGACCCACGATGGTGACATGATGAGCCGAGGGTAGACGACCGTGGTCCTGGAGACGAGTGCGAATGAAGTTTATGGATTGTGTTCCATTTGAGCTCGACTGCATATTTTAATCAATTATTAACACTCTGAACTCATCTTGAACATATCTATAGAGTATACTAGAAATATCTGAATATTTAGTCTGCATTGTGAAACACTGAGTACCTCAAGCACATGGTCACCTGTGTTTTTTTTATACCTACTAATTTATCCAAATATGCAGTTTAGGGGTTCAACTGGAGCACACCCAGATACATCCCTGGTACTAGTTTAGGCGTAAGCCATGTGGCTGTCCTTGCAGACATGCTTTTGAGAAGTTTGGATGGATGGGACCATTTCCAGTTAATAATAATAATAATAATAATACCACAACCACAACTGGTTTTATAATAATAATGCAAGAATAAAGCATGCACCAGCTCCAAATTGTAAAAAAAAAAAAGCCCCCGGTCACCACTTGAAAGTTAATTTCAAGTCAAATTAAAGCAATAATAACCTGTGTCACTTCCTGCTGGTAATGTGAACAGTAATGGAGATCAGGAATGACATCCCTACAGGGACTAATGAGGAAGCCTTGCGCTGCAAGAGCCTGCACCGTCTCCGCATTAACTCTTAAAACGAAGCGCGTTCGGCGGGGAAGACGAGTGAATAAAGCTGAAGTAGCACGCAAAAAGCCTTAACGTGTGGAAAAACGGGCTTATTATCCGTCGATACGTCCCGCTTCTCCCGACAGCTGACAATTCATTTCCTGTCAAAGAACTCATTAAAACGTAGCGCACTCTGCCCCTGAAACCGCTGAACCGAAGCTTATCGCCGCACCTAATTGATTTTACAGGAGCCCAATGACGACACGGCCACGCACACTACAGTGTATGCAAACGCAAAGCTCCGGGGGACCTTGGAAGGCCCGTTTCTTCATTTAAGGCACAAAGACTGGCCCGGTTGAACAGCGAGAGACTCCGCTACACAGAACAAAGAGCGGACAGTACGGGATGCTCAAAACCCAAACGCACAGGATGCAGCTAGTTCCTGGGAGCCCGTAATGTAGCCAATAAAGAGGGATAAACCTGAGAAGAAACAGAATGCTTAATTGCATTACTGCAGTTCATCGTGATCGAAAGGCACCCTGGATTTTTCTTCTTCTTTTGTTTTTTTTAAAGGTAGACAGGCTTCAGTTGATTTTTGTGCTTATAAACGAACTGTCCTAGCGTGCTCAGTGTGAAAGCATGCACATATATGCTCAAGAGTTAAACCTTTGCTTTGTTTAAACTTGTTGCTGCCCGTTGCAGATCGCTAAGGGCCTGATTTACGAAGACATTTAGCGGGTGCAAAAACTAGGAACGCAACCAATGATTGGTGAAAAATAAATACCATGACCAATGATTTGTCATGTTATTGGTTTTGCGTGTGCTAAAAGATTTTGCGCACGCTAAAGGTCTTAGTAAATCAGGTCCCAAGTCTTTCCTGCACTGTCATATATCTATAGGGCTAAGAACACACCCCCCATGAGAAGCTTTGTAGCATCACACATACCCAGTACCTCTAACATATCTCTCCTCAGGGCAATACAGAATTCAGTCAATAAGAAAGTGCACAACGCAAGCTGTAAAAAGTGTGATGTAATGAAATAGGCTTCTCCAAGCTAATGGAACATTGCTAACAAGCAGGTGGAGAAAAACCCTTCACAATTTTCTTCACAAACAAAGTCATTAGCAAGTGATCATTTGGCCCACAGTGCCCTCTGTTGGTAGATATTGGGAAAAACAGGACAAATCCAGAGAATGTGTGAGGAAAACACACCAATGCTACAAATAAGAAAATAATTCACGTAACAAGTTTATGTGAAGACAGCTATTAATCTCTTTTTAATCTTTAATCTTATAAAAAATATTAGCAGTCTCGTCTTACACAACAAAAGTTAACAAAAAAAAAATCCTTAAACAATCCAAATACCATCACTTTTTTCCAGATAAAATAAGAATGGCAGTCCTATCCACAGACCTCCAGGTGCATATCATTAAGAACCCGGCCGACATTTTTGGGGTGCTTTGAGTTCCCCAAAAACAATGCGAGACAGCAAGCAGTGGGAACTACATGTCGCGTCACAGGCAAGAAGCGCAGGACAGCCCTGGTGCATGCTGGGAGACGCGGAACTGGCACCGTCCCTGACCTTGACCGCCTCGTCTCCAACGGCAGCGCTCCTCTTGGCTCAAAGCCCACGCGCTGGGAGCACGAGGAGGAGGAGAAGGAAGAAATCACTCAGGCACTTAAGCGGACAGCTCGAGCAGCTGCACCAATAACCTGGGCTTCATTATAGCTGGCTGCTCTCCGCTAATGGCTTTGATTGGCTTCCTCATAGATTCGATGGCCCCCTTTTTTAATTAAATTAGATTGAGCTGTAAAACGACACGGGCAGCTATCGATCCAGAAAAAAATCTGACCTGCTCAGTAAAATTATTTTAAAAGATGGCGAAAAAATCCTGAGCGACAGTTTGCATTCATTAAAGCTTGATTAATCGGGTTGCCGGGGGGACAGCTGAAAATCCGCTAT
Organism: Synaphobranchus kaupii; assembly: GCA_029718625.1. NCBI lineage: Eukaryota > Metazoa > Chordata > Actinopteri > Anguilliformes > Synaphobranchidae > Synaphobranchus > Synaphobranchus kaupii. Next base: position 103,626,319 of record CM056379.1, on the reverse strand, counting down.
TAATGTGTGATGCAACTCAAATTCACTCTAACCATTAATAAGATAAGGCCAGCATTATTTTAGATTCTTTCCTATAAACATTTCCTATGAAAAGATCAAAACCTACAATTATTTATCCTACCAACAAGTATTGTCCATCTAGCCAACACCAGATATAGCCAATATCCCGGTAGTCATAGAACTCCATTGTACAAAAAACTATTAAAACAAGTCAGAGACATACTGTTGCTTTGGTCAGCATAATTCATCCTTATGATGAAACTGGCTTTTGTACATTTTAATGAAACAACTTTATGAAGTGGCAGCAATTTCACTACCGCATCAAATGTACACAAATGCGCGGCACCAAAACACTGAAACTAGGCCCCATCAAAATGAGCAATACGCTCCTTCTTGAAGTAAATTCGGTAAAAATTACACTGGCCATGTTTTTTGGCATACCAGGTTGCATTTTCTGAAAATTAAAGTATGTCTTCCTGAGCTGTATTTAATGATTTCAGGGCACAATTTGAATGGATGGCTTCCTGGTTGGGCGCTACATGATGTAGGAGAATGTCAGACTATAGAGTCGGACAGAAGATATCCTTTAAAAAGCTTCCTACTGAACCACTGAAATGTCTTTATAGCTACAACATACAATCTTAAGACAAAAGCAAAAAAAATTCCAACTGGTGGCTACAATTCAATACCCATCTAACATAGAACAACATGTGTGCCCTTTAAAAGAATGCTTTTGACACGGTGGACAGAAGTTCTCTGGCATGTCTGTATGGATTCAACGTACGTGACAAAAACATGAATTGCAGAAAACGGTGCAGCACGTTCTGATATTATCAATGGTTTACAGAAGACTTGGTGATGAGCGTGAACTACACTATACCCTCATATGCGAAGTCAAGCGTTTTCATTTCTGACAGATGTATGAGCTTCAAATACGACCTTCAACTGGAAGACTAATTAAATATATAGAACCCCCCCCCCCCCCCACACACACACCTGTCCACCAGCATCTAAAGTTATTTTTGTGTAGCATAAATCCATTCTTTTACACTCATATAGTTTTGAGGACACTTTTCACATTGGTAAAAGGCAAACAAAGTGTATACAAAATGCTAACTGGACTGCAGCAAATTCTTGCATTAGTCTAGACTTTTCAACTCAGTAGACCACCAAATCACACAACTAAAACCTTACGAGACGTATATTATTGGATTGTTACTTTTTAGGCTATATGTGCTCCCTCCAAAACTGGAAAGGCTGAAAACAATCACGTTATTTTTGATCGAAGAACATTTCCATCCTGAAGATGATTCACCTCGAGCGCACAAAAACGAAGCACTCGAGAGTGTTACGCTCAGGTGACCACGGGCCCCCGTAGTCTCCTCTCCCGTAGCCTACCCTTTCAATGTTGCACTCAGGACCACTGGCTTTCACATCAGTTAGATCACTGAGCTACCGAGGGCCTCGGTACAAGGACCGTCGGTCGCAAAGCAAAACACATTTCTATGCTTTCCGACAAAGCAGTTTAAAAAAAAAAAACCATGTCGCGCTTAAAAGTGTAAGCGATGATGCGAAGACGCCGACTCATCATCCAAAATAAAGGTTTATTTTATTATTCTGCTCACCCAGGGATGGTAAAAGGGCCGTCTGAGACGCTAACTTGTGCTTTGAAATCAGCCGTGACAGGCTTTCGCTCGCAGTGTTGCAGCGCAGTCTGCTTCCCGCGAGCCGATTCCGCCCTCTCAGGGCCCGCGAAAAACAGCTGCTTGATTTCATGCTCCGTGAACGTCTGCGGTTTAATTGGACGACGGGCCACGGGGAGCGGGCCTGTGAGACCACACTCCAGAAGGGCAGGTGGAGCCTGGCCAGGGTCTATGCCTATGGTCTATACCTATATGGTCTATACACAAATGTGGCTTTTTGCTGCGCTTGTGAAAACAAATACTCAACAAAAATAAATGAGTCACATTCTTTAGACTTAAATAACACTTACTATAAATAATATAAAACGTCACCATAGGGTAAGAAAAAAAATTAATGAGCTAAAATAAATGTAATCTGGCTTTGTAATATTGGAAGCATGGGGGAACAGTTTCTAAAGTTGTTATTTTGCTTTAAGGGTGGCATTTACATCTCCGGCATGTTAATTTATGATCGGTGCCGTTTCTCACTGGCCAACACGCCTGAGGCCTCATGACCTTCAAACATTATGAGCAGGGTATATTCATTTATGGCTACAGCACAAGAACTTTAAATTACAGGCTGTTGTCTGAGAATTAATTTGGTGCACTATGTACCTGATGTGATCAATGCAGTGGTTGTCAGCAGGTCAGCAGGAAGTGGACTAATATTAGAATCTAAGACACAAACTGCGACGGCCGCCCCTGGCAACGGACCCCCCCAGTAATCAGCCGCGTTTGTGGAAGACGGTGATGTCACGCCAGGTACTGTCGAAGGTGAACGCCGACACGCCGATGTTCCTGTCCATTAGCTCGGGCCCTTGCCCCCTGCCAAAATGCTTCCGTGGCCATAATCCATTACAAGCACAGTTTCGTCGTTTACAATCACAGATCATGATGTCCTTTGGGGAACGTACAGCACTCCATAACTTGAATGGACAACATCATTACTAACGAGCCATCTGTGATTTGTACAAGCTGAACCCAGTCCAAAGCAGTGCATGGAGCAAGATTTATAACGCTCTTTGCAGGGTACCAGGATGGCAATATTTTACATGAAAATTCAGGCAAGAGCTTATGAACTGGCAAGGAGAGCATTTCGATTATGCATTATGATTTTCATTTGTACACGCACATTAATGTCTTAGTGAACTGAAACTCTCAAACAGATTATGAACACATATTAATAACAGGATAAACAGGGATATAACTAATGTTGGGTATTCCGTTGACCTTTATTGGCTAATCAATGACGAAATTAACTGCACACGCTTAATGGCTTGATGAATAATGCATATTGAAACTAAACAATTAACATAACTAAAAAGCAAGCCTAGTTTTTCAGTCTATGGTTCATAAACTAAAATAATTCTACCAATTAGTTTACCAATAGTAGTGAGTTTCTTATATATACACAAAAAGTACAGGAAGAGGGGTTATCAATAGGGTTGTCATCGGGTCTGAAATGAACAATTACCACAAAACTTTAAAAAAATATGTTTTAATGAAAGTGGTGTTGAACGGGATGGTAGCAGTATTACTGTATACTCTACATATATAAAAAATATACAAAAAATCAACATTGAATTATTACCGTAAAAAATGAACAGACAGTAAAAAAAGACAGTACAGAAGGCACAACCGGGTTTAATGGGGCACTGACTAACGGCCCAAACTTCAATAGAAAAGAGAGCCCGACTAGAGGAGAGTGCTTTCCGTACATTTCAAAATTAACTGAACAAGTTGAATATATTAAACGGGATATTCCAATACATCTTAAATATATGCTCATCCATACAGATAATGCGACTAAATCCTCAAATGACAGCACATTTAGTTCCTGTAAAAGATGGCACTTTTGCAGTCTCTAAGTGATTACCGACACCATAGTACTGATTATTGACGAAGGACACGGCTTACCTTAGTGCAGAGAGAGTGAAGAGCAGTGAAGTCCCACATCTTTGCGTGAACTGTATTGTATCGTAATATTGCATCCTGAAACAGAGCATTTCTGAGGGTCACCTTTGATACCAACGTATTAGCTCTCACACCCAAAGGTTTCAGTAATGTTAAGAGCAAGACACATTAAATAAACCCCCGTGATAAAAATGTTAAGTATAGCACGTGTAGACATATGTTCTGAACATCTATTGTGTATTATTCTGTGCTTAATACTTGCGAGGAAGACAAAAAATGAATAAAAAATGAATTCACACAAAATAAATTCTTTAAAAGGTTTATACCGTTTCTAAAATCACTGAACAAACTCTCTCTCTGTATAATAAGTTAGATAATGTGCATGAGGCACTTTCCTACAGGCTGTTGTGTGATAAGAAAGTTTTGCTTGTGATCTTTATGCCACCCTGTGGTCATTCTTATAATGACACCAGGGGACCTGCAGTTGCATTTAGCTGTCCAAATAGCTGTGAGCCAGTTACACAAGTTACATAGTTGTTAAAACTTTCACACTTGAACTACACTTTATATTTACATTTACATTTTAGTCATTTGGCAGACGCTCTTATCCAGAGCGACGTACATTAGTGCATTTTCAAACTAGGAACAAGTGCGTTAAAACAACCCTAAAAGGTAAATACGATTTCAAGCACCAGGTGTAGTCAGTATGATTTTTTAAATTATTTTTTTAAACAACCACTTAAACAAGGATTCATATGGGATAGTTACGTTTACAGCACAAACATCTAGGCTTGGAACATTAATAAAGGTAATCACATAATGACGTGTCTTTTGAGGAACTTTCTCACCTTCACATTATGTGAGCTCTTGAATTCACTTTGCAAAGATTTCTGAATCAGTTCCCATCTGCTCTGCACACCACCCCCATCCTGAAAGCACAAGATCTTTCCAGTAAGGGCTTGCTATAATAAACTTTAATTCAAAATCATATCCAAAAAAATTACTTTTGTCACAAGATAAAGTACTGAAGACAGCAATTGACCTTTGGAGGACAATCTAGAGTTCTGCGGTTCTAGACCTACAGACACAAGGTAAAATGTGAACACACAGAATGGTGTAGAATGTAAATAAGCCCTTTTAAAACTGAAACCAGTTATCTTTTTTAAACCAACACATTTATGTTAGATAGGGTACATACATCAGCATCGATGCAGTGAAATATGGTCAGGCAGCCTGTGTAGAAGTCTGCCGAGAGATTTCGGTTTAGCTCGGACCACCTGTCGGTTAGCATGAACTCGGCACTGAACGTTACCTCGTTCTCTACAGGGAATAGGTTCTTTTCCGAACAGGGCATTTTGACGGAGACGTCGTCCCAGGCATCTTTAAACTTGGTGGGATAAGGCACAAGAACGTCCTCCTCTCGCAGCAGGTCCGTCTGTCAAGTTATAACAAGTACAGCCGCCGTATCAGACTGCCATTTTGCAAAAGGAGAACTACAAAAACGAATGTCTCTCAAGATACACTTCTCACCAGAGGATTATCAATCTTCAGATAATGATGCATTAATGAAAATACTGATTACCTTGACGTTTCTGCCCTCATATCAAAATCATGAGGGGAAAATATTTTGGATCACTCCTTTTCCACAAAACACATCTGTATGCCAAATTAATTCATACCCCTTTGAATCACCTTGGTATACCGTATACCAGGCGTCCTCAATCTTATCCAGAAAGGGCCGGTGTGGGTGCAGGCTTTTGTTTCAACCAAGCAGTAACGCACCTAATTCCACTACTCGAGGCCCTTAGTAAAGACTCTAGTAGTAGAATCAGGTGTGTAACTGCTTGGTTGCAACAAAAGCCTGCACCCACACCGGGCCTTACTGGATAAGATTGAGCACCCCTGCCATATACTAAACACATACTATCACGTACAGTTGGTATTAGCAGGAAGGTAAAAGCAAACCTGTAGAAAGACTCACTCTAATCATGATGGTGTGGTTGTGCGCCACCTTCAGGTGTGGAAGGGGATGGCCACACTGCGGCATTCTCTTCAGCTCATTTATCGGGGTCCCCAGCCACCTGGATCCAGCTGGAGGGGCTCCTCTGCCACCCGCTCGCCCCTCCCCTGCGCCCGGTACACTGCACACCCAAGAGCACCGGAGGACATGCGCCACATTACCCTTCATCCAGTATGGGGTCGCACGTGTGCAACAAACATTCTGTTTCTGCATTGCCTTCCTTTTTAGTCATTAATTAATAATCACATTTCTATGAGCCACTCAATATTTATTGCTAAGTTTTACGAAAACAAAAACAAAGTTATGATATTGAATAAAAGGAAATATACCATAATAAAATAAGTGTCATTTATTTCTGGATTTCTGTGTCTGCAAAGCCTTAAAACATGCAAAGCATCAAGCTGGATTCAGAAAATTAAGCATTACAGCATGAACAGCATAATTAGGCCGCATCGGTTTTTGTTTGAACTGACTTTCAATTGAAATAAATATTTTTTCTCGCTAAAACAGCATTTGTTTATTATTAAAAAATGTAATTTTGAGTGTTAAATTATACTCATTCACAAAAAGGTCAACAGCATATGTGAATCTCAGTAATTGAGCCGAGCAGCTTCCCACATCTTGTGTCCCACCTGGCTCGGCTAAATGCAGGCCTGCTGAAGAGTGCCCCTCAGAAAACATATGCTGATAAAGCTCATTAGGAACATATGCCGTACAAGGAATGTTGGAAAGCACACTGACACTAATGCTTTATGGATGATGCGATTGGCTAATAAGCCAAGCTGGCCTGCAAGTTAGCCAAATAGCTAATCGAGTTTGCTGAAGTGTTTAAAAATAATTTAGTAATGCATGCACATGAGGCTATTTTGCTTCGATTTTGAGACCAATTTAAACACAACTATGTTCTGATTAAGAAGTGATTGCAGATGATCACACCCCTCTAGAGTGGCACATCCAGCTACTTCCTATTGGTAATCACATCCAGCTACTTCCTATTGGTACTCACATCCAGCTACTTCCTATTGGTACTCACATCCGGCTACTTCCTATTGGTACTCACATCCAACTACTTCCTATTGGTAATCACATCCAGCTACTTCCTATTGGTAATCACATCCAGCTACTTCCTATTGGTACTCACATCCAGCTACTTCCTATTGGTACACACATCCGGCTACTTCCTACTGGTACTCACATCCGGCTACTTCTTTTTGGTACTCACATCCGGCTACTTCCTATTGGTACTCACATCCGGCTACTTCCTATTGGTACTCACATCCGGCTACTCCTTATTGGTACTCACATTCGGCTACTTCCTATTGGTACTCACATCCAGCTACTTCCTATTGGTACTGGCGCTGTCACAAATTAGGCAATCATAGGTAAAGTTCTTAGAAGTTTCTTTGTATCGTATCCAAATAGCAAAATATACGGTCTCAGGAGCACCATACAACACACAAGAGTCTGAAGATGTAAGCCATTACTGCCACAAGTTTATTCAGCAGTTACTACTCTATACCCACAGATGAGGGCTCTGCAGGTCCCAGTAGTCAGAGACAACCAACCCTATTAGACAAAATGATGTCCTTATGCAAGTACACAAGGGATACTTAAAAAGGCATGAACAATTTGGCAATTATTTTCTGTTGTCTGAGGGAGTAAACAGGGAATTGCAATAGGCCTTTAAAAGAGTTTCCCAAAAAAATATTTTAAGAAGAATTCTGTGGCTGTAGACATTTAAAAAATAAAAGGATAAATTCAGTGTAAAAAAAATAAATAATAATTTATATCAGTGTAAACTAAAGCTGGTTACACTCACAATGAATGGCTCCTTTTTGGCAGAAATATGTTAATATGAGAGACTGATAATGATGTGAGACTTCTCTCTTCCTTATATTCTTTCCTCTCCGCAGAGAATGTTGCTTCTGCATTCCCCACGAAGAACCAATTTTTCTGTTAATAACATATTGAAAGTATTTCTCTGCACAGCAATACATCTACCACATATCTGCTGTTAAATTCTTCACAAAACACACCAACACTTGAAAACCAACGAATACAGAATTCTCTCTTTAGTGTTTTTCCTGATCAATAAGAGTTACAGATAACTCGGGACTAGTTAATAACTTCTGGCTTCTGAACCAATGTTTACTAACTATCAACTCAGCATAAGAGAGATGATTGACAATGTGTTGGAGATTAAAAGCATGGCCAGCATATCGACTACACATGTATCTGATTACCAGAATATAAGCCAGTATAGCAGCAGAGACTAACATAGACATGATACATGAACATAACCAGTTCAACAAGATGGGGAAAAACATGCTGCATTGTAGGAGTACGGTAAATACCATAAGGCCACTTTCTAGTACAACTTAAAACTTGGGTGCACCTATAATGTATGCAACATACAATGGTGTTTAATCATTAACCACTATTTAGGCTATTTACACAAATGGACCTTTGTTATCAATCATTACCATAAATCACTTAACTGAAATGCTAACTACGTAGGCTAAATGCTAATCTAAGTCAACTCGTACACACACAGTTCAGCCATAAAGGACATTAGGCTAATATAAATTTAATCAAAGGAAGATCAAGTTAAAGACAGACCGTCACAATCCTAATGCAAATACATGCAATCACAGTCACAAAAGCAATGAAAATCCAATATAGTTCATGTCCACATAAAAACTCATTGTTAGTCGCTTCCTTTTGATCCATTAAGCTGGTGAGTCCTGAACTACGACACTGAACATGGCCTTTCATTTTTAAAAATGGCCTTTCATTTAAAAACAACAAAATTACATCCTGAATCAACTGTTTCCTGGTGTCTAACTGAATAATGCATGTAGTTTAAACACTTTCAGTTTCATTTTCTTCCAAATTGCACAGTCACAGTCATAATAAGAGAAAGAGACATGCTGAAGCACTGCAGTTCATTGCTATCAAAATCAGATCACATCAAGCCTTTCTGTAACTGGACCCTGCGCTATCAAAATTATCATTTTTAATAGTAGTTAGCTATACATAAAAATATAGGAACCAAAATACTATAATGTTAAGCCTATTTATTTAGCTATATAATTTTTTTTATCCTGAAACAAAGTTCTTGCACTGCTCACTACTGGTCATTTGGACCCATGCCATCTACATTTTAACCAACCAGTGGTGCGACCATTGCTGGGTGGCCAATCAGAAGTGAAGTTGAAATGAATATCCATGCAGAACAGTCATGACCTCCAGTTCTAGTGCTCTAGAAATAACACACTTTACATCAGAAAGAATTGTTATTATTTTTCTTTTTATAAATTTGAAAAAAGTAGAATATATTTTTATCTTGTGGCTTAATGAACAACTTTAAACGCCAGAAAAACGACTGCACAGGATGTAAGTCTAGAGATTGAAGTAAATTGTGATGGTAACAGTCCACCATGTCCAGCCAAACAATTCCTTTAATTGCAAGGCAAATGACAGATTGTAAGCTCTTAAAGAAAGGTTTTGGGTTTTATCCTAAGAGACACAATACTCTGACATAAGTTGACTCCAGAACCTTCGCTGTGCCCTTCATGCGACGCCCAATGTCATATGATGATCTTATTCAAACTACAAAATCACATTTGGAACGCTCTCGTACATGGAAACAATTAAGCGTAGGCAGCCGTGTTCTTAAATATTGCCAAATACACAAAGAGCTGGATTAGAACAGGAGAACGCCCTACCTTGCTGAAGGGGCGTGTGACTGAGATCTTGGAAAGTATTCCGTGATTTTGGAATCGCGTCTGACGGGCCCCTTTGAGGTCGACGTGGACGGGGCCGCCGTCTCGCGCTTGCCGAAATCGCCGGCCTCGGCCGCACCGTCATCTCGGGCCTCTTGGAACGGGGGTTTGGAGTCTTCCGCGCACGCGTCACCTGCGGGCTTGGCTTCCGTCGCCTGGCTCGCCGCCGGGGAGAGCTCCTCCGAGGCGTTGCAGGTCTGGGCCTGGTCCTCTGTTGCAGTGGACTGCGGAGGGGTGCAGGGGGCACTTTCGGGGCTTGGCATCTCCGCATCTGGGGTACCCGCTCCTTCACTGGGGCTTGCTTCACGGTCAACTTCAGCCGTCTCCGCGGGCGCGTTAGACACGCAGTCTTCCAGTGTGCCTGGCTTCTTGACCTTTTGTTCGCCGAGACAGCTTTTCTGAGCGTCAGACTCTCCCCTTGGTGAGACACCCTGCAGGCTAGTGAAATTCACGGCCTCCTTACTGGCATTGTCCAAAAAGGCAACCTTTTGGAGGGGATCCAACTGCTCGTTCTCTTTACCCACCTGGTCTTCATTCTTCATTCTGTCAAACAATATTTCATTAGGTTTAGTTGTGAACAATGAGCTGTACATTCTGTTTTCAATATAAGCTCAACTAAGAAATCTTTTCCAGTCTAACCTCAAGGTTTAAACACTTAAAAAGATATAGGAGAGGGTTAAATAAGCACAATTTTAGTTGTAAATGCAATATTTTACACACACCAGGAATCACCACGTCCTGATATTTGACGAGCTCTAAATATGATGAAAATGTTTTTAATCATACCCATTTACCCATGCCTATTTTTATGACTCACTTTTACAGATGCACGTAGTCATTTAAAAAAACATTATCCAGTAAGATGAAAAACATATTCTCTCATAGCAGTGACCTTACAGTGTGACACTCTCCAAATATGAAAATAAATTTACCTTTCTGTGTCCATCGCAATATCCTCCATTCTCACAGAGCAAGCATGAGTTGTCTTCTGGTTGATGTCTGTTTTAACAAAAATATTGAAGACGTACCAAAATGAAGGAAAGGTTGTGCGCATCACAAGAACAGTGTCAGAGTAAAAAAATATTAGTGCAATGGGACTCTCACTACTAAACATACGAGATGACATTTCACATTTGTTGACAACATTGGCATCTTTAATGCTACCTGTGTTATTAGAGAGAAAGAGAGTGAGAGACCTTTGAAGTATTTGTCCAATTTAGCCTCCCTCTGTACCCCTTTGAATGAAATGGGTTGTTGTGGTTTCTTTGTAGCAGCAGGTGAGTGGAAGTCAACGTCCAACCTCAGTCTCTTTCTTACCGGCTCAGAGTCGGACAGGGCAGTCATGCTTCGAGTGAAAATATGGGAGTTTATTCTTCAAAACAATAACATACAGCATTTTTCTGAGCTGGTTAATACATGAAACCATAGAACATGCACGTGACCTAGCATTAGCTGCATTTCATTTTGTACGCCGGTGCAGTGTTTTGGCGAATAAAGATTGAATATGTAGCCAGCTAACTACCATACTTACAATAGAAATTTTGTTAGTAGTGAGGCGTTTTGATGGCGGTATATCCCGTAGTGTTTCAAACAATGCCTGGCACCACCTTTCCTCAATCTTTGTACGTAATCGAATATGATTTTTCCAGCCATACGCTAGTTACTCGGTGTATTTTTATATGGTCTAGCAAAAAACCGTTGCTAGCTATCTCATTTTCCCCAAATACTAACTATGTGTAGTTTGATTGTTGGAAATTCAAGGCTTTAGAAGTACCTGGGGAAAAAATACGGTAATTATGTCCAACCTAGCAGGCTAGCGATCTGGCCAGCCTGCTCCAACGTTAGCTACCTGGCTAACGCGACTGACAAAGAACACGTAGCGATATCTACACCTACATTTCAATGTAAATATAACTTTCCTAAATTGTCAATTTTTGTCATTTAATATCTCAATATCTACCGACGAAGCGCCATGACACTCCAGAAAATCAAATCTTCAACAACATTATTAATTTGTACACTCTGCAAACTATTGTGAACAGAATTGCTTGACGGCAGGCAAAAACATCCAATTACAAAGCAATATTTGAGATGGGGCGGGTTCAGAAACAGCATCTCTTAGCAACAGTATCGAAAAGAGTTTTCTTGTCGTAAGTGTTATTACTGTAAAAGCCATTCTTTGGCTCGGCTATTTGCAGCTAAGTTATCAAAGTGTCTGAACTAAGTAGTTATCGACATATCGTGTTATTATCAACAGTGACAATTTGCTGTAAGCTTACTAATCTGCTTTTTATTTTTACGTGAAGGCAGACTGATCCAGTCTGTGAATCAAATTGATATCTAGCTAGCTAAAGGCGTTTAGCGATGTGTTTCCCATTATTAACGTTAGCTACAGTGATTCAGCGAAATCCAATCAGTTCTGTCTGTCAGCCAGATAGCTGATCTGCTAGCTTGCATGAGTTTGAGTTCTGCAACAGTTTTCCACCTATTTTTCGGGAGTCAAACTACTCCCCTTATGCTCAAACAAAAACAAGGAATGCTTATTGGTATGTTTAGCTATACAAATATAGCTAGATAACATCCATTAGCTATGGACTGGAGGGGGGACATGACTCCCATGGTCATGGTTAGTTAGTTGGAAAAAGTAATCATGCATACCAGATAGGCAGGCAGGATTTGTACACTAATACTATTCTTCTGCATTAACATGAAGCATAACTATTATGGTGAAAAGAGACACTCCCGAGTAAGAATGGATAACCTATCAAGGTCAAGACTGCAGTTTTACACTGGAACCTTTTAGAATGCTCAAGCTAGGTCAAAATACATGAAAGTGTGTTTTTTTTTTTTTTCGAAAGAGAGGCATATTATTAAAATAATTTTGTTTAAAAAAATACATTAAGCTCTGATTTGAACCACACATTTATTTGTTGATGTTTGAAATGTTTGTCACTGCACTTAGTTAATATAAAAGTCAATTTTCAATAGCATGGCAACTAAATTCACAAAACAAGATCAATTGAAAAAATAGTAAAATCTCATTTGGAAAATTGAGCTTTTCAAAATCATAAATTAAGACAAAATGTGTGTGTGTGTGTGTGTGTGTGTGTGTGTGTGTGTGTGTGTGTGTGTGTGTGTGTGTGTGTGTGTGTGCGCATTACAATGGTGTGCATTACAAATGTGAGTGTACTTGCAAGTGCATGTGTGTGTGTTTCAAAACATTTGTCTACAAATCTTATTTAATGCAAAAGGCAATATTCAATAGCACCCTAATATATTCATGAAACAACAGTAACAGTAGTATATTCATGACACAATAGCATATTGAATAGCATATCAAGATATAGCAAATCTCATAAGGAAATTGATGCTCTTTAAAACAATAAACGTATACCTTAAAATAGAAAGTATGCGTCTACTGTGCACATGTACAGTTAAAGTCGGAAGTTTACATACACTTTGGTTGAAGTCATTGAAACTAATTTTTAACCACTCCACAGATTTCATGTTAGCAAACTATAGTGTTGGCAAGTCAGTTAGGACATCTACCTTGTGCATGACAAAACTAATTTTTCCAACAATTGTTTACAGACATTATTTCACTTTTAATTCACTATATCACAATTCCAGCGGGTCAGAAGTTTACATACACTAAGTTGACTGTACCTTTAAATAGCTTGGAAAATTCTAGAAAATGATGTCATGGCTTTAGAAACTTCTGATAGGCTAATTGACATTATTTAAATCAATTGGAGGTGTACCTGTGGATGTATTTTAAGGCCTACCTTCAAACTCATTGCCTCTTAGCTTGACATCATGGGAAAATCAAAAGAAATCAGCCAAGATCTCAGAAAGAAAATTGTGGACCTCCACAAGTCTGGTTCATCCTTGGGAGCAATTTCCAAACGCCTGAAGGTACCACGTTCGTCTGTACATACAGTAGGACGCAAGTATAAACACCATGGGACCACACAGCTGTCATACCGCTAAGGAAGGAGATGCGTTCTGTCTACCCAAGGCTACCCGAAACGTTTGACCCAAGTTAAACAATTTAAAGGCAATGCTACCAAATACTAAGAGTGTATGTAAACTTCTGACCCACTGGGAATGTGAAATAAAAGCTGAAATAAACCATTCTCTCTACTATTATTCTGACATTTCACATTCTTAAAATAAAGCTGTGATCCTAACTGACCGAAGACAGAGAATGTTTACTAGGATTAAATGTCAGGAATTGTGAAAAACTGAGTTTAAATGGATTTCGCTAAGGCGTATGTAAACCTTCGACTTCAACTATGTCACAAATTTACGATTTATTTGTTCAAATGCAAGTGCATGTGTGCCTGTTTGATCCATGTTTAGCTCTCTTTTCTGAGCTCATGCATAGTTGATAAATAACACTGGCAATGTTGTGGCTGTGATCTTTACACACTGGTACACACTGTGATTGGTACACACTGTGGTCTTTACACACTGGTACACACTGATCTTTACACACTGGTACACACGGTCAGCAGCAGCTGCTGTCCTTCACAGCTGGGCAGATCTGGCACCTCTTCCTCTTCAGCTGGCCCTGCCTGGGTTCACCATATGGCTCACACAGTTAAGTTGCGTATATCAGGTGTGTCAGCCAGAGTTGTGAGATTGTTGAAATGTATGGTGACGTCTGCAGTAAATGAATCCTGACAAAATAATATGTAATACAACAGTGTAGTAATACGAAAACACACAAAACCAAAAAGCAGCAACTAAATCAATGATGCGTGAACATCATAAACAATATATTTGTTTAATATCTTGAAGATCAAGTGATTCAATATAATAATTTCTTAAATATAGTAGGAGAAACACAAACTCAGGTCACTTTGAATAGGGAAAACTGTTCAGCTCCATAGGCAATGTATTTGGGTCCGGCTTGTGTAAACTTTGGGTAGTCGTAGAAAACGTCTAATAAGTATAAAAAAAGTAGAAATAAAAACCATGATTGATAAACATTAAAAACAAATTATTTGAAGAATAACTAGAACATTAACTGAAACTGATGACAAAGATTGTGCTTGTGCATTCTCGGGTTAAATTAAATCCTTGCTCTGTTCACATGTCTTGCAGTATAATATTTCTTGTTGCCAGGGCATTTTACATATTACATTCTCCACAAAAGGAGGTTGTGCTTTGCTGTGCCATCCAGATTCCATCCCTTGAAACATTTTTTGACAACTGTTCCATCACCAGAGGAGAGTCCGTGACAGTAGTTCCAGTGTAATTTTTTCTATCAATGCAATTTTATTGTGGTTATCTGCATATTAGCCATTAATTCATTTCAATCAATCCATTAACACAATTCAAGTAAAGACATTAACAATAATAAGTGTTACTATATTTTTTCTTAGCTTTTAAAAATCACACGAATGCATAATTTTGTTTTAAACACTTAAAGACAAAATCATAGTTCACAATACATGGCTAATATGCAGTTATGCCTTTACACATGCCGTACTGTAGTGATATTAGTTTCAATGCAGAAGCTTCCAGATGATTTTTCGTTGACTGTGTTCAACTGAAACTAGTAACAACAGAAATAGTGCAACTAGAATGTTCCATGGGCTTACACTCTCAGAAATAAAGGTACAGTGGAGTTACTTGTTTCTTCTTTAAAGGGTAATTCCACCGAAGAACAACATTAACCTTATTTAACATATCAAGGCGCAACTAATTAAGTCTCTCTGTGGCTGGCCAAAATCATTTCTTGGCTGAGATAACCTCAGATAAAAATTAAATTTTGGTAGAGGTAAATTTTATATTTTATATATTTAAATATATAAAATGTAATATATTTTATTTTACTTTTATATAAATGTTATATATTGCTAGATTTTGTCATAGGCTTCTGTTTGAAGGCCGGATCTGGAGCTGAACGCGCAGCCAATCCGGGACTGCTTCGGAATGAAACTGTGCCCGGTCCCACTCATTGCAGCAAACATTTACATTTCAGTTGGCATTGCGGTAGTTACCACACTTAGGCTACACCACTCATTTACCCCAGGCTAAACGTTAAAGGCTAACATTAGAGGACTGGGAGGAGACATGAGTAAGTGTTGCAGACTTCTGGCTAGGCTAGCTAATATGTTTTCACGATACCAAAAGTAGATAAATGAAGGGCCATATTTCCCCCATTTTTCTGGAGACTCCAGCTAATGGTGGTGGTATTTTTTCAGTTGAACTGTAACTTTAGTGGCTAACTTGCCGCTGCAGGACTAGTAGTAGCCCAGCCCCTCCGCTCCGTATTCAGTGGGAGTGGCAACCTGTGACTGCCGTTGTCTGACACCGCCCATAAAGTTGTAGTTCACAGTAAAGCAGGTACCTGGTACAAACGCAGTAGTTTGGGGCTATATATCTCTGCTCTCACTGCAGGTACAGAGTTGGCTGAGAGCTCATTTTAATCAGGAGGAGAGCTACATTTTTTACTAATCAAACATCATTTTTCGGTGGAATTCCCCATTAAGGATTTTCCCAAATGTACCCTGAAAGTACAATAATGTTCTATTTGGGCACTAATGAATACATTTTCAAGCAAAAAAGGTACAATTATACATTGCTAGCCTGGGGTACAATTTTATGTACCTATATGGTACCAACCCAGTCACAAGCATTTGTACCCTTTTAGGTACTTTTCGTACTGTTTTTTCTGAGAGTGTAGATACATGTTTACCAAAATCAAAATGGAAAAATGTGAGCTAGAAATACATTGAACTGTGTACATGCAAGGCACATTTCATCAACAAAGAGGAACATAGTTTTCCAGGAGAAATTGTACACAGTTCACTATATGGTAGAGTTGTGGCTGATGATTCTTGATTGTCGCCATTGGTTACAGGTTGCAGCCACTTCCATTTGTCCTTATCTAGGCTTAACAATTTTCATGGCAACATAGTTCTGGAAAAGACCAAGTAGAAAAATCTGCCTCAAGCACAATTCTAATCAGTGTTGAAACAATGTGTGTAGGGCCACACTTACTACATTTCCTCGAAATCATCCTGACTGTAGTTGAGCCTAAGGTTTTATTTTTACGCACAGTACGATTTTAAATGACACCGCACTGTACTCATCATTATATACTGCGATAAGGCATTGTAAATGCAGGTATCACTACTATGTGTCCATCTGAAAGTGCTGCTGCCTCTCTAATTTGATCAGTTTTGATTAGTTCTGCTGTTCTTGTGTATGCTTGTGTGAAGGGAAACAAATATTCCTTGAAATGCTTATGTCTAAAGTAAGTGATACCTCACCCCCCCCCCCCCCCCCCCCCCTCCCAGTGTCTACATGGTTATATAGTTATATTCCTGTTTATATTGCCCACCTGTACATCTCCCTCGGGACACCTGTACATCTCCCTATTATTTTGAATCTGTGTTTAGGTATGATCAAACATCTTCAGACTTGATGACAGACATAATGAGACTTAACAGTTCTTGATAAACTCCCAGACCTTCTGATGAATGTAATTTTTTTTTTTAAAATAATTGACCAGTGCACATAGCTGTTACATAACTGGTAGTTCTGAGCTTTAAACATCTCTCAGCATGCTGGACCCCACCCAAACGACACAGCGAGAGGTAAACCTTACCGGTAATGAATACAGGAGGACGGCAATGAAGAGGAACACGAGAATGAGAATGAGGAGTCCAATGAAGAGCCATTTGAATCTGCGCCACACGATGAATTTCAAGGTTTTGCAAGGATTTGTAAACCAAAGGAAAGAGGTGTCCGGACGGCTGTCAGAAGAGGAAAAGCCAATGTCAGAAAAGCAGCCACGTATTACAACGTTACCTTACTTTTAAATGTCAGCCCTTCCACACTGCAAAAAATGTCTGTCTTAACAAGTGTTTTAGTTTTGTAATGAGACTTATAATCTCAAAAGTGGAAGATATTAGCTTGTTTTAAGTTACTTTTTGCTTGACAAGTGGAATTATCATACCCCACAGGCAGATAATTTGTCTTATTCAGCAAAAAAGTCACACAAATAAGATTCTAAAGTCTAAATATAAGATTTAATGCTTAAAGATTTGCTTTTTGCAGTGCATTCACTGGCCTATGCCACCTAAATCATAACTGGCAACTGTTTTTACGTACACTGCAAAAAATGTCTGTCTGAACAAGTGTTTTAGTCTTGTAATGAGACTTAAAACAAGCTAATATTTCCCACTTTTGAGGGGAAAAAATATGATTGAAATGAAATTATCTTATTCCATTGGCATATCTTGAAATGAGTAAAAATATCTCACCCCCCTGGCAGATAGTTTGTTTTATTAAGTAAAAAAAGTAACAGAAACAAGATCCTAAAGTCTAAATATGAGATTAAAATGCTTGTTAAGATTTTAACAAATCTTGTTAAAAGACAGACATTTTTTGCAGTGTAATATCTGCAATAGTTTATACACAGTACAGCTAGTGGAAGCAAGTGGTTATGATTCCTGTCGGACTGATTTTACTGTATGTTAGGATGTGTGAATTTTATGGATCTCGCTTTCAGTTGATGTTACTGGTGGTAAAGCACTTCCTCATTTGGTTATTTTTTGTCTGAGTTTATATTTACATAAAGGGCTTGATTTAGTAAAACCTTTAGTATGTGCAAACCCTTTTAGCACACGCAAAACTAATAACACAACCAATGATTGGTGCAAGACAAATACCATTACCAATCATTGGTCATGCTGTTGGTTTTGCATGTGCTAAAATATTTCGCACCCGCTAAAGGTCTTAGTAAATCGAGCCCAAAGTGTATAAATCACCCAGAATAAGACCATCAGTGAAATAAACAAATGGCAAGTAATTGAAGCGGTTTGAGTGTGTGACCTGTGAGTGACCCCTAGCGGGGTTAAAAAGGGGGAGTGAGCGGCGCTTCCTTACTTGGGAGGATCCAGCTTTGGGTTCATGTTGGGTTCATCCCTTCCTTTTCCAGCAGGCTTCTCGTCAATCTCCTTCTCGCTCACAATTTCCAGAGTCATCTCCACCTTTCCCTGTAGGGAGCAGATACATAAACCTCACCTCACTCACATTACAGCGCGCGTCCATACATTCCAACACAACTGAGACCCCGACACCTAACCCTGTCACCATTCACAAAGTTGGTTTACAGCATAGTGCATGCAATGTAAAAAATAGGACAAACTCAAAGTTATATCGAGACAATGTAAGGGTTAATCCCTTGAGCTCTCATTGCTCAATACCCTCTCCTCGCGGCCAGTTGACTCACGCCCAGTTCTTTATTTCCGTCTTTCTCGATCACACATGGCCACCATCCTCTGACGGACTTCTGAGCAAACAGCGATTTGGCGAGTTCGCTTTTGGGTGGGGAAACTCCATTCAGATCTGGGATCATTTTCAGACTGCACTTTTCTGGGGTCTTGGCAGGGGAGATTAAGTTGTGAAAATCCAGTTCAATGCTGCCTGAAACAGAAAACCAGTATAGGGTATCAACAATCTGTTTTGTACACAATTTAGAATCAGTCAGACACAACCAATTGATTCATTATTCTGCATGGTGTCAGCACACAATCGCAATATGCGACTTATTTCACCACCTGACAGACATCAAATGCCTCTCACCTAAGTAGTCATCCAGTGAGAATTTGTCATTATCCCAAATCTGTACAATGAGCCTCGGAGGTATCCTGAATTCGGTTTTGTCAAGGCTCCAAAAATGTTCCTGTTGTAAAAGAATGATCATATA
Source organism: Synaphobranchus kaupii (assembly GCA_029718625.1). NCBI lineage: Eukaryota > Metazoa > Chordata > Actinopteri > Anguilliformes > Synaphobranchidae > Synaphobranchus > Synaphobranchus kaupii. Next base: position 103,607,188 of record CM056379.1, on the reverse strand, counting down.
CTGTGAGAAATATGTTAATCTGCCTGAAAAAAGAACTGCAAATTAAGCAGGAACTACAGATTGGTAGAGATCATGATTAGACAGAATTAACTTAGTAAACACAGTCATGAGTCATGAATAAAATCACCTTGTACATTTTTTTTTTTTTTTTACACCTTAAATGTTTGTTTTTTTTAACAAAACTGTGTCGTCAAGCTGACTCACTTTCTTGGACACAAGGCACAGCTGTTCAGCAGGCAGGTAGTCAAAGTCAAAAACAAATCTCCAGTTGAAATTGCCATCTCCATCCAGGGACCTGTAGTGGACATCTGTCTTCTGCTTGTCCTCTTCCATACCTGGCATCCACCTAGTGGTCCACAGAACAGCAACCTTCAGACTCGCTCAACAGAGACTCGGTTGAGCCTTGTTCAGCTGCGGCACGATCGAAACAGTCTTTGTATATAACATTACTACGTCTATGACAAATGCAAGGCCAACAGCTTAAATATAAAAATGTGCAAAAACAATTCCCTTCAACAACATCACCCTTTGACATAGATGTCACTCATATGCTCCCCAGTGATGCTGGTTTCGTCCAAAGTGACGTCAGTCGTGTTCCAAATGACGGCGCGCAGGAAATATCTGTTATGCACGAGAAAAGCAAGAAAACATAGGTCAATGTCTGCTGGCAGATGAAAGTCTTTCCGCCCACCAGTTTCCCAAATTGTAAATGAACTCCACCAAGCCCGGCTCCTCACTTTTTTGCTTTGCGGGGTGCAATGTCGAAGGGGGGTCCTGGATGGCCGAGACTTTTGGGGAATATGTCAACCCACATTTGAATCGTTCCCTGGAGACGGAGGTAATGAAAATGAGGAAAGATGTATTCCGGTGACTAGTAGGACCATGTGAGTGACTGAGGCGTGGAACAGACCTGGGACAGTGTTGGCTGATAACTGCTGTACAGCGTTCTGGTCTCTACGTGTTCAGGCACCAGGCCCTGTGCCCTGAGCACGTGCAGAGCCATGCGCTCGCTCGGCGGACCCCAGTGCTGGTCGATCTCTTTGTTGGCCTCTGCGTTAGAATAAAGCACACCAAGATGGATACCTCAGCTGAAACAATAAGCAATAGGCCCCCGGTTGACATGAAGGCCCCTGAATTAATACATCAGTAAATCCAGATGTGATTAATACCCTTCATGGTTTAGAGCAGCTCTCTCTTCGAATCTGCTGAAGAGAATAGCCCTCATGCCTTTAGCCAATGCACCAATTATATTTTAGGAACCAAATATACCAAATTCAGAAAGGCTGTAGTCTCGGCCTTGGAAAGTTAATGTGTCGCCACTGTCTCCCGTCGTGGGCGGAGGGACTCCTTTCAGCTTAGCCAGATTCTGCAAGATCTCAGATGGGTTGAGGTGGTCCCGCCATTGGTTAATCCCAGAGCTGTTTGCAGGGACAACGAGAAAGTTTCAAGCGCATCAATGCAGCCTATTTCAAACATAATGCAAGTTGTGGGAAGCTTCATCAGGGTACTAATACTTTTGAGGAGGTTAGGCATCCGTTATTCAGTTAGCAGATGCTACGCAGCTAGTGTTGTTCATGTTATGCGGGTTAATGGAGCTATATCCACAGACACAGTGCCCCTACGGAGATTTAAACTAGCAACTGATCGCAAACCTAGCACCTTGCCACAATGCCACTTAAGTGTCCCATTACATGCATTTCACAAAACAAATTATACAATTACGCACGTGCAGTGTGTCTGGGGTAGCCCACAATATGAACCGTAGCGAGAGAGGAACCGATTTTCCAGATCAATCACCGTCTCCCCAACTTTTTCGTCACGACTCAATAAATCGTAGTCGTAGACGGAGATTTTCAGGTCTTTTTCTTGCGGAAGGAAGCAGGAAAGTTCAAACATTCTATGGAGACAGAACACAACAGAAGAGCAGTTTTAGGTGCATGTTTTTAACAACGGATAAAACAACAGTTTTAGCATGCATGTTTTTTTACTGAAAGCTCCTTGCCATACGATTTTGAGTTACCTTCCAAACACCGGGTTTGTGGTATTTGGCTGGTAGTTATCTCGGTCCTCAACTGATTTCTTTCCCAGAGAGAGTTTAATATAAGGATCACACTGAGGAGATAAGAGCATGAACAGACATCATGATTTGTGTACTATACTTATGCATTTCAAAGACAACAAACATAAGCTTACCTGAGAGCAGGGTTTGAGAACCACAGTGAGCATAGAACTGGACACATACAGAGTGCAGGGTAATTATAGTTTGAGGTTCACAGTAAGAAGAATGAGAATTGTTTGAGACCAACAGGGAGTTTAGAGTCATAAAACCTCCACTAATTAAAGCCCACAAATAGTGTAAAGATTATTAAACGAGGCCTAACAGTAAGACAGACACACTTTCAGTGTAAGAGAGTAGAACGAGTATATTTCAGACCTATAGTATGACACCCATTTTGAGTGTGGATTGGAACGAGGATTATTTTGAGAGATCCATTACAGTGAGTAAGAAACACAGTAGCTAACCTCTCCTCGGGTACCCCCAGCCGGATCCAAGCCCTTGATTAGTTGCATCAGGTGTGCTGGAAAACATCAAATACCTGGATCCAGCTGGGGGTACCCATGGAGAGGTTTGGGAACCCCTGGGGTACAGTAAACAGAGTTGTAGAAGTGGGCGATGTAGACCCACCATGCCGTTGTTGTCCTTGGGTTGTAGGTCGATGGCACGGACGATGTAGATCCTGACCAGACACTCCTGAGGTCCACTGTCAGGCAGCTCTCGAAACTGCCGAGGGGGCGCAGGATCGCCAGGGTCATCTGACAGAGGGTACACCCTAAAGGAGCCCTGCAAATAATCAGAGCATGGGGGAAAATGTACGCGCTTTTCTAGGCCGTTCTCGTCCGGAGCGTCTGCAAAATGACTCGACGTAGCGAAAAATGTGAAGGTCAAAGGGCACATCCTGCACCGTGCCTCTGGCAGCTACGCTGAGAAAGACGGCAAGGGATTTGATTCCTGAAAGACCATTCCGTTTAAGAGAAAGAGACACTAGCCTCACCTTGAATTCTCCCACCACAGTCGGGTCTTCGTCATTGCCGCCTGCCTTGCCCCTCTGCAGTTTGAAGGTGTTGCAGAAGTCAGTCAGCCCTCGAAACTCAGGCACATCCTCCAGTTCGCAGTCATAAATCTAGAAACACGGATAACGTGCAAATGTGACGCTTTCTCTATTTTGCGACACTTGAAATATCACTCTGAACATGAAGATACTTATTGTAGTCGGACAACTACAAATGATTCATTGGAACTGGCGTAATCTCACCTTTAATGTATCATACCCTTTCTGCAGGTATGGCCCACACTTTTGATGGTCTCCAATGGAGGCGTAGAATTTACTCCACCAGTCCACAGTTTCCTTTTCCTGAAAGTGATCAATGAGATAGAAGCGAATAACAGTACAATACCATTGTACAAAATGCAGCGCAACATAAATATAAGAATTATTAACAGGTCACATTATTGATTTTTCTGAAAGGTATATATTAATATACTTTTAGAATATTTAATAATTATTTCTATAAGTCTTTTAAATATAATTTATGTATAAAACATACAGAATAATGTCAAGTTCTCACCATTTCTTCTCGCTGTTTGGAAGAAAGGATGACCCCATGTCATGAAAGACAAAACAAAAATCAAAAAAGTAAGTAAGTTTCAAAGATATGCTAAATTTGTAATAGAAAACACTAAAAATCATTCAAATGAATGACGTTAAACTTCTAGAATTACCTAGATTCAAATCAATCTCCAACTGTACTGGGAGAAACATCTAAATACTTGAGCAGTAATCATGTTATTACATACCTTCCTTCAATATAGTCATTGATTCCAGTTCTCATCAAAAAAATGAGCAGTGTTTTATCAAAATGTGTATCGACTTTCAGGACACATAATGTCTTACTATGCTGTTCAAGAATGATTACGTTTGAGGCCACTGAAGACAAACATCTGTTAGAAGAATTATACGGTCTTATTTCATAGTGCTAGATATTTGATTGCTTTTTAGGAGGTATGTAACTGTTTGAGAGCGTCTCTCAAACTACAAATTGATTTATTTAACTGTGCTGAAATGGATTACTGTTGTACTACAGTTATGACATTTAATCACAAATGTATCCATCATGAACTCAAGTCTACGACTTTGTTTTCATAAAATACAAAGTCAATTATTAACAGTATAAATTAAGGCATGCTGTGTCATTTGTGTCCATGTCTTTTCATTGCACATCCAAATCCTTATCCTTGTGCAGGTGATTTTGGAAAGAGTGCAGAGTAAATGTATACATCGGGAGTCTATGAAGTCCAAATCAGTTTTCATTTGAAGAATTTAATTTTGGTATATCAAAGGGTTTCAAATGGAGTACATTATTCGCACCAACCTCTAATATGAATTCTATGCAAGTTAAAAAAAAATTTTAGTGCGGCAATGCCTGACAATACAGTATACACATAGATAAAACATATGGATTTTGGTTTTAAAACGGCATTTTAAGCCAGATTCATTCATATTTATTTGAAAGTACAACAGTGGGATGAACAGTTTAAACATATACTATTTTAACAGCAAAATAACTGTCCACTACACAAAATGCAATGGAAAATTCCAAGAATAAGAGAAGCCTATCTGAAGGGGATGAAGTAGCCGAATTATTGCAAACTATGAATCAGCGTCAATTTGAAACCCTGATAAAATTGTATCATCGTCAATTGTATTATTTGAGCATCTGAATTTAGGAAGTCAATAGATCAAGTGCATCTTGACTCTGAACATCATACTCACACCTTCAGAATCTTTCAATCCAAAATCCCTCTGAAGAAGACAGTGATCAGAAGAGAGATTAAAACCTTGTGACAATGAAACCTCAGACCCAAAGAAGTAACAGACCCAACACAGCTTTGGACCTTACATACAAGACGGGGAGAGGTGGTGGCCATTTTGCTGACGGCTGCTGACATACTGTGAGCGAGCTGCAATTCAGAATGTTAACTATGAAAGGCCACACTGTTAATACTGGAGAGCATCATCATTTAAACTGAACCTCCAATGGGGAAAAAAACATAAGCAAAAAATATTTTTGCGATATTGTCAATAAAGACTATCATTTGTTCCCTGTTTTTAAACTGCTTGTTTTTTTTTGTTATCTGCACTTGAAAAGGCAGTGGCCTTTGTTTATAAACACAATGGAGCAATGTCCTTTGAGCTCTCTGGCAAAGTCCCCCTTTCTGCGGAGGTGTTAACGGTCACTGATTTGATTCGACACCAAGGCATTAATTTGAATGCAAATACATTAATGCAACTCAACGACTATAAAAACTACAGCAGTGGCTATCAAGAACAGTTAATTCCCCTTATAAAAAGGCGACTTTAAGGCCAGAAAGCCAGCAATCCCATAGTGCATTGCTCTCCTATGTTTACAATGTTCAGCCAAAAAAATAAGAAATTTTAAACAGGAGCCAAATGAAAATTAATTTAGCTTTCTCTATGTTTTCTTCCCCAGTGAAGATTCCCTTTAAAATTCAACAGAGCAGAATCCTGTAAACATAGATATTCAAATCTGGACCTCGAATCCAAATCCAGCCCTGGTTTTCTTTCACCCAATTAGGGCTGCTGATTGGCTAAACTATAGACTATCTTCACACCTGACTCCCAGGTAAAAGGAGGGTGGAAAAGCAGAAGTTCTCGGACCTCGAGGACCGTGATTTGAATACCAGGACTCTAAGAAATAAGATGTTATTCAGCCCCAGTGCATTAGTCCATTAGTATGACCATACAGTGCTCCTAAATTATAATATGGGACATGGGACACACACATTGGAACATGTCACATCGAATCTAGTAAATGTTTACAATGGGGATTCTGGGACCTGATATGGCAGGGGTGGGAAATTCCTTTCAGGGAGGGTCGGATCGTATGCAGGTTTATGCTTCCTCAATTAGCCTAGCTCAAATAGCTAATTAGCTCCGTACAGCATTTGCCTCATTCAATTGTAAATTAGACCGTGGTAAAACATGTCATATACGTAGGTACACAAATATATTATTGGGCTAATTGAATAATTAAGGGTAGAGGTTGGTAGAAATCGGTAGGTCTGGGACCGGATACGGCCTACCTCGCCCGTCCCTGTGACATGGATCATGGATCTCACCGCATTATCATAGATGAGCACTGTATCTATTTATACACAAACATTATTGAAGCCACAATAATGCAAGAAAGGTAGTATTAGTAGTACAGTACAACAAGACCATGGGTAAACACTGGTGTAAGGGCAATCCTGTCTGAAGTTGCACCGTTTCAATTTGCGTACTCATGTTTTATGGCCCTTGTACAACAGATAATTAACTCCAATACGGATGACACAAAGTGTGATATGATTATAACAAAATTATGGCTGCTGAAATACATTAACAGGCAGGACATGAAAAGCATGGTTGTGCTCACTGTTCTGGATACATAAATATCTAAAATATGCTACTGCACAAAATACTTTATAATGAAATTATGGATTTATATGTATACGTTGTTCCTATACAATGTTTAAATGTTCATGTGGATGTTATGCATGTGTGTATACAACAAAGTTACCATCACTATAATGGATATACTGTATGCTGTAAGCAATATGTACTGAGTGACTGACTAAGAACTTTGATTCCACATTACAGCCAGTCATGTGTTAAAACAAAATGTCCTCACTCTGACATATCACTGAGTGAGTACTTCATATTTGAGCAAATTCACTTTTGCTTTCACATTGTGCCTAAACTGCCCCATATCTGAGAAAGCCCCCTAGTGAAATTAAACAAGATTGGCGTAATATGGGCACCTGAGCCTCCAACAGAGGCCGACTGTCCTCCATGTCAACGATGAAGTCCTTACGCGGGGCTGCCATGAGAGCCACTGTTCCAGAAACAAAAGAACATTTATGCAGTCCGTATGCATTTACACACGTTACATTATGCAGTCCGTATGCATTTACACACGTTACATTATGCAGTCCGTATGCATTTACACACGTTACATTATGCAGTCCGTATGCATTTACACACGTTACATTATGCAGTCCGTATGCATTTACACACGTTACATTATGCAGTCCGTATGCATTTACACACGTTACATTATGCAGTCCGTATGCATTTACACACGTTACATTATGCAGTCCATATGCATTTACACACGTTACATTATGCAGTCCGTATGCAGTCCGTATGCATTTACACACGTTTCAACACAATAGGAGGTGTGTACATTTACACACGTTACATTATGCAGTCCGTATGCATTTACACACGTTACATTACGCAGTCCGTATGCATTTACACACGTTACATTATGCAGTCCGTATGCGTTTACACACGTTGCATTCAAGCATTCAGCAAACGCATATCCCGAGCGACTTTCATAAGTTCATCTGTAAGTATGAAACATTACACTAAAATACAGAGAAGCGGCAAATTACAGAAGCAGTTAAACTAGTAAAGTTTAAATTAATGTCATTTTACACATTGGTGAAGTCATTCTTGATATGTGAAGTATTTTTGTGATTGTTCATTTTGCAAGCATTAAACACGTTTTTCAAGCATTGTAATTGCTGAAACTGTCGAGGCATTGGTGGTTAGATTTACTTTCTACCAGAAGGTGGCAGCATACAGATCCTTTCCAAAAAATTTGAATATCATGGAAAAGATGACCTTTCAGTGCTTCAAAAACCACCACGTACAGAGTGTGACACTCAGTCTAAAACATTCATTCTCTGAAATAACTGAAGTAAATGCTGATTTTCGACACACTATTCTAATTTCTTGAAATACTGTTTTGGGGGTTTTCTGGAGCTGTAAGCCAAAATTATGAAAAATGAAACAAATAAAGGCTAGAAATATTTCACTTTGTCTGTAATGAATCTATAATCTATGAAAGTTTCACTTTTTGAATGGAATTATGGAAAAAAAAAAAACTTTTCCATGATATTCTAATTTTTTGGAAAGGATCTGTACATTGTGAATTAATGCCTGAGAAATCAGTTTGTACCTTTAGATGTCATGGCTACTTCAGCCTTGGTGGTGTAGGGATCGCAGCGAAACTCTTCCAGGGAGCTTATAGTGCACTGTCCTACGACAGGCTTTCTTCCGAAAGGCCTGTGGTCGATCACCTTCAACACAATAGGAGGCGTGTACATCTCCTCTTTGGGAAGAAGCTGCAGAATTAGAGTTGAACACAATCACATGGCTCAGAACATACTCAACCTCAGCTTTCCATAGTTTTAAGTCTAGAAATGACTTAAAACCTGAAACCACAACAGAGATGTATTATTCATAATTGTAAATCCTTTATAAAGGTTTTTTTTATTTTTTATATATGGACATGGTTGTGTTTTGAGCAAAAGGGTTCGTACCACTTTTAGGAAGAGGACAGATCCAGGGAAGTTGGGGCTCTTCTTGATGTTTTTGATGACGGCTGACTGAATGATCTCCCCTCCGCACTCCACAACGAGGCTGGGGGAGGACACTGCGGCCAGCTGGTATGTTTTCATGTTGCGTAACCCCCAGGCCAGAATCTGAACCCCCCCACCCCCCCCCACACACACACACACACACACACACACACACACACACAGCCACAAACATTAGTGTCCGCAACACAGTTTGGTATCCACAATGCTTTTCTCCATTTTAAATAAATACTTTCAATACCACTGCCTTGGTAGGGAACTCGGCAATTTCACCATCATTAGTGATGGAAGTAGTGGCTTCATGATTCCCACAGTGGGCAGAGCTATGACATCATTATTCATACAGACTTGTACAATCCAATCAAAACGGATATTTAATTCGGTAAATCTTTCAGCAGAAGGCATTGGTCTTGGGGTTTAAATAGCCTCGTTGTCCTATCCTACTGGGGCCAGGGATGAGGGATGGCAGGGCTACCTCGATGGCAGTGAGCTGGACTACGGGCCGTATCCCCTGGGGGACCATGTACAGGTTCTCAGCCCGTCTGGGAGGCACAATGGGGAGGTCGGACTCATCGCCCTGGAGTCAGAGGAAAAGAACTACAGCGTCACTGGCACGTCCTGTAAAACTCCAACTACCACTACCGCCCAACCTCCTTACATCAGGAGACGCCCGTTACGGTACCTTGGTTTTCAGAAGGAGCTCGGCAGCCACCAGCACCTCCCCAGCAGGCTTCCCTTGCTGTATGATGGGGAACCAGAGCAGTTTGGGGGACACCTCCATGCTGGGGTTCAGATTCACCAGGGGGGGGCACATACTCCTGCCTAGCAGTTCATCTTTACCCTAGAGCACAAAGAATTCCCTCACTACCAGGGCTATAGTGATGTCACAAGGCAAGAGCACAAAGAATTCCCTCACTACCAGGGCTATAGTGATGTCACAAGGCAAGAGCACAAATAATTCCCTCACTACCAGGGCTATAGTGATGTCACAAGGCAAGAGCACAAATAATTCCCTCACTACCAGGGCTATAGTGATGTCACAAGGCAAGAGCACAAAGAATTCCCTCACTACCAGGGCTATAGTGATGTCACAAGGCATATAGTAGAAATATACAGTATTTTATGAACAATACTTACTTTACGTAGTCCTTCACAACCCTATATGGTTATTACATTACATTACATTACATTAATTTGGTAGACATTTTTATCCAAAGCAACGTACAAGTGCATACCAAGGGTCATTGAAACAACTACAAACAGGTCAGATACAGTCAGTACAGTTCTATAATAACGTAGCAGCTATCCATAGAGATGAACATTGAGTCTAGTTCACTTATTAACGATGCTGTTAGTCACTTACAGTGGAGAAAAGTATGTAATTCGTTTACTTCATGCATTCAGAACCCTGAATAATTCTGGAGACTGCAAAAATCCCCAATACAAACCACACCCACCACTTTGTCACTGTCGTAGAACTCGAGGACCACGCTGGGTGGGTCCTGGGCAGTGATCTTAGGGTCCCCGTATATTTCTACATCACTGAAGATGAGAGTCTGGTCCCACATTGGGTTCAAGGTGGACTTCATGATCTCTGTGGTTTTACTCACATGAACGAAGGACACATGGGCATATGGATCTATGATAAGAGGGGGGAAATATCTATTAGCTATACAGCCATATAAAGTGGAGCATCGACCATGATTCATACTTTATTTCATCATCGCTCTTAGTGATTGGTTTGGAATTGCTTACCTGAAAAGCTGTCTTTGTCCTTTGCTAGGAGGTTTCTAGCTTGGTAAACATAGACCCTGAGATGGTACACAAACGACCCTGTAGAGAGAATACCGAGTTATCCCAAATTAAGGAAAACTAATGCAACACTGAATTATAGGAATCCTATTTTTTTGAAAATTGGCTGATAATTAGCATCAAAACCCCCTTTTGTTTTGCATGAATCAAAAGGGACTGGTGGAATACCAGTCGTTCATAGTTTGTGGAAAACAATTCAGTGACATTCTCAATTCATAGGAGAAGGACAGTCCAGATTTTTCTTCTGGTGAATATCAGAATACAGAAATTGAAAGGGAGAGCCCTGCTAGAACACTAGTACCAAGAACCACAATTTAAAAAATAAACTGAAATGCTTCAAAAACATACTCACTGTCAAAGCTGCAAGAAACAGTTGGTGTGTTGGCACCAAACAGTTTTGTAGTATCCACTTTCTCAGACCCTTTCTCATCATGATCAACCCCCTAGAAATCAAGCAGAAACACAAACCTCAGGTGGACTTTAACTGTTAAGGTTGTACAAGCATTTATAAAGGTACAGCTTCAACTCATCAAAAATAAATATGAAAGTTCCCTGACTGAAGGTACACTACATGGCCAAAAGCATATGAACGCCTGCTCGTCCAACACCTCATTCCAAAATCATGGGCATTAATATGGAATTGGTCCACATTTGGTGCTATAATAGCCTCCACTCTCATGGGAAGGCTTTCCACTAGATGTTGGAACATTGCTGCGTGGATTTGCTTCCATTCAGCCAGAGGAGCATTAGTGAGGTTGGACACTGATGTTGGCCGATTAGGCCTGGAGCATTAGTGAGGTTGGGCACTGATGTTAGCCGATTAGGCCTGGAGCATTAGTGAGGTTGGGCACTGATGTTGGCCGATTAGGCCTGGAGCATTAGTGAGGTTGGGCACTGATGTTAGCCGATTAGGCCTGGAGCATTAGTGAGGTTGGGCACTGATGTTGGCCGATTAGGCCTGGAGCATTAGTGAGGTTGGGCACTGATGTTAGCCGATTAGGCCTGGAGCATTAGTGAGGTTGGGCACTGATGTTAGCCGATTAGGCCTGGAGCATTAGTGAGGTTGGGCACTGATGTTAGCCGATTAGGCCTGGAGCATTAGTGAGGTTGGGCACTGATGTTAGCCGATTAGGCCTGGAGCATTAGTGAGGTTGGGCACTGATGTTAGCCGATTAGGCCTGGAGCATTAGTGAGGTTGGGCACTGATGTTAGCCGATTAGGCCTGGCTCGCAGTCGGCTTTTCAATTGATCCCAAAGGGCTCTGTGCAGGCCATTCAAATTCTTTCACACTGATCCAGACAAACCATTTCTGTATGGCCTTCACTTTGTGCATGGGGGCATTGTCATGCTGAAACAGGAAAGGGTCTTCCCCAAACTGTTGCCACAAAGTTGGAAGCACAGAATCGTCTAGAATACCATTGTGTGCTGTCGCGTTAAGATTTGCCTTCACTACAACAAAGGGGCCTAGCCCGAACCATGAAAAAACAGCTCCAGACCAAGGAGCGTCCAGATACCTTTGGCCATGTAGAGTAAAATCAAACAAATGTTTCAAGCTGCTTCAGTTTTTCATGGGATCTGCTCACCAGCGCTCCCTCCAGTTTGAAGATGGCAGCCGCACCCAGCATTTCGGCCGGAGCCATCTTCCTTCGCCAGCGTCTGCGGCGGTACGTGTCCGAAGATCGTTCTTTCCTGTGGAACTTCCAGCCAATCAGGGAAGAGTACTCCCAGCCCTCCGGATCACCCTCATCCCTCCTCTGTTGATCAAGCGGGCCCAGGGGCAAACGGGAGAAGGTTATCACTGGCACATGAAAGCACAATGGAGTTTCATATCATAACAACCATTTCCTTTCACCTCAGTGGCCGCACTGGTGCCCGGAACCTTCTTCCGTCGCCTGATCATCCTTTTTCGTCGGTGAACATGGTACATCTTTTCTGCCGACACCCAGGACCTGGGCTTATCATCGGGAGGAATGGTAATACCGTACTCCCAGCCTAGATACAAACACACACAAGCCCAACATACACTCAGTCTTTAGGGGAAAAAAACATTACTAAAAATATGTCTTATTTTGGGTTTTTTAAAACATGTCTGATGATCTTTATACTGAGATGGAAAGCGAAACAAGTGCTGCACCTCACCTTGTTCATCCACGGCTCTGTTGACGTCAAAGCTCCAGGAGTCCTCCCAACTCCAGCCTGCAGGACACTCAAACTCCCCGGGCATCAGTGTCTTTTCCCCATTCTGCAAGACACCACAACCAGCCACATCAAAAACCCTCCCAAACCGGAGAAGATCCATAGCCACGTTCATGCAGCACATTCAAATGGGTGCCTTTCCCACGTATTCCTCATGTTCTGTGAGATGTAGGACCAAACCTGAGACCAAACACAAGTGTATTTTATGATGAGATTGTATCCAAATGAAAGGAATATTTAAAAAAAATTTGCCTCCTTTCCAATTCATCTAATTTAATTGTAGCCTGATGAAATAAAGATGGATACAGTAAGACAGCGACCGTGTGGTTAAATGAGGGAATTTGATGCATGCAGTGCATTGAATGGGGATTTCCATTATGGCAGTGGTAACAGTGGGTTTGCTGTTCTAACGGTCAGTGTTTGAATTGGGCTCATATTTCCCCGTAAATGGATGTGCTTTCCACACAGATTTTAAACTATAAAAGTGGGCATGTTCACACATACAGGGGCGAAAGTGAGCGGTCCGTCCACACGGTAGTAAAAGTGGACTTGTGGTCCTCACCACGTCTGTGTAAGGTTCGGATGCAGGCTTCCATTCCCTGCCAGGGAAGCGCGTCTCGTTCTGGAAGACCTCGTCCGTGTACTCCGTGTGTCCTGCGTCGGCCTCCGCCAGCAGACTAACAAACACAGACACCCCATCCAACAGATGTACACTCCATGTAGTTCACAAGTCGCTTGAATCACATGGGCCAGAGGAAAACCCAAAACTAGAAACATAAAGGACATGGCAGACGCTGGAAATATAAATGTGTTAGTTGCCAGCTGGCAGAATAAAAGGGCTGTACTAAATGTCTCCTGTTTCCTCTGATTGTGTTCTGGGTGTGGATGGCAAGGTGGTTCCTGAATTAAACACTTCTGCCCTACAGTGAAAGTTTGTTTAATGCTTCACAGTTTCTAGGCGTTGGTGACAGTGTTGGTCACCATTAAACTGTCTTATGCGTTTCCTTAGCATACGCTTTTGTCCAAGGGAATACACAGAAGGTAAGTTTAACTTTTTAATAATTTGTAAAGATGGACATTTACTAATCTACCCTCACTCTGAAATGTGCAACAGCAAAGCTGCAGCAAAAGATTGAAACCTTCATCTTTCTGGTTGCCCAGTAATATAAGCTCCAGGAAAAGCTCAAAGCTCAGCTAAAATTAGATTATCACGTTTGAGCGTTTCAGCTCACCTCTTCTCTGGATCCACGAACCACTCGCTGTCCCACTCCCAGCCACTAGGGGGCATGAAGTACTCCTGCTTCAGCTTCAAATTGCCAGTCACATCGGAGAACCTGTGGCGACCCACCAGACCAGTGGTCCCCCACTTCCCGAACACCTCAGCCTGGTTTTCGTACTGTTTGAGGAGGGGACACGCACACACACCGTTAGTGCATTTTAATATTGTAATATATACAAAACAGCACGTGGGGTAACAGAATTGCATTACCATTTCTGCAAAGACACTGAAGGTTCCCTCAGAAAAGTTGTTAAACCTCTTCTCATTGGCAGACAGGCCCATCCACATGTTGACTCGGACCTGTACCGGAACTTTCAGGCCTTTGTCCTTGTCCATGGGGTACTGGGAGAAAAGTCAATACATTACATACTATATATAAAAACTATTACTGATTTAACACATTGCGAGTAGGGGTGTGAATCTTTGGCTTCACAGCGATTCGATTCGATTACGATTCAGTAGTTGGCGATTCGATTCAAGGACACTTTTTTTTTTTTTGGAACGATTCGATTCGATTCGATTCTGTAAACCACGATTCGATTCAGTAACTTTTAACCAAAATTCTATATCCATGAAATAAACATGCAATAATGCGAGTGAGACTATCTGTATTCTTCTGAAAGGTGAAAAAATAAACAGACAACAGAATTACTTATTAAACATATTTATCCTATAAAAAAAGTAGTCCTGCATAATATTTTATGCTGAATACAAAAATGTAATTAAACATGGCTCAGTTATTTTGAACATTTTTCAATAGGCTACATGCTGGCAGGGGAGAGAGTGGGTGGGTGGGTGAGTGAGTGAGTTAAGAGTCAGTGAGCGAGTGAGAGCGGTACTTCCTTGCAGGCTGACTAGCTCAGTGTTTCCCCTACCATTATCTTGGCCGGGCGGGACAAGAGGGAAAATAAATAATTTTAATGAAAAAAAATTTTTTTTAATATTATTCTTTTTTTAAAATATATATATAATCTTTTTTTATTTTTTTTTATGTAGCTGCAATATTTCCCTTACCGCAGAATGCGGGAATGATCAAAATAGCATCTGGAAAAACCCTTGCCAAAACAGCTTCGGTTGTTTTCAATGGCAGCGCTGATATTATGAGGGTGTAATTATAGTTTCCGCCTCTGGCGCACTTTCACCGCCCGGCCTGAAAAAAAATCTAGGGGAAACACTGTAGCTGATGACAGAGTTACGGATTACCGCATTTCACAAAAAAATGTGTAAACTAAGTCTTAAAACAATAATCATAATTAAGAATCGCGATTCATTAGATTTAAAGCATTTATATCGATTATTGGTGAAGCCAAAGCGATTCATTCTATTTATTTATTTTAGCAGATCGATTTAGTTGCATCGGTAGGACTGATCATCGATTCATCGATGAATCGCATGAATCGTTACACCCCTAATTGCGAGTATTATTAGAATTATAAATATTATAAGATTGTAATTATTACAGTTACAACAGATAGCTGACTTGTATTTACTGGGCTGTGCTACCACTCACCTGTTGTGATGTATTAAGCAATTAGCTGTTAGGTATTTGCTTGTTTTACCCATCAGTAGTATGCATTGGTTGCCCTTACTGTAATACTCTCCATTCATGTAAGTGCATCTGATAATAAGACTACCGAATTATAATCACCTGAGAGCTGCAGCTAACTAGCGGGATGAGAACAGCAATGTCCTTTGGTCACACTGCCCACCTAGGCCTTTCATACCTGCATAAAGATGGTCTGGGTCCTTCCGCAGTGCTTGCCGCATGCCTGATCACTGTAGATGGAGTACAGCACCTGATTGGCTGGGATTCGAGCGTAGGCCAGCCTCTTCTCCCCACGCAGCATCCAGATGATTATGTCAGGCATGCTGCTCTGGGGCTGATGGGAGACAGGCCTGATTCAGCCACACTCGGGGTACTATGGCTTATCTTATTGTGATTATTATTCATAGGCAGCTCAAGGCTGAAGTCATAACCGTGTGTATGTGTATGTTTATGTCTGCGCATGTACGTGTGTGTGTGTATTTTTGTGTGTGTGTCTCTGTCTGCGTGTATGTTTGTATGTCTGTGCGTATGTGTGTGTGTGTGTCTGTGTGTTTGTATCTCTACGTGTGTATCAAACCTCCTCAGCCAGCTGCATCAGCCTCTCCAGCCAGCCCTCGATGTCCCCCAGCGTCTCCTTGACGTTGGTGGCCTCCTCCTTCATCCGCAAGGCCACATCTCGGATCGTCGCCATGGTGCTGTCCCGGAGTTTCTTTTTCTGAATGTCTAGGGACGTCAGATGAGGCTTCCCCTCCAGATCTGGCATTTGACAG
Source organism: Synaphobranchus kaupii (assembly GCA_029718625.1). NCBI lineage: Eukaryota > Metazoa > Chordata > Actinopteri > Anguilliformes > Synaphobranchidae > Synaphobranchus > Synaphobranchus kaupii. The sequence goes on along the minus strand of CM056379.1, from coordinate 103,591,079 downwards.
CTGCCACACACACAAATATGAGCACTTATTAGATGGCTTTCACCCTCAGATCGAAATTCATCTGTACTTCAGAGAAAGGAGTTAGTTGCACATGCAGTAACCAGCACACAGGTATTGCGCTTCCCTTTAATCAAAGCTCATTACTAGTAGGTCAAACACTTTCCATGCATTTGTTTTCTCATTGAACACATCTGTGCCCTACCTGTGGAGGTCTTCAATTACTTGGTTTACTAGCTTCAGCCAGATCTCTGCTAGGCGAGTTTCTGCGGCCTTTGCCAAAATAGCAATCTTCAAGGAGGTGATGTTAGATTGCTGAAACAGAAATAACATGACCTATCAATACACAATGATATGACATTCCTATTCATATTTGCAACATTTACATGCTCACTGTACACAAATGCAAAGGTAAACATTCAGCACAGCCAATCACAAACAGCCTCACCAGCCTCTCAGTGATATATAGAAGGATGTTCACTGAGTCCAGACGGTGGCTTATGTCCTCCCAAAATGATGTGAGAACGACGACAGGTTTTGTATCCGCCCAGGGCAAGTAGTAGTAGTGGTTACCTATGTAAAGTCAGGATAGAATTTTGAATGTACTTTTCTTAAAATGTATCTAAATCACAATCTTTACAAAATGTAAAAGAATTACATTCACAAGGCATACTATTATTATTATTATTATTATTATTATTATTATATTTATTAAATACCTATCTGTGTGTTACATGGAACTTGGTACAGTAAGAGCTATATTAATCTGTGCCTGGTATGTCCAACTGAGTACCTTCACTTGATTTTGAGATAATCTTGGGGTTTCATTTTCTTGCTTTTACAGAAGTGATTATTTTAAGGAAAACCTCCCAGCTACACATTCCATGACATTACAGGCATTTAGCAGACGCTCTTATCCAGAGCGACTTACACAGCATTACAGGCATTTTAGCATTTTTTTACATATTATCCATTTATACAGCTGGATACTGAAGCGATTCAGGTTAAGTACCTTGCTCAAGGGTACAACGGCAGTGTCCTACCTGGGAATCGAACCTGCAACCTTTCAGTTACAAGGCCTGTTCCTTAACCATTATACTGCACTGCCTACACTATGAACGCAACTCTAAAAGATAAAAATAAAATGAAAATAAATAAATCAAATCGGTCCACTAGCTGAGACCCCCTGGACTCTCACCATCAAACATAGCACAACTGTACTGGGTTGTTGAGGCCAGGGGCTTGCAGGTTGCGTCCAGCTTGTTGCCATAGTTTCCAATGCTGACTTCAAACTGGATGGGCTCCCCTGGTTCTTGCAGCATGAAGGCACCATGGAACACTGCGCACAAAGAGAACTTCCTCCTCCGCTGGTATTTCTAATGAAAAGGGAAATACGAGGACTAGTTTCACTCACAAAGGAAACGCCATGTCTGGAAAATAACCATTGGAAATCTAGCATGTTCCATTACCTGTGCCACCAAAATATCATCGGTTGGGATTTCCTCCACATGCTTGTCGACCTTCCCGTCTAGTACGGCGGAAAGCTCAATCAGAACTCTCCCTCTGTAGGCCACGCCTTCACCCTGTCAGACATTAATTACATTACATTACATTACAGGCATTTAGCAGACGCTCTTATCCAGAGTGACTTACACAACTTTTTTAGCATTTTTTTTACATATTATCCATTTATACAGCTGGATATATACTGAAGCGATTCAGGTTAAGTACCTTGCTCAAGGGTACAACGGCAGTGTCCTACCTGGGAATCGAACCTGCAACCTTTTGGTTACAAGTCCAGTTCCTTAACCATTATACTACACTGCCGCCCTTAATGCGGGAACCACGTTGATTATACTATCCACAGCAGAGAAAACATATAGTTTTCACCCTCCTCTTTTTGACATGCAGTTAGACAGAACAAACAAATGCTTAAGACCTGGCTGGCACAATCATGCAGAAATTCCATTAAGGAGGAGCATACCTTCCCAAAATTCAGTTCTTCATATGGGTCAGGAAGACCGGTGAATTCTCTGGGACTTCCATAGAAGTTAACAAAACTTGGCCCAAAGGCTGGCAGGAATCCTACTTCTGCCTCCCCTGTTTTCCCTAAGAATCAATCACGGCCACGTCAGCAAAGCTTCAATTTGTGCAACAAAGATGATTCACATTCAGCTGTGGATAATGTAGGTCTTGTGTTTCGAAAGCTTCTCTCTATGGAATGGGCCAATTACCGGGGAGAATGAAGAAAACCATTGACTAAACGTAAGCAGTGAATTTTACCTTGGGGAAACCCAAATACAACTTTGGCAGTCCAACATTGCAAGTGTCCAAGTGACAAAATGCATCAAAATAATAACAGAACTATATCTCCAAAGTTCATAATGGGGGGGAAACAACACTGAGACGTGTAAGTTTACAACTGTAAATTGTCTCATCACAATGTGGTATATTTTTGCATCTGAGCTTGCTTTGTGTCATGCTCTGCATGTTAGAGGTTAGTGTGTTAGGGATCACTCTGCATTGGACCAATGACCGAAGAACTGAGCGGCAGTCCAGGACCTTGCATGACAAAATCTTACATAAAACTTGTGGCCCATAAGTGAGTCTGTGACTGCCTACAAAATGGCATAGTAAAAATATGCTTTATTTGCATGAGATTCATTTTCTTTACTCTATACAAATTACATAATTTACCTGCTATAGTAGTAATTCTACAGGTACTTTGCTAAAGCCACTTTGAAGTTACCATGAAATTATGTCCCATATGGTCCACTGTGTCAAGGAGGGATAGCAAACAATTAGTTACACACTGAAACTAGTTTAAAAACAAATTGTGCAATAGGTCCATGTGCTGGCCAATAGGCCTACAAGAGAATTTTCTATGCATAGTATTAAGCAGAGGACAGATTAGAGGTTAGATTGAGAAAGATGAACTCGCCAAGGCCAACACACTTGCTGTAATTCTGAGGCCTTTGTGAGAAGAACACCCATAGATTTTTGGAAAATGTTCCATTTTCGCCTCTGAAAATCATCATTGCTGTGTTTGATCCAATACCTTTTGACATGAACGTGTAAGATTTCATTCATAAGCAAAGAGCACGTAGACATCAGAATTACGCAAATGAGTTGAAAGGGCAGCAAGCAGACCATCTACAGCAGAATTCTACATGTTTCTCCAGGGCTGAAATCACTTCATCCAGGTTTACGTCTGTAAACCAGGCAGCCTACACTCAAATGTTCCTTTGACCTTGAGATGAGATAAGATGCTAGTCAATTGATTTGTCTATTAATGGTTATTGCCAGATTAATTGATCGCTATAGCCGGTGGCTGCTATAGGCATAACTAATTTCAGCGCTGGACAAAGTGCAAAATAAGGAAACCAACCAAAACCTTCATATTCTGAGGAAGCACCATATCCCGAATGTGTGTCTATGCCAAAAGAAAGAAACAACACATGTAAGGCTGCATTAAACATTTCAAATCTATATCATTAATTAAATTAGCTTCATTTTATTTTAAAATTTTTAAAACTAGAGTCAAAATAATCCTGCATTATACATGAAAAAAGAATGTGCAAATGTAATGTCCTTCATTTAATGAAAAACTAAATTCACAAATGGGACCATTTTTTATTTCCAAAGACAAACACAGTACATGCACAATTTAAAATATGCAAGTTTATTGGCAGTTAAATCTTCAGTCATTCTAAGAAAGTTACTAAGTAACTCTCAATTCCTAGCAGCCCAAAGCAGTCTATACTGCATGTTATATAAAAAAAATGGTATTATTTTTTAATCCAACAGCATGAACAGGGAATAATTTGCAGCACAAAATGCCTCACCTTCAATCTCACCACCAGATGACGCTATTTTAGTCAGATTTAAATATGTTGTTCCTATTGCGTCATTCCTTGTCAGCCGATCCCTGAATGACAGTTGAACAATAAATTAAGGCTGTGCTCTGAAATGGACACGTTTACACACTTGCAACACATCATACCAACAATTAGCATAACCTCTCTTCCTCAGTTTCTTTTTTAAATTCCCTTAAAGATGGAGCTGAGCTGATTTCTGCCAAGAGGATCCCAGCCTGGGAGAGGGTGTGTCCATGACTCACGCTGTCTGGATGGTCCCAGCCAAGAAGTACTGACCACAATTTGGCAACACTCCATTTCACAATCCTCCTAAGTCTGCTTAAGGGGCCCTGGGTTAGTTAACTCATAAAATATCTATGGTGAAAAATCAACAGTTGTAACAGTGCTTAAAGGTTGCAAACTGAATGGAGTAAATTCATACTTGAGAAAGGTAGGTTACACCACCCGAAGCCACTTCAGAAGTCACAAGTTTAACATTTGAAGCAGCTTTATTTACAGTATACAAGAACACCGCCAATGCTCTAGTCATGTGACAAAATTAAATCTCAGAGACTTACCAGTCAAAGATGGTTAGTTTGACGCGCTCACACATAGACGGGAACTGTAGTGGGGAAGAATTATACCTTGATATGATATTAATATGATATTATGATATCAATTTCATATTTCAATACACTGCACACATAAGTACATAAGTATCTAGGGTTGTATTCACACAGATTGCATAGTGTATGGGATCTCTTGAGAATAGGTATTGAGATTATTTCCAATTTTAAAGCTGAACACATTCACAAAGGTGCTATAAAATTCAGGGGAGAACTTTTACCTTGACCTGCAGTTTGAGCAGCTGGTTCCACTCAGGGTTAGCATTCTTCTCAAGAATTTTAGTGCAAAGCTACAAAACAAAAAGGTTGGTCTGACATCCAGTATTCAAACAGCAGCTTGAAAAGATTCTAGTACATGTTTCCCCATGTTTCCTCAGTGGCATATATTTCTGTGGCACCAGATATGGGACACAATATCTCAGACCAGTCTGTTATTCTTAAATAAAACATTTCTGTCAGGTCAACTCACATATTTAAATGACATGTTTAATGAATGAATGTGCTGCATAATTATTTCAGTTTGGCGGTGAATTGATCTGCTTTAGTACTGCTCCGGAGCACGGGCATCTCCCCCCGCTAAACAGGAGATGACCAGAAACCCCCCCCCCTCCCATACTAAAGCAGATCCAAACAACAGGTGGAAGCTGGGGTGGTGGAGGGTGACAGCAAATTTCTTTTAACACAAGCCGTAAGCAACAAAGAGCAGCGCATCAGCATTCAAGCAGTACAGAGATAACTAATTCTTGGCTTAAAAAGGGCGCTCCATTAGAGGTGTGTGCATGTGATTGGTTGAGCATGTGACGCGTGATTGCTAGCCGACCATCGGCTAGAGTGAGAGGTTCTCCAACAGAACTTGCTTTGCGAACTTTGTTCGCGGCACTCCATTTTACCTTTTTGCCAGCAAACTGAACTTCTAAAAATGGGTCCACCAGGTTCTTCTTGTCACTATCTCCTCCAAATATCTCCTTGACTGACTGTACAAACGCATCATCCACTAAAAGGCAAAGAGGGTTACATTTTCATGTTAACAATGAAATACTAATACCATCCAATGTTGTTAATATTACTGCTTGATATTAAGTGCATATTAGCTAGCCAGAGCCACCTTCTGAAAAGGACACAGTAATCTTATCTCTCGTATGTTGTGTCTACTGTGCTGGTGGCCAAGGAGTATGTGGCAGTTAGAGGTCGGCAGGAGGGCGGCATGGACGCACTCTGGGGTATGTCCTCGGCCCGCAACACTTTCAGAGTCAGTGTGATCCAGCGCAGCGTAACTCCGGCCGGCAGCAGCAGGTTGCTCTCGATGTCGTCCTGGTCCTCATTGCCTTCCCTGCTCTCCACCTGTCCACCGGGCACCACACACACACACCGCGGGTATATCAGAGCACGTTAGCGACGACACACCAAACCGATGAGCGTTGACCGAAACCAGTGTCTAAGAGTCCTTCTTAAAGAGGCACAGAGCACAAAATAGCTGCAAAATCATGGTTCAATGTCGGACATAGAAAGAGAGCAGGATGACGTCCATTGATTTTTTCATTTGTCAAATGAAATAAAGTTCCTGGGTTTCTTTGTGAACCATAATAGGGCTATATATGGAGACACGCCCTGTACGGAAATGATTATTCAACATTCGATTCTTTTATTCAGTTCTATTTCTTTTTTTCACAAGACTTATTAAATTGGGGCCAGCAGTTAGCAGACCGAAGTTAGCGAAGAAATGCAGCATTACCGGGGGCTCGTCTCCCGTACCGACGATGAACATGCTGACTTTGAGGTACCCCTTCGGCCCAGAGCTGGAATCATCCGGATCGTTCAGCAGGAGCCACTTCCTCATGATGGCGTGAGCTGGGGAGGACCACAGGCAGTTGGTAAATCTCATGAAGGAGAATTTACCTAGAATTTACCTAACAAGGACAAGGATACAGGCCTACCTGGTTCCTCATAGACATATCCAATGTCCAGCTGTAGAGGGAAAGCAAAAGTGTACAGTGTACATGAATATGACTAAATGCTTTCCAGAGGACCACTTTATTATAAATCCAAATATAATAAACTCACTCAGTCCAGTTTTGATAAACCATATTTTTCAAAGTGTTCATTATTTTTCTGATAAATGATTAGATATTTGCAGTTTTACTTTTGCACTATTATCCTTAGTTTTTTAAGTATTAAAATGTGATTTTTCATGCAAAAAAAACTTTTCTCAAAAAAGAATATTTAGATTTTCTCAAAATTTGTCATGCAGTTTTGAAAAAATAAATGTCTAATGTTATTATTCACTTTGTCTGGACAGCATTTTTATTTCAGCCGCACAAAGCAGTTTGCAGAAATGATAACCAGGGAAACATTTGACGGCACCTTTGCCTACAAAGCCCTGCAAGCTTTTCATAGTTAAATGTAGATTTATTAGAGAGGAGGGATGGAGGTGGTGACAGGCTTTAAATAAAACTAAAGCTAAACATTTAAAAAATGCTCAGTTACATGAAACATTGTCCAGCATGTAATAACGTGACAAACTCAATATATTATAAAGCTGGGAGATTATCAGTCCAAATTCCACACATCTGTGTCACAAAAGGCCGTGTTGGCACACGCTGCAGAACGAGGGATGAAAAGGTGGATGAAGTGATACCTTAAACTCCCCCATGAGACTGTCCATCCTCAGCGAGGAGGAATCATACACCTGCAGGGTGGGAGAGAAACACTGGAGCCTGAGATAACGTTCCAACAACAAACCACGATACACACTACCACCATCTCACTGTCTTAACAAGTGTCTTAGTCTTGTAATGAGACTTAAAATCTTATTTTTTTTCTCTAGAAAAATATTAGCTTGTTTTAAGTTACTTTTGAAATTATCTTACCCCATTGGCAAATCTTGAAATGAGTACAACTGTCACCTCATCTTTTTGTCTTATTTAACAAAAAGGTAGTAGGAATATGATGTTAAGTCAAAATATAAGACTAAAATTCTTGCTAAGATTGACTTAAGATTGGTTTTTGCAGTGTGCACATTTTCATACGTCAACCCTGGGTGCGCCGAGTAGCCTTTTCAATTTTAAGAAGCAACTCAGTTTTGCCATGCTCCCAAGTACACATTTAACATTTTACAATGGGCCTATATGCCTACACTTTATTATCATTTTAGATTATTAGCACAATAGCTAATGCTAGAATTAAGTGAATCCTTTGAGATTTTTCATGTGCAAAGCTACAGCTGCATGTATGTATATTACATCCAAGAGGGAAGCACAGACTGACAGGTTTGATAGGAGGCTGGCCTTACCCGTATGTTGATATATTCATCAAACAACTCTGAGGGCAACATGTTGATGTTGTAAAAGAAAATCTGTAAGAAGAAAAAAAATAATACAACTGTTATTTAAACCAAATGGCATGTGGCTACTGCTTTACGGCAATATCTCATAAACACACGCACGCACAGACACACTTACATTTAACAGGATGTTTAACACACAGTATAAACTGGAATATAGGCTTAAAGAAGGCAAAGAATATGAAGTCTGCAGCATTATTTATCAGTAGGCCATTGGCTGAATAAGAAGGATATCTGGAACTTACTGAAGCAGAAAGAATAAGGCCAGACAGCAGGAAAATGAAATTATTAAACAGGAGGTTAGCAGGACGAAAAGGTCACCAATGGCCTTAACGCAGAGCCTCTGACCACTTATAACTTTGAATGATGGGTTAAAATCCAACTCTCTATTCACGTATGACCCCAAGCTTGTTATAAAATCCAAAAATTATGCCTGTGCAGTATTTGAGTCAAATTCGCTCAGCGCTGTTACCTCATCAAAAAACGGGTTGTTTCCTCTCTTGATCCTTGTTCGATGAGTCTCTCCAGTGATGCAAACCTTGACAACAGGCTTGATGTTGTTTCCAGGCAACTGTCGACCTTCGATAATCCGAACACGAATCTGATGGACAGGAGTAAGAGACTGTTATCCGGAAGTATCTTGCTCAAAACCTAACATTTCAAAAGCTGCGCAAGGCTGCATATTCATCATGAGGCTGAAGATATCAGCATTTATCAAACACGGTTATTTGACTTGCAGCAGTCTGATGGAAATTTGAAATTATTTGGCTGTGTTGAGTGTATATATAGTAAACCATCGACTGTAAATAAAGGCTTTGTGCAAGAGCCCAGTCCGTTGGGACAGAGTACCTGGAAATCCTGAGGTTTGTTAACTAGTTTGTGTCTTTTTCTGGACCTCCGCATCACCCTCTGGTTGGGGTTACCAGGCTGGCCAGGAGAGGAGGCTCGCCCCGCCTGGCCTCCGTCAGTGGCGTCTCCCTCCTCCTCATCACCTCCATCTCCTGCAGAAACGGGACGCACCCAAAAGCTCACGCGCCATCTCCGGGTACCACGTGACAACATGGGGGCCATCACAGGATAGTGATTGTTTTGGTAAGCTACAGACATGCTCTATTGTCACAATGACACAGTTTTGGCCCTGTTTTTGCACAAACCTGTTGCTTATTGCCAGAAATGACGACATAGCTTTTCGACTAAGCTGTCATGAGGAAATGAGTCCCAGCCAGTTAAGTAATTACATACAAGCAGTCCTCTTAATAAAGGTTAGGCGCCTAGCACACTTCAGTCATATTTGTGTTCTGTACAACAGCTCTAACATCCTTGATATTGTAACGCATTTTGTTAATCTTGTCGGATCCTATTGGCTGGATTTCTAAGGTCAGGATGAAAGACTGGGCTGTTTCTTTCCCTTTATGCTTTACATGCATCATTCTGTACTACCTAAAAGACTCGCATAACAGGCCTTTAAATCTTATTACAAGTGGATAATGATATTCAGACACAGCAAAGACCAAACGTCTGTCACACCAACACCATTGGAGTCCAATGTTCATTACTAGGGATAGCTGCTACGTTATGAGAAGGATGTGCTTTGTCTGATCTGTTTTGTAGCTTCTTCAATGACCTTCGGTGTGCACTTATTGTATTTCGCTTTTGATAAAAGCATCTGCCAAATGATTGTAATGTATCCATTGAGCAAGAGGAAGGTAGGTCACTTTTCTTCTCTGTGTTACAGTATATGCAAAACTAGACAACTTTGCAACTTCCTATTGTCTGATTCATTCAGATCAGTACAAATGTCCAATACTCCTTCCCATTTCTTTTAAAATTTAACTGTAGAAGCATTTTGCGAAGCACCTACAATTTTCAGCAATGCAACCAAGCACATGGTATATCTGTACAGCCCATTTCTATGTAGGGAGATAACTGTGTCTTAGAAGGTAAAACATACAAGGACCATTTATGTGATGTGCAGTTTCTCATTTTGACAGGTTAGGCCAGGGGTAGCCCCTCGTTCCTGTAGTGTCATAGATGTCTCTGGCACTTGATACCCCCAAATACATAGCCCCTGCCTTGCAGCTATCCTGCAACAGGTGTATTGTTAGGACACGCATATGGCAGAAAGAGATGTCTGTCTGCTTGCTTCATCTTACAAGATGTTCTACCATAACTAATAGTGCCTTAGTGATACAACCTGGATTCATCACTGGAGACTGAATCAACCTGGATATTGAATCAAAATTCTAAAAATGGGACACAATATGAAAGGCTAACACAGACGTCATTCAGCGTTCTGCATCACAAGCACTCGTTTCGCCCGACCTCCACCTCACTGCCCTTATCTAGGCTGTCCAGACGTCCTCTTTTTCCCGGACATTTCTTCTTTTTGGGACCGAAAATATGCGTCCAGGCGGGATTTCTAAATTCCTAAAATGTCTGTTTAGGATTTCCTTGTTCCATAGACCATATATAAACAAACAAATAGCCTAGTATTATGTTCATAACGCCCCGCCTAACCCCGTCCTCTTTTTTTGAAATCCAATATATGGTCACCCTACCTTATCCTTAACAACATCCATTGAATAATTCATGATAACATATCTAAGATCCCTTCAGATCTACCCTCTGTAATGATACCCTGCTAGTGAAGAAATAATGTCACTTGCAAAACGACGGGGTAAAAAAACGGTTTGACACCACCGGACTCACCAGTACCTCCGTCTGCAGTATCGCCATCTGCCTGACTGTTTGGATCCGGCAGGGAACCAGCAGGGGGGTCATATCCAATCACTAAATTGATGCTAGCCTAACAGCCAAACATAAGCTGAATCAGTTATTCAGTCAAATCAAGGCCTGCCATACACATTATGTTGTGTTGTGTTATGAAAACAGACACCTTTAAATTACACAGCACCGTTATACGATGGAAATAACGAACTGGGTTAACTTATTGTATAACAGGTTTGGTTTGGTAAAAAATAGTGATTGTTATGCAGGATGGCATAAGGACAAAGAGGACAAGGCCAGTATCCAATATTTGTCCATATTTAATCACATTTGTCCTTAGCTTGGACTTATATATATCTTATATATATATATATATAAGTGTTACACTTTTTCTTGAACTCAGTGTGTTGAGTTAATTTCAGAGGTGGCTGAACTTGCTCTGTATTCGTGAAGAAAATGAAGTCTTGCTTTTAATTGTTAGTCAAAGTTAAGGACAAATGTTGATTCGATCCCAGCATCAATCTGAAGGTCTTTCACCCGAGAGTGAACATACCGTTTGGTGCAAAATAAAGCCTAAATAGAATAAACAGATATGCACTTACCCCAGTATTTTGACTTTTCTCATTGAGAAGAGGCAAACTCTTTGAAGGGATGGACTTCAATTGGCCACTTGCCAGCTCTCGCAGGGATATTTTTGCAGAGCCAATGAATCTATAAAACAAATGCATTGTCTGCTTTTTATGGACATCAAGATTTTCGGTTTATCATTTCATTTGTTTGCATTTTGCAATAACAAAAGCTTTCATTAAAGAAAAGCTATTATTGTCCTTGAAAATAGATTGACAGTGTACTTTTATACAGGGCAGTACATTCCCCTGAACCAAATGACTGCAAACTTACAGTCAGAGAATAAACAAAATTATTTTCTATAAACTACAGCATCAGGTAATAAAAATAAAGGACCAATTACTCCATGAGGAAATAAAGCCAGTGTTTTAGATGGACACAGTGTACCAAGCGATTATTAACCCAACCCTCTAAATGGCAATTACTTTGTGTATACATGCTGGAGTAGGAAAGTTTGTTTTCATGTAAATGACTATAACTTTTCTTTTTTAATATTCATTTCAGTCTCCAATTTGGTAGATATGATTTTGCACTTGCTGAATGATGACTGTCAAGTAAATTACAGATGTTCATTGTTCCCCAGATAACTGCTTTTGCAAGCTTTTACACCCATTATTTGAATTGCGTTACTGAACTTCAACCACAGCTTTTTTTCTGAATTGTCACAGCATTTGAGCAGCATAGACTTGTGAAACAAACAGCCTGTCACCATGCCATGTCATTTCTTTCTGGCGCAGAATAGCCACACCCCTCCATCAGGAACAAGGAACTAGACAGTCAGCCAAGGGAAACAACTGATCGTTGGCTGACTTTAGGCTTTCAGACACGGGAATAATCATATTGAGCCCCAAGCAAGGCGGTGCAATGCAGAATAAACTTGAAGTAAAACTGGAGGGTTGAGGTTTGCGGTAGCAGCTCCCAGAATTCCTTTGTGTGCATTGTGACATCACTGTTGTAATAGGAACATGGGGAAACCTCCCAGCGTAAACACCACACCCAGTTAGATCCATCTGCACTTTCACGAATACAAAACACAAAGTTATCGCATATCCAGATCTGAACCACTACTACTCATCACTATATCAATTTGCACAAAAAAAAAAGTCAGACGGAAACAATGCAAAACTCCTGACACGGAAATGTAATCAGGACGGCTACTTCAAGTTCACCTCAGACCCTCGGGGCTTAAAACCATGACTGACTTTCACCCCTTCAGCAGCCCCAAGCACGGCCCTGGGCAAATAGCCCCGCCCTCAGACATTCTGACTCGTCTGAAGTATCTCAATTTTACACAAGACTTATCGCTAAATAAGGACTCCCTCAATTTAAACAATAAACCAATGGCAATAAAGTCAATGGAAATTTTTATCCCAATTTCCCTTTCTGCTGGTGATGCCAAAGTCAAAATGCTGTCATTGATAAGTATTGACATTTTTAAATCCAGGCTGGACACGGTACTGGATTTTATTTAATTTTAGGTAATCTATTTTTATTCTTGTATTTTTATAATTTTAGGTAATCTATTTTTATTATCTTATTTTTATTTTATTTTTGTATTTATTTTAGTTTAGTTTATTTTATTTATGTATATTTTTGGTTTTATGAGTATTTTGATTGTTTTTATCGCTCTTAATGATTTATTGGTTTTTATGGGTAATTTTTTAGGTATTTTATTGGGTTTATTGTTTATTGATTGTATTGATTGTTTTATTTTATAAAATTTTTTTAAAATAAATAAAAAAATTCACAGACGAGCCAAGTTGGGCTGAATGGCCTGGTGCCGTCGAACCCTTTTTTTATGCTTATGTTTATGTTTATGTCAAGTACATTAGTGGCCTCTGACAGAAACATTACTGAGGATGCAGGAAGAGGACGGAAGCCCAGTGACCCATGTGGAAATCACTGCTTTTGAAACGTGGGTGGGACTTGGCCATGAGCAACAGCACGGATTTCAAATTAGCGTAGCGTATTCTGGGGGCAATTGTAACAGGGGACAATTGTAACACATGTTTTTGTTACAATTGCCCCCAACCCAGAACACATGAAACTAGCTTGCTTGCTGGATAGAATCTCAGCTCTAGCTTGTTTCCGATTGGTGCAATTTTATGGTGTTGCAATTGCCCCCTGTTACAATTGCCCCCAGAATACTCTACTTCCATTCTGTGAAAGGTTTTAGAAATCTATCACGATATTTTGTTAATTATTGTACATGAAATAAATTGCTGTGCTCTCCAAGATAGACATAGCTGTCAGATTCCCTTCATATTATTATGATAAGAAAGACCATTTGTGTTGACAAATGAAATATTTGCCACTCTTAATTTGATATGAGTTGGATTTTTTTCCCCTATTGAATCTTGTTCAATTACATACTGTTCAACCTTAAAAGATTTTTATAAGAATGCTCAATTTCTTCTCAATCGGTTTATTCAAGGGCATAATATTAGGGTAAGAGTATTATTATTTGCTCTATTGTTAAACGTAATCTTCCAACAGCACCTAAATTGCCCTTGCTCAATAGCAGCATTGTTCTGTCACTGTCCTCTTATGATTTAACTGTGTAATCTCTCTTAACTGTGTATCTCTCTTCAAGCATGTCAGGAGCCACTACCCATACCTGTTTCTGTTTAAGACAAACATGCTCGAGTTCTCATTACATAGACATACAGAATAATAAGGTTCAGTTACGGGCAGAATTGAGTTAATAATAATGAAAGTAATCCAGTCAGCAAAGGCACTCACTCACAAGTACAGGCGGGGTCATATAGCCTTGACATTACAGGCTCGAGTTCAGGAGTCCACACAAAGGTACCTCAATCCATTACAAATTGGGAAGAAAAGGGGGGGAATTGTTTGAAAATAAACCCCTCAAAAAACCTGTGAATATTCTCGTCTGTTTGAACACTTATGTACACAAAGTTCTCATATTTCTGCCGCCAATATTTCAATACCCCTCATTTTTGGGATACACAGAATATCCGGGAAAGTATATGGAAAAATGTACGCACACTAGTGACAAGAGAATAGTAAAGGACAGTGGCGTTACAGGGGAAAGATCAGCTTATGACCCATAATGCACAATGTGAGTAGCTTGTGGAAAGGGAGAGATGAGGGAGAACAAAACTGCTTTGACAGGGGTATGAGAAAGGAATTCTCTTGAACAAACTAAAACAAATTACCAACTGGCCCATGAATGAGGGTCACAAGGACCCAATGTTTTGCTAAGAGCCATAGCACCTCACCCGATGCTTTATGGTTAATATTCATCTCCAACTGCATAATAATAATCTTGGACAATTTTGGCAGAGGTCTATGTCAACTAACATTATCTTGTGCTATCCCACACCATCTATATCTGTCATGGTTTTGAACCCTGTTTCCCTATGTGGTCGTTTTCCTCGGTGGCCACGCGAGGGCTCTGCCCTTTTGGTAGATGCTTGCTCCGCCCTGCTGAGTTGGCGGAGCTTCTGTTAGCGTTTACACCTGTGCGTGGTCACAGAGCTATTTAAGCCTTCCGTTTCCTTCTATCAGGGCTTCTATATTAATTGTTCATTTATTGTTCATTGTTTTGTACTGTGGTGTTTTTGTTGGCTGTGAGTTACTCGTACCATTTGGGCTACTCGCCTATTTTAACGTCTCTTTGTTGAGGCAGGGCTTATTTCTGGCTGGCTTGGTAGTTACTTATCTCGTAGAAGTTTGGGACCGTAAATCTCTGCTCTATTTCGCCTTTTTTGTGCTTTTTCTCCGTGAATGGAGATTTGGGCGATTCTGTTCGGAACTGTAGTTCTGTTCGCCCTTCGGTGCATGTCGTCTCATAGGGAGATCGGGCGTTTCGCTTCTACTTAGTTCTTAGCTCATAGAAGTATAGAGTAGCTGTTCTTTGTTCCATTCTCGCCTGTTAAGGGTTCTTACAGAGAGTCCTGGCGTTTGCTTCTACTCATTTCCGTGTTACTGTGAGCCAGTGAGTAGCTTTGGTACGTTTATTCCCTGTTTTGTCTCCTTCTCGTGGACTACGTTCCCCTCTGTTGTGAGTCAGGGTTTTTGTTTATATTGAGAGGCTGTCGTGCTATTTTTGCGTTGGTCTTTGTTGCAGCTGTCCTCTGTCCTTTTTTACCTACGGGACGATTTTGTTCGGAACTATTGTTCTGTTCGTTTTCCGGGTATGTTTCTCCTTGTGTGGAGTTTGGGCGAGTTTGTGGACATGTTTGTGTGTGACTGCGCATAGCATGGGAACGTTAGCTCTCTGTTCCTTCGCTTCGTTACATATTCTTTTACTGAGAGGCTAGGGCGGTTGTTTCAATTAAGCTTCGTTAGTCTATTTGGATAGTAAAGTTATGGGACGACGGTGCTCCGTCGGCTCACCTGTAAAATGTTTCTCTCTCCTGGGAGATCGGGTGTTTACCCCTTTGTTTTCTGCATTTGACTGCGAGCCTATTAATCTCGCCATGGAATCTCTATTCCTGTTCGCCTCGTTATATTTCTCATCATAGAGAGGCAGGGCGTGTATTTTCAATTAATCTCGCTGCGGTCTAGCCGGTAAATGTAGTTGTACTGCCTGTCCTGTTCGTTCCTTTCGGTGCCTTTCTCCTTGCATGGAGTTTGACGATTTTGTTCGGAACTGCTGTTCTGTTTCGTCTTTTGGGTGCATGTCTTCCTATAGGGAAGATTGGGCGATGTTGTGGACACGTTTGTGTGTGACCGCGAGTCTGAGAGTAGCCTGGGAACGTTGGATCTGTCCCTTTCGCCTCCACAATTACTATCGTATTGTTTTGCAGTGTTTGTTGACTGTGTTTTATGTTTGTCTTTACGCTACTCGCCCGTTTTTATGTGTCTCGTTACCGAGACAGGGCGCGTATTATTTCTGGCTGTTCAGAATCCTGTCCTTGCGCTCTACTTGGCGTGAGACAGTGAGCCGGTTAGTAGCGTCTGTAGTGGTGTTCATTGTTCGTTGTCTTGTCTCCTCCCTTATCTGCGGGGTATCCCGCCTTAGTGGCCTTAGGGCTTAATGAATCCCCTTGCTGCGTTTGGCTCCTCCTTCCTCACACGTCACGCCCCATTACAATATCTATGCCATGTATTTATATGATGTTAGTTTGCTATTTTTATTGAAATAAATCAGTCAGATTTGATTGCAAACTCTAGCCTTTAAAACAATGTGCAAGACCTGTGCAAAATAAAGATTAGATCTGAAGCATGTATGTGCTTGGAAGATAATATACTACTACTATCAATGCTATCTTCTCCTTTGAAAAATGCATCTTTGGATATGACCACCAAAAACAAATAAAGGAAAAAGATTGAATAACATTACTGGATAAGTACGTCTTGCAAAACTCATACATCTTGCACTTCTGAGTTCACGTTAAAACACCTCCAGAGATTATCTTTTGGGTGACAGCATTAGCTTGGAATGACACTGGATATATATTACGCAATCCCAATATTCCCAACACATATTCTCATTTTGAAACCTATACGCCAAAAATGTCAGTTTAAATGTACAGGGTGTAAGGCACCAGTCAGTAGCAAGTTCTCAAAAACCTTGACTATTGTTTTATTTATTTAAAGAATACAAACTCTTGTGGGGGATTTTATAGAGACATTTCTGGCCAAGTAGGAAGGTCGAGTGAGTCATGGACTCGATACTGAGTTTGTTGTTTCTAGTCAGTTGCTGGGCAGAGTTATGCTGCTCTGGGTTGCAGATGGTTAGCTCTGCAATGCTAGCTATACTGGGACACAGATCATGAATGCAGGCGAGGAGCAGGAACTGAAAAAGCCTCTACCACCACCATTCATAACCACATGCCAATATTGAACCATGGAATCACAACAAGATTGGTTGTGCCTACTGACGCCAATTCTCCCAAACGGCTTGCCCATTTGCTAGTCACCATTGGCATGAGGAAGTGTTGATGCTTTAAATATTAGTACAATTCCTATAAAAGACTGGCAATAAAGTTGGAGTATCAGAAAAAAACATTGTGTATAAGATGTATCCTTGTTATGAGATGATGCATATATTATTTTTGTTTACTGCATGCAGTCTTAAGGCAATGAGTTTCCCTATGACTCAAATAATACACATGCTTCTATTTAAAAATGTAATCATGTACATAAAACCTACATTAGACAATATCTGATATCTTTGACAGACAAGTCAGAGCTCCAATGCCCTCTTTGGATATGAGATAAAGCCAGGTTAGTGCTGAGCAATGACCAGAAACTGGCCTAAGATTAAATAAATAAAAATAAATAACTCAATAAATTATCTAATTGTTTACAGGCTAATCTCAGTAGAGCAACAACACACGTAGAAATGCATCCAATCTGCTTATTCATTTAGGGATATTTTCCCTCTAACAAGGCCACAAAAGTCCTCCTTAAACTTTGCTTTGCTTGTGTTGCTTGGTTACAAACGAGCTCGGGATTCTGGAAAAATGTGGGAGTCTGCAGTCTCACTCCGCCTCCAGAGTGACTATATCTGCCCTGTTACTCAATGGAAATCTTTACTGTAGAGGGCTTTGTGTATACCAAGCACAGAGATTGCCAAATCTCTCATTCAGCCATTGTGAAGATAAGTTTCACTGTATATTCCCAAAAAGTACAAAAGCAAAAAGATTGAAGGATAATTAAATAGCTAGTCATAAAAACAGCAGTTGAGTGGGTACAACTTATACTTCATTTCACATTTATAACTGAGGAGCATTAGACACGCCAAATCTGTTGTAAAATCTACACCATATGCCATATATCCTTATGTGGGACCAAAGCAAAAAAACACGCAACATGTCAGATGACTGTTGAAATGTGTTTTTGTCATGATATTTACCACAAATTTCAATCACCATCCATAAACACCAGAAATACCTGCATTAGTCTAATTATTGTTCAGCAGACACAATAAAACATTAACTCTTCAAAACATAAGCTACTTTAATAACACAAAAATTCCATTTAAATCTTCCAGCAAATTGTGATATTCATTCAGGTACTGGTCGTCAGTGAATAAAACACAACAAGTAATACACTGCCTGGCCAAAAAAAAAGTCACCATTGCACCCGTCATGCATAGTGCCCACTGTACAAGCCTCTGGAGGCAGTGTTATGATCTGGGGTTGCTTCAGTTGGTCAGGTCTAGGCTCAGCAACGTTATGCAGCAATAAAATGAAGTCAGCTAAGTACCTGAATGTACTGAATGACCAGGTTATCCCATCAATGGGCATATTCCAGGACGACAATGCCAAGATTCATCGGGCTCAAATTGTGAAAGAGTGGTTCAGGGAGCATGAGGAATCATTTTCACACATGAATTAGCCACCAGATTCCTGACCTTAACCCCATTGAAAGTCTTTGGGATGTGCTGGAGAAGACTTTACGAAGTGGTTCGACTCTCCCGTTGTCAATACAAGATCTCAGCCAAAAATTCATGCAACTCTGGATGGAAATAAATGTTGTGACATTGCATAAGGTTGTCGAAACAATGGCACAACAAATGCGCGCCGTAATCAAAGCTAAAGGCGGTCCAACGAAGTGTGCAACTTTTTTTTTTGGCCGGGCAGTGTATAATACAAATAACAAACACTGTAACAACAGTGGAACTGGTTTATCTTCACATTTGTGGAAAATGTAAACTGAAGACCCTGGTGCTAAAAGTACTGAAGTCACAAAATGTCTATTTTGAGAAAATCAAATCCGAAAATATCATTGATCCATAAAATCAGCCATTAAACGTTTTGCTGTTTTTATGCATTGCTTAGGCACCTTTTCTGTTAACAATGTTTATAGGGTGGACTTAGCTAAACAAATACAACATGTTTCTATGCTCAACTTGAATTGTCTAAAAATGTGACTTCAGTACTTTTAGCACCAGGGTCTTCAACTGTAACATCTATCTGGCATGTCACAGTTTGCATTTTGCATAGTTTCCTGTACATAGAATGTAGCTGCAGCGTGCTGAAAGTTAAGACTAATGCTTCAACTTCATGTTTGCCGAGTCCTTGGCAACAGGAAAAGTCTTCAAGGGCAAGTGAACAGAAACGCCACTCTGCACAAAAGCGAATGCATTTCACTTCACAATCAGATCCAAATATGACCTTTTATTATGGTATTTTTTTCTCAGCAAACATGACCGACATCTCTATCGTGGCTGGATTTGCTTTTTAAAGAGTTTCTAAATTGAAAAGGGACAATAAACGGAGGCCTTTTGTTTAAATGACAGCAACATTTTAATTCAATAAGACCATTAGCATGTGCAAAACCTTTTAGCACACGCATAACTAATAACACAACCAATGATTGGTGCAAAGCAAATACCATGACCAATCGTTGGTCATGTTATTGCTTTTGCGTGTGCTAAAAGGTTTTGCACATGCTAATGGTCTTAGTAAATCAGCCTCATACTGTACAAAGGCGTTCCAGTTCACTGGATTAAACATAGTCCTAGTTTTTACCCAATCAACAGGTACCCTGCACTTCTTTAAAATATGTCGTAAAACTATTCTATTCACCCCCTTCCTACTTCAGACAGGTTGATTGGCTTCCCACACATACCATAACAGAGCAAGTCTCAACACAGCCCACAGGTGTGTAAGGTGCAGGGTGGGAGAATAAGATCTGGAAACACACCTTCACTATCTGAGTTGTGTTCCTTTATTTTTCCTATAGTGATCCTTCCTAAAATGCTGTGGTGTACTTCATGTAAATCTTAAGGCATGGGGGTGAAGGTATAACATTTTATATTTAACACAGATAGTGGTCTAGATTTGTATATTGTATATTTCTGATGTGTAGCCAACCAAGCATTGCCAAAATGGCTGGTTCACTACCATAACCCTCCAGCGTGGGAGTACAATAACAAAATGTTGCAATGAATGTTAAAAATATCCAGGAAGCTATGAGTGAAGCAAATCATTGCAAATGAGGTGCTATCTCACTGTGCGATTGGGAGATAAGGACTATTGAGCACTACTATGAATTAGAATGAATGTCTCTTTTAGAAGGGGAAGTTAGATTAATGTTGTTTTGGATTTCTTCTCCAACGTTTGGTTATTTTGTGACTCCAAGACACTCCAATAAGCACGGAAGGATGAGGCATTAAAGTGCAGTACACACCTGTCTTTTCCAATGGTTTCATAGTCTTTCACAATAACTTCAATGAATGAGGAAGAATCCAAAGGCGACCCCTTCAAATCAAACTCAAGGACCTACAATACAAAAAAAGCATTTTAAAATAATGCTCAGACACACTGAAGCAAGTAATTAAATGTTTAAAAAGTGCAAACTGTTTTTTTTTCCCCCTTAATAGTATTCATATATTGTGCAACATCATCAGATTTTATTGAGCAGTTGCTCTCAAATAGAACATCAAGGTGGAGTGAATTTATGAGTCATCCACCTTTAACAAATAAAACTAAATAATACAATATTTACTGAGTGGCTGCTGATCTGTTTCATATTTTACATCACTTGAATTTCACTAAAACATCTTTCCAGCTATCAAATTTCCCACTGGCCTGTTTTCTCTGGACTTGCCTATTCACATATAGACTGAAATATAACTACAAAACTTACTTCATTCCAAACCGGATTTAACTCACTGTCAATTGATTTTGTCTTTTGCTTTTCACCTGCGAAACAAAAAATGGACAATGTCATTCTGAGCTAGAGCACAGCACTGTGTACAGAAATCCATTACTAATAAGGCGTACTGCATCAACATGGTTGGACTGAATCTCCAAGAAATGAGGATTATGAAATTGATAGATTTTTAAATGGATGGTGCCGTGAGCATGTGTCACGCATTCACCTTAATTTATGTTGCAGTGAGAAAAAACTATGATTCCAAATATTTTACTCCATTGTCAGTCTCCTTATGTGAAGAAAATAGACATCACGAGGAGATGTTAATATTTGCTCGACAAATGCATAGTTTTCATTTTGCCTTAGGCATATGACAATGTCCTTCTGTGCAACCCTGTTCAACTGTGTTAAAGCTATTTTACTTTATATATTTTTCCAGTAAGTCTAATTTCAGGTCCCACCGAGATATGAAATTCCCTTATCAATGGAGTCCTGGTCAGTATGGCAGTATCAAATAAAAGCAAGTACTATACATTTAAGATCGCATTTAGATAATAAATTAAGCATATCAAACCCCCCATAACTGACATAGGCATATGGATGTCGGCACTAGAGACGCGACATTTCCCACTGCTTTATTTAACTAGGCTTCAACCTGGACTCACCTTTAAACACAACCGATGCGATGGGATCTGGATTCCCAAGTTTCTTTTTTGGAATATCTTTGGCAGATTCCACAACAACTCGCAACATTCTGGCAAAACAGCTCTGCAATCAGTAGGCTATATTTTTACTGTCAGAAGATTAAATCGCAGCATGCTTTACCACTGTCGTCTCATCACTTGCTGTTCGCGGAATAGCAACATGGGAAATGCCACTGTCATTTAGGAAAATGTGAGAGGGTGTAGACATCACTGGGATTGGCCAGCACCCTACCTATAGCTGCTACAAATGAAACACAATCGGCAGGTCCGTTTAAAATAATAAGGCCGTAGCCTAGTGCTTTATATTTGTTAATTAATTGACTCAATTCATTCGAGTTTACAATATCTGAGTACATTACATTTGACATTACATTACATTAATTTAGCAGACGCTTTTATCCAAAGCGACGAGTAGGCTGTTCCTGAAAACCGCTATCCCTAAAAACGTTTTAGATTCCTTCTGACTCCCAGTTTCAGCCAGTGCTAACATAGCCTAGCCTACACCCTGCACATAGTCAAGAAACCAGTTGAATTAAAAATAGATCTATGATAATGTGCGGTGTTAATTTGCTCCCAGTAGCTATTATGGCTAGCGACTTCAATAAAACTTTGCGTGGTTCACAACTTTCTCTCAGAAACCACCAAACTTGCACTCTAACTCCATCTACTGTTCACCAGCAAAGAAATTGCACTCAATGCTTTTACGTCTACAGAAGATAGCCTAAGGTCACGGTATATTGGCTAGTCTATAAAATACTGACGTAGCCTAATTGTAAGTATTCAAATTACTGTTCTGTTGCTGGAGGGTTTTGATTGAGTGTTTGGATTCCTCTGGTCGCCACTGCGAAGAATAGTAGCCTAATTAGACATTTTTAATTTCTGAGTTAAAAAATATTCGGCATATTCGATTTAAAAGTAACAAACGTTTATTCGTTAAATAACTTAAATGAAGGGGTTGGAAGCATCAAAGTTGCAATAGCATGCCTATTTAAAAATAAATAAATTAGCTGGCCCAGCAGTGTATGGCGGGTGTTCAGGTGTCACATGGACCCAACAGAAGGATAACGCACTCAGTCGGACCACACCAGGACCACACACATATAGGCTACTGCAGAAGGTCACTAATTTCCAATGCATGTAACGTTATGGGTATTTACATTTTGTCACATTTCAAATGGAAACAACTGCAAATTATATTATATATTTTGTAAATAATTAGCAGTTGTTTCCATGGTTTTATGGTTCTTTCTTTTGATGCTCGATTGCTCGCACTTAATTCGTTTGATTGATTCAATGATTCTATTGAATGTCTTTGCTTGATATGTTTGTTTGTGTGTTGTGGGTCTGGTCCACTGTCTATGTCTTTTTTTGTTGTTGCTGGTGACTACAAATGAAGTTCCCTCACAGGAAAATAAAAGTAATTCTACTCTATTCTGTATTAATTGTATATTTTATTATATATTTAAATGATTTACAAAATGTATTTATTTTTATTTAATTATTTTTATTAATTTATTTTTACAGCTCATAGGGCTAATGCAACTATATTTTCAACCATCCTGTGTATGGCAGATTACTTTCACACTCGCGTCTGATTGATCTGAATATTCCATGTGACGCCTCTACACCAATCACAAACGAGAATACGTAGAATCCGGAAATGACGTAGGACGCGCTGTATTCAAACTTATTTTCAATAAGGAAGTATCACAAAGCCGTTTCGCTTTGACTCGTCTGGCGTTTGCAGTTTGTAGTATTAACGTTACAGTAGAGGATCGGTAGGTATTAACGGGGAAACGAACGGTGAGTTTTGTTTTACACATTGATATTTGGTTTCTGAAGATGTTTTGTATGTTAGCTTGTAAATCATAGCTTTCATGTCTAAACAAAGTTATAGCTACGATATATTCCCACGTTAACAAACAGGCCTGTGTTAACTCAGTTTTCACTGTTAGCTAGTTATTCTTAAAATAACACATACCTTATATTTGTTAAATTATCTAGATAGCTAGTTTACTGTTTAGCAAAATACTATTTGCCAGCAGGAAGCAATGATGCAAGGCAGGGGTGCTAGGTAAGTTAACCGACAGCCAGCCATACGTAAAGGACTTGCTGTGACAGGTGTCGGGCCCTTTGGCTTGGTACGAATATATCGGACATATAATTTGCAAACTGTCTAAACGTAGCTAGCTGGTCACCGTCAGAAAGAAAACAACAAGTAAGCTGCTTAAAAATGTACTTTCCCCCAGTTCATTTAGCTGCATGTTGTTTTTAACGGATGTTTTTTCCGCTTGCACATTTTTCAGGAAACACTCCAGATATGGCAAACAAAAATGCAAAAGAAACGATTATCAACAAATTTGGTTTGAAGCTCACTGGGCCCAAGGCTGAGATAGAGCTCGACAAGCTCAGAAAGGAAAATGCTTTCCTGAAAAAGACCTTGGCTGAAATGTCCAATAAAAAATCAAAGGTGCCTGATTCAGACGAGAGCAAGCTTTTAGAGGTAATTTTATTTTCTTTCCGTTTGATCACTCCTTCATGAGTAGTCATTTTTATATTATGAAGTAAATAATATCCAATGCAATCAGTTTGAGAAGTTATTCTTATATAGTGTAGGAAAAATTTTGAAAAAAGCTAAATCAAATTTTGAAATTATTGCTTATTTTGATGATATTCTAGTTTGGTTTGTAGTAACTTAAAAACAGTTTATGTATTGGTTTAATCACCACAGTAAGTCACTCATTAATCTACAATGTGATCTAAAAGGAAATCCATTACCAGTGTTTTTTTGATGTACGGTGGTTGTCCAGTAAACTCCATAGATGCATGCATATGAGCTGATAAATAGTTTATGTAACCGCAGGAAAACAGTCTTGATCTTTTTATTGATATATTTGGTCAACATCTTTTATTGTGTCTTTACTGATTGTATTTTCTCCCTTCCCAATTTCATTTTTAGAGAATTCTTTCACTTGAGACGTTACGGGAGAGAAACTCACAGCAGCTCTTGGCTAAGGATCAGGAAATAGTCAAACTGCGGCAGCAGCTTCAAGCAAAAGGTGGTGAGATCGTAGCTTCACTTCAGTCCCAGCTTGAGCAAAAGGCCAAAGAGGCTGAGAGGAGAGAGAAATTAATGCAGTCTCTCTCAGAGGAGACCAAAAATATGAAAAACAAGTTGGTCGCCATTTCTACCAGGTGCCAGGAGCTTGAAAACAGATGTGGTAAAGTAGAAGATCCTGGTATACAGGTACATATTTAATACCTTTTCATAAGGGGACTTATAAAGACTATTTACTACTGGTACAGTCATTTGTGTATGTTACAGATTTTTCAGAAATGGTTGTGTGAACAAGAGAAGCCAGTAGAATGCAAAAATGTATTTGTTGTATTCTGTATGTGAAAGCAGCTAGTGATGGTGCACACCCTATCTCAATACCCTCTGTTTTTCTGTTCCACGCTCAATTCCATCTGTAGTAATGTTATTTCCCCACCAGGTGGCAGCATTTTACAACTTTTTCGAGATCTGTTCTCTTGCTGTCTGGTTACCTCCCTCAGATTATTGTTCTTAACACTTAATAAAATACTCATTTTCCAAGCTCTCATTTTAAAAGATATACTTGGAGTTATTCCAATCTTGTAGTGCGATAACCTTTTTTGTCATTTGCAGTATGCCATTGTAATTGCACATTTATGTTTGCTACTTCTAACTGCACCTGACTGCTTTTAGAGCTCCAGCGATGATGGGCAGGTTGCTCCAGATGATGTCGCCACAGTCCGGGATCATTTGCGTGATGTAAGCAGTTTATTTGGAGCACTTTGTTTTGCGTCTGTCGCATAGCATTTAATCAGGCTGAATTGGGTAAGAGGTAACTGTGTGTGTGTGTGTTCTTGTGGAAAGGCCCTGGAGAAAAACCAGCAGTGGCTAGTTTATGACCAGCAGAGAGAGGCCTATGTGAAGGCAGTCCTGGCAAGGACTCATGAGCTGGAGCAGCAAGTAAATAAAGCCAACCATGCACTCCAACAGCAGCACAAAGAGGGCAATTCAGAAGGTAAGGAAGTGGGATGTCGAGAATCTTAATGCAATGAGGGAGGTGGCTGCAGCTTTGCTTTAAAATAAATGAACAGCTTGCGCCGCTCCAAGGCTGATACTCTATGTAGAAAAGGCCTATTTTACACCTTCCACGTTATTTGCAGCCTTAAACTTAATAAAGTCAATTTATGTTGGAAAGGCCAATTTCATACATGAATGGCTACCCTGTCAGCCTAATTGCAGTCTAACTTAATGAAGTAAGCGTTAGTTTGTCCCCAAAATTATACTCAGTGCAGTTATTGTGTTACACTTCTTTAAACTTTGTGCGATGTGCCATTTGTAATATTCCATAAATAATTTATTTAATGAATGCGTGTCGCTTGCATCCCACCAGTTTCCTCAGATGAAAAGGTTCTCCGAATGCAGGAGCACTATGACAAGCTTCTGCTGAAGGCCAAGAAAGACCTGGAGTCGCTGAGGGAGCAGCTGGCCCGCGGACAGGCGGAGGTGGCGGATTTCAGACGGAGGTATGAGGGCAGGGCGAGAGAGGTGGAGGAGGCGCGGGCGCAGCTGCAGGCGGAGAGGCTGAGTAACAGGAGGAGCACGGAGGAGGAGAGGAAGGCCTCCGGAGAGAGGAGCGAGAGGTTGAGGGCCGAGCTGGAGAACATGGACGCCAGGCTAGCGGAGGAGCGGAAGAGGTCGGCCGACCTCCTTTTACAGGTAAGGCAGGAAGTCTTCAAGCTGACAGGAGGTTAATGACATACAGTACTTGTGTGTGTTTTATTTTTCCAGAGGCCAATGTGACTACCCATTTGCACTGTCCTTCTGTGGCTATGACTTTTTTTCTTTTTTATTAATTTTTTTTTCTCCCCAGCATTTTGTGGAAAACTTATAACCAAAATACACAAGGTGTTCTAACTCCTCCCCCAGCCCCTAATAATGTCTTCAATCACCCAGTAACATTTTTACTGTAGCGTCTATACATACTTTTGTATGGAAGCTCATGGTCAAACCACTATTGTTTTCAAATTACCTTGACCCCTAGCAATATCTTTTCTCCAGTAAAATATCTTTTCAATAGCAATATCTTTTCTCCAGTAAAAAATGTTTTATAATAGGTTGCAGTTTGTAGCTTTTTATTTTTTTTGCTTTTTTTTTATTTTTTACTTTCCGGAAAAAAATTCTACTTTTTGGTTGAATAATTTTCTTTACTTTGTTGTTAAATTTAATGAAAGATTGTGACCTTTGACCTTTTCTTTGGTGCACATTTGTACTTGTCGAAAGGTTAACCATCTGCAAAAATCTCTGCTAAATCAGCGTGAAGGACAGAATAGAGTTGCAGCCCTGGAACAGCAGGTATGATGGACGGATGTATGCAGTTTATTAGTGTGTTACGTCAGAAAAATGCATTCCCATAAATTCTCTGGCTCTGACCGATTTTGATTGGTTTTTCAGGATTTCTATATATAGTAGTTCTGCATGTATTTAATGGTCTACATGTATGTATTTAAGTGTATTGTGAATGTCTGTATTGTTGTGGTTAGATAACGGACTTAAATCAGCGTTTGACTTTTGTCCCCTGTACATTTTTGCGTCCTTGTTTTCTGTCGTTAGGTGCAGATGACTGCGAAAGACTTTGAGGATGATAAACTCGATCGTCAAAGTCTGCAGCATCAGTTGCACAAAGTGCTGAAAGAGCTTCGTAAAGCAAGGGAGCAAATTGCCAAGCTCGAGTCGACCGTAAGTATGGTGGCGGTATAAGAACTGACGTGGTGATGAGTTACAAATGTTCCCACGTAATTATGCCGAGTAGTAGTCGTGTATTTGCTGTCAGTCGAGAGGAATTTATCTCTTCTGCCGTTTCCTCTTCTCAGAAGCAGCAGAAGGAATCTCGTTTTTCCGAACCAACCTCTTACAACAGACTGGAGATCGAGAGGCTGACGATTGAGGACCCGTGTTTGACTCGCATGTCCCCTTCAAAAATTCCAAACCTTCTGGATGAGAGTTTCCTGGAGTGTCCGCAGTGCAGGACCCAGTATCCCACCAGTCAGCACCGGGAATTGCTGGCACATATTGACTACTGTCTCAGCGGGTCTCATTAAAACAAGGGAGGCTGACCGTTTTTATTTTTCCTTTACTTTTGTGTTTATGGTGTTTTTATTGAGATTTTTCTATATATATTTCATTTTTTTAAAAGTGTGAATCTACTGGTTTACTTTTCTCCTTAAAACTTCTATTGTTATTCAATTTTTTGCAAGTTGTTTTCATAACTTTATAATGACCTGTGTATTTTAAATGACGGACGATGTCAGGCAATCGTGGCTCCAGTAAAATGTCGTTTTGTGTGTTTTCTACATCTGCAAAGTTAAAGCTTTTACGAATGGCGTCCTTTTTATATAGAGTGAATACTTTTTTAACTTATGATTTAATGTTTATTTAAGGTAAGGTTTTTTTCTCCCCCACTTCTAAATTTAATCGGAAGGTTCCAAGTGTTCAGAATATAATCTCTCTCTGGGTATAAAAATGGATTAAATGTGTACTATTTTTTTTAATGGGCTTTTTGGCATTTTCAAGTCAAAAATTAGCAAACCAGATTTATGTCTTGAATTGGCTTGCATAATGAAATCCTGGTATTATACTATTTAAGGCAGTGGATTAAGGTAGTCCTAGGCAGGGTGGTAGGTGCCAAGAAAAAGGCTTTTCAGCAGAATACAAGCAAGGTTTACTGAACTTGAAGAAATTTATTTAGCATTTTTGAAAGTAGACTTTAAAAGTGACATGTTAAAGGGAAACCCCACCCCTCCGTTCAGTACCAAGATTTATGACTTGAACCAGGTGTTTTTGTAATGGACTTGAAATTGCTGTGGACATGATTTGTTTTCATTTTGGTGAAATGCATTATCGTTTATAAGTACAAGAAATTGTATCTTTGTTCTGCTCAAAATGCCCTATACACAGTGTGAAGAAATGTAACGAATAATAAAATAAAGAAAAACCGCTCAGAGTATTGGTCGTGGTGTCGCTGTATACTTGAAACCTTTGACACTGACCGATCGATGGTGATGTTTCCACCGTGCTGACTGAACCAAAAGCTTACGCTTTTTGCTAGCTCCGTTTGTGGTTTAGGACATTACCTTCTCTGCCCATTATTTCAGGTTTTCTGTTTAATCGTTGTGATGAGTTGCTGCAAACGTTTGCTGGTGGTGTTAGTTTTGAATCGCCAGCAGCCATAACACCATGAAATCTGCTCCTGCTGAAGCTAAGCAGGTATGAGCTTGGTTACTATATAAATGCCAGGCATTATCATCATCATTACTTGTTCCTTCTGAGTCTTTTCTAAGGCATAGTATAATCATGCCATTTCCTCTATTAGCGGTTCTTTAAATCTTACCTGAACTGTCCAATAAGTAAACATTGAAGGCTAATTGATGACATTTATGTATACACGTCTCCTTTGCTTCCCTTGGTGTACAATATTTTTTTTATGCACGGGTTTGCTTTTAATAGTCCATATTTGTTAACTGAAAACTGGTGCACTGCTCATTAGTGTTTAAAAATGTTCAAATATGGGGTTTAGGCCTGTGTTCACAAAAGTGGCATGGTCAACACTGATTTGGTCATCTGGATGTTTTCAAGGCTAAATCCCACTCTGCCATCTTAAAAAGCACTGTGATGGGAAAAGTTTTGTAAACCCGTATGCTGTAAATCACTCATGAACACAGCAGGTAATTGGCTGCACTGCTGAAGTCACCCTCTGGGAGGGGCTGCCAGTTCTGAAGGCTCCTCCCACCTCATAACGGTGTGGAAAAATGCTCTCAAAAAGAGTTGCATCTGTAGCCCTGTTAATATGTATATTATATATATATATGCTTTAGTAACAACATGTAGTTTGATACATTTTCAGTATTTTATTCCACAACATGGTTCCAGATTACATTACACAATTCTCATTCACAATTTGTAGCTACAAGTTCCATGGCTAGGAGAACAGTTTCTCGGTATAAATGTTTAGCTCAGGCACATTGCGGTTCTTAAAGTAAGATTTGTTTCTAACATTTTGTTGTTACTGATTTCAAATACATTTCATACGATCATTTGGAGTTTCATTTGTAACTTGAAAGTTTCACAGTGTTTTCCGTGGTAGTGCTGAATCAACTGGCATCACAGAACCCTGTGAAACAAGAAAAGATGTTCAATGAATCCCTATTTTTGATTTGTTTGAATACCTAAAGAACCTCTAACCTGTACAGAGACAACAGCTGCATTTTACTGAAACTGTTTTGAAGTGATATGTCTTTCTTTTTAAATGAATCAAACGATACTCTAAACACACAGAAAGAAAATCAACGAGGAAAGCTCATTTGTCACGTGTAATTTAAGAGTAGGCTAAGGTTATGCAAGGTTTTCATCACGAACGGAAACGCATCTCAAAAGCATCATTGTCACGGTATCACTCCTGAAATGTACAGATGAGAGCAAAAGTGGTGACATTTTTCCGTTGCAGAGTTCGGGAGACTGAACGGGTGCTTCGACGGAAGCTTAGTCTTACCGTTGTGAGAAACGCGCCTGTATTTGCCGAGCAAGCACAGCTCCTGCTTTCTCTGGGTGACGATTTTCTGGTCCTCGGGCCTCAGGCCAGTGGCGTGACGGGAGAAGATGAAGGAATAGCTATCCAGGCAGGTGCCGTCAGTGTCCAGCTGACGACAGGAATAGTGGATGGCGTAGTTGTCGTAGTCGGTGTCAATGACCCAGTGGTCATCCACTACAGGGAGGCACACAAAAAGGTGAGGAGCAATCTCCAAAAAATCTTTGACCAATCAACACTGTCACGCCAACCGGTAAATCTGCACAGCCTGTCCTCATCTACAGGTTATCCCTCTTACATGTGCATGCTTGAGGATGCCAAGTAATATGCATTATTATACCTACCACTAAGTCTAGTAGGCTACACGTTACTGATGGTATATTACAAAGAATCAGCTTTGGAACAGAGTCAATATTTCCCTTTAGAAGGGGGGGGCTACTTTAAAATATGTTGTTTTTTTGTTGCCTTACATCCGGACTGAAGATAAGAAGCAGCTCCCCAGTATTTCATCTTGAACTTTGAAGGGTCTGTGGTGGCCTCGAAAGTGCCAAACATGTTTGCACAAAGCTCCCAGTTACTGGTGGAAGAAAGATTACGAGAGGCTATGTTAGTGACCGTGCAACAGCACGCTCGTGCGCACGGCGGCCGGGATTTTCAGAAGGGGAGGCTTCCCATGTCGTTTATTTTTGATTCTGGGAAAAAAATAAAGAAAAAGTCTAACTCACTTCATGATGACCACTCTGCCCTTGGCTGTAGCCGTCATTGCTCCGTCATCTCCTATGGTAAACTCAGCCACAATGTTATCGAGCAGAAATAGTCCAACTGGGTCCTTCTTGGCCACTGCATACCATGTCCCAGTGTACTAGAATTTTAATATAAAGCAGATTTTTTTTTTTTTAAGTGCAATATGCATAAAACAACATACTATACTATTAATAGACAAACTGTTTATCGACATAAAATGTTCGATTAGTCTATGAGATCATTATTTTCGTTACCTACCTTCTGTCGGTCAAAATTCTTCATCACTTGGAAGTTTGACACGGTGCAGTCCTGCGCCCAGCATGTCGCCAGCAGACAGAGGGCAGCTAAAATCCTCAACATCCTGAATACTCACACCTGAAAACAGCAGAAAAAGTAACAAAAGATCCTTCTTAGTAGAAAGCAGATCTTACTGTGTCCATTAAATGAGCTTGTCATCCGATTGTTTCCTTGTGTTTTGCACGGAAAGAGTCAAGTTAAATGTTTGCTCCTCTGAAATGTAAATAAGCATGCAAGCGTGCTTCTTGGATTGGAGAGTACCTGGAAAAAAGCAGTCTTGTTGGGAGAGGTTCTGCCTGACACAGTGCTCTTGTGGCCAGAGGTTTGGCTTATATAGAGTCTCTCCGTTTCGTAACGCCACCTGGATATCTGAGCTTGTCTCCACATCACTGCTTTAATGGGGTAAACATTTATGTAACTCCCAAGACTCGTGTGGGCTGGCTTCCACCGAGTTTGACCCCGGTCATCAGAAAAGTTTTTTTTTTTTTTTCCTCTGGACGTCTAGGTCTGATAATGAAGGACTTTAACCTTTTAAACCGAGAAAACATCTGGCGTATAATGCATTTTAGCACTCTGGATCACTTTAAATAAATCATCATCCAGACATGTTTTGCCTGGATAGCACATGAACCCAAGAATGTTAGAACTACAAATAATGCAGCAAGCTTCAGCTTGTGTGCAAGACATTTCCACTCAGACCATCTGTTTATATTTTGACACAGATATGGTCTATCTCACACATAGTCACTGTCTTTCTCTTTCTGGGATCTGTTAATTCATGGGAAAACAGCAAAAAAATTGCACCATTTAATTTAAACTGACCAATTAAGCGGGAACATTATTAAATAATTTAGTGGTGTTTTAGGGAGCGATATCAGGATATATTTGGAAATATTTTGATTGAGTTTTTACGGGACATTGTGATTATGTTCCATTACAGGTTCTAGATTCAAATCTTGTGAGTCAGTCAGGAAAAAGGTGCAATAAGCTTAGCAGAATCAGGCATAGTTTGTATTTATGTTTGAGAGTGATAACTGTGTACATTGATCTACTTTCAGAGACAAGTTTGAGGCAAAGTGATTAATGTGTTGTTTATCTGCGTTCTTGTGCAGGTGGAACAAAATAATAGTTACTTTTGAAGGTACATTGTTCTGACTTGAGTCAGTCTTGCAAGCTCGGCGTCTTAGTCAGTTTTTGTTCGATATTACGTGGATATTGTTGTTCGTTTACTCAAAGACCAAACTGCCAGACCCAGCACAGCATATTTAGTTCAACTCATGTTCTTAAGCATTTAAGAACATGAGATTATCTGAATATTTCATGATGAGGAAGTGAATGCCATATTATAATTTATATTATATAGTATGCAATTTAAATATATTCAGTCTAAATTGTGGATAATTGCTGTTTAAGGCTTTGTCAGAATTGTAATTAAATATATACTGCAATGAATGTTTTAAATGTAATAAAATGTGATTCTTCCTAGAAAATAGAAAAATGTATAAATAATCTTGAAAACATTCCCACTTACATATGTACATACATAGAGCATACACTATAAAGGACATTGAAATCTTTGTTTGATTAATATGATCATTGAGCCCCCAAAAGTCTACTGTTTTGCCAGTATGCACTTTTTGGATTATGCAACTTGGCTCTGTAATTAAGGTATTACAGTGGAATGTGTGAGGGTCCAATGTTATGGCAGGTTACAGCTGTTATCTGCAGGACCTGGATCCGCGCTCAAAGTTAGAGAAACAGCCCACCCCCTTTACAGTGTTTTGAGCTGTGCAATAATATTATGAGTATTACTGCAATATTACGTTGATGCTATAATGTCAATCTTGGTTTGAATCACATCACGCATGCCAACTTTCTTTCACAAATAGCCAGCTAATTTAAAGTGAATTTATCAAACCTATCCAGCAGTGTTTTCCTTAACCTAATTCATATTTGATAAAATTATTTTTGGTTGATATTGTAATACAGTGCCTGCATTTGGTAGTGGATCAAAGTAACTGGCAGTCAAGGCTGTAGTGCTGTAGTGTTGCAAGAGTAGGTGATCGAGGGAGTCCAGTCCAACAACCCAGATGCCCTGACACAAATCACCTGGGAGAGCTCTGATCCTGTGCGACGCTCCTCTTGCCAAAATGGGCTGACGTACCCAAAGAGCATTAGCCAGAACTGTCAGCTGATATAAATTCTTTCCTTTGCTGATATTTTCCAGGAATGAGGTTCAAAAAAGATGAGATGCGGAGCCAGGCAATACAGGAAAGCCTGCAGAGACGCAGCCAGAATATACATATATGCTACTCTGCCTGGCCAAAAAAAAAGTCGCCGTTGCACCCGTCATGCATAGTGCCCACTGTACAAGCCTCTGGAGGCAGTGTTATGATCTGGGGTTGCTTCAATTGGTCAGGTCTAGGCTCAGCAGCGTTATGCAGCAATAAAACAAAGTCAGCTAAGTACCTGAATGTACTGAATGACCAGGTTAGTCCATCAATGGGCATATTCCAGGACGACAATGCCAAGATTCATGGGGCTCAATGTCACGTGACTTTTTTTTTTGGCCAGGCAGTGTATATAAAATATGAATACCATAGTCTGACTCTGAACATGGATGCAGCAGTCAGTGTGTATGCACTGTATGTGTAAAGGTAATTCTTCCTGGCTCCCTTGTGCAAAGCGTATCAATGTCAGAACTCGTTCTTGCTTACTACGCTGGCAGCTGTTCAGCACCTGTTTATCTTAAATATTCTGCCTCATTGGAGACGTCGGGAAGCAAGTGCACACAAATCTCTTCCATCTTCGTCCTGCTCTCTCCATTCTATGGCTCCACAGGGGAAAAATGGACTCTGTGTGAACTCTTAAATGCCCTCAGAGGTCTGAAGAGGTTTTTTTTTTTTTTTAAATATGTACTTCCAATTTCAGTTAATCTCCAATTCAACGGTCCAAGTGTTTTAACTTTACCAACTAATTTTACTCTTTCCTTAAGTGTTAAGTGAGTCAGTACTGATCGACAACAATAAAAATGAGTTATTGAAAGCTGGTTTTTACCATTTTACACATTAAGAAAATAAACTTAAATCTAGAAAAGGGTGTCAATCCACAATGTATTCATGAGGCCTGTGTCTGACTCACATTCTCCATCGTTTCACCCACGCAAACCTTTCCTAGAATATGCTGAGAATGTTCATTAAGATGTACACATTAGTTCCTGTGCAAATCTTACAGAATGAAGTAGTCGTTGCCTTTGATTGGATTGCCCAAAGTAAAATGATCAGTGCTGGGATTTACAGGTTAAGGAAGCTTAGAGATTCAATTCAATGGCGTCACGTGAATTAGTCGCCTCTTGGATCCCTGCGGCCATTAAGCCACTGCTCTCTGCCAACCTGCACGGGTGATAACAGGGAGCTTGTCACCTGCGGGGCACAGGAGCAAACAATGTCTCTGGTGTCTGTTGGAAATCACTGAGCACTCGTTCCTTGCTTCCTTTTTGACAGTCTACCAGTAATGCAGCAGTGAGTAGGCAGAAAATTCAAGCAGAATGGCAGACAAAGACAGCGTGGAGAAATACCTGGAGAACAACCCCCAGTTCGCCAAAGAGTACTTCGACAGGAAGCTGCGGGCCAAGGTGCTTACCGCGGCTTTCAACGACAACTTGGAAATCAAGGACCCGGCTTCGTTTAAAGACGCCACCCAGATTCAGGAATCCGCTCTGATCTTCGACTTGATCAAAGAGGTGCAGACTCCAACCTGCATGGAGAGGTCGATGCACAAGATCCTGCAGAGAATATGCCTTCTGGTGAATGCTGACAAGTGCAGCTACTTTGTGTGCAGGTCCAGGAACGGAGTACCCGAGCTGGCCACCACTCTCTTTGACGTTTCCCCAACTTCCCAATTCGAGCAAAACTTTGTCGACCCAAACTCTGAGATTGTGTTCCCTATGGACATGGGAATAGTGGGCTTAACGGCACATTCAAAAAAGCTACTAAACGTCCCAGATGTCAACCAGGTGAGTTGGCCTTTGATGTCGTGTTTCACTGTGCCCATGGTTATCAATCCATTCACACAATTTACACAAAAAAGACACAGAATTATAATTATGGGCTGTCACTTGAATTCTGAATGAAATCATAAAAAGGAATCATCATTTCAGTTTGAAAAATCTGACATACAGTAGGAATTCATTTAATCTAACTTTATAGACATTTTGTTGGTTGTGACGTCAGGCAATTCTGTTTTCAAAGACACGCTAAACTATATTTTGTGGTTAGCTTGTTTTATCAGTCTCATACATATAAATTTTTAACAGTGTAAAACTATAAGGTCAGGGAAATTGGCTTTCCAGTTTCCAGTCAGGTCGACGTGGACGTGCACAGGTCTCCACTTGGGTCCGGCCGCAAGAAAGACAGTAGAGGAACAGTTTGAAGAAACCTGTCCTCAAAACAGCTGTTGAGAATAAACCAGCTTGGGTTATTCTGTGGACGGTGGCAGGCCAACTGCGTCTCGGTGATCAGGCGAGATGTGGGTTGGGAAACGCAGAAGTCCGTCAGGGTTCAGTGGTGCATCTGGTACGGGTAAGACTGCGTCTTTCAGAGCAGTCCGGGTGCATCTGGTCGGGGTAAGGCTGCGCCTTTCCCATCAGAGCAAAGTTGGTAAAGTTTCATGGGTTTTTATGCTCAAAAGTCACTGACAAGTCCGAACCCGTTCCTTTAATCCCAATTGGTAGATGGCTTTAGGGCACCCATGCATTTGATTGGCTCATTTACTTGGAACCATCGATAAACACAGATGGATCAGCCATTTCCAATCACCTCAGGGTGTGCGTGCGTGTGTTAAATTGGGATCTCCCCTCTCCTTCTCTAAAGAGGGGAGTGTTCCTGCCCAACCCGCTGCCTGATTGATCAAGCAATCTGTGTTCAACTCAGAGTCACATGAAGAACGGTACAGACACTCCATTGTGCCTCAGTCTGATCAGGAGTGTTAATTGTGAATGACTCCGCAGGAGGCCCAGTCTCATGATCAGGAAGCCAGAGTCCCAAAATGTCCCTGTGTAACCATTACATAAAGTAAATATTTAATGTTCCAAAAATGACAATAACTCATTTTCGACCAAAAATGAAGTTAAGGCCTTTTGCCTTGGCACAGCAGAATTGTGGTACGATGATATGTTTTCATCATATTCCTTAATTCCATCCTGCATATAAATGTTTTAATAATGAATATGTGAATTTAATTAACTGTTATATACTGATGAATAAATGTTTTAAAACATTTTTTGTTACATGATCATACAGTGACTATAACTCACTATGATTTGTCTTGATTTTTTAAAGCCTTTGTTTCAATGACCTTTCTTTTCCCCTCTTTAGAATAACCGCTTCAGTGACTTTGTGGACAATCAGACAGGATACAAGACAAAGAACATACTCGCAGCTCCACTCGTGCACGAGAAAGACGCCATTGGTGTCATCATGGCAGTCAACAGAATTGGAGCGAATGCATTTTCAAAAATTGATGAGGAGGTAGGGACTCTTTTTCAGCACTGCTAAAATGGCTGTGTGACCAAGGGTCCAAGTTCAACCAGAGTGGCTGGACTGTAGCGTGCAGCCATGTCCAATGAGAGGGATATGTTTGGCGTATTCCATGAACGTTCTGTGCACTACTCAAAAGACACCTCACTCTCCCAGTGGTGGTTATTCTATAATATAATTCAGGAATATAATCCACCCCAACGTGTCAATGTATTCATTAAGCCCAGTCTATTCTCCAATTAAAGGGTCTGAATCAATTGGATTACATAGTTCTATGGTATAATCACTTTGCTTCCCAATTCAGTGCTAAGGTCTCCTCCCTGCATCCATAACACCTGCTTCAGATCTACACTGTTTTCAAGCAATAATACAAACCAGTGTTATCCAAGTGTTCTCCCCTGTTTTTTGTTTTTGTTTCTAGATCTTTGTCAAGTACCTGAATTTTGCATCGGTTCTTGCTATTCAGCACCACATCACATATTTGTGGAATGTGGAATCAAGGAGAAGTCAGGTAAGGATGTCAACCCATATCCAATTTTGGCCCATATGAATTCAGTTAAATAACTTATGTAATAATACCTTAATCGCAGTCCTTTTTTTAAATAACTAAACTAAGGACCTTTGAAAGTGTACAGAAAACATTGCATTGCGTTTTTTTGAAAGGTTGGTGCTTGTTTGACTTTCCCACCATGCAACAGGTGTTGCTCTGGTCAGCCAGCAAGGTGTTTGAGGAACTCACAGATATTGAGCGACAGTTTCACAAAGCTTTGTACACAGTGAGAACCTACCTTCAATGCGAAAGATATTCTGTTGGCCTTCTGGACATGACCAAAGAGAAGGTTTGCGTTAGAGCTGTAGAAATTTTTTTTACTTATCATATCCACCGACCAAATTTCACACAACATGTGTCCTCATTTGGAATATTTGTCACACTTTTTCCAGGAATTCTATGATGAATGGCCTATCAAACTCGGAGATATAGAACCCTACAAGGGCCCAAAGACCCCGGATGGCAGAGTATGCATCCATAAATTTAATTGTCTCGTCAGTTGTGCAATTTTGAACAGTGCAACTTAATAACAAGCATACAAACCTGTTTGTCGTTGTTTATTTTGTGCAGGAAGTGAATTTCTACAAGATCATCGATTACCTTTTGGAGGGAAAAGAAGAGATTAAAGTCATCCCGTGAGTATTAATAAATACTGGATATTATGCATTTACAATATCATAACTACTTCAGTATTACCAACAATATACCCAACTCTTCAACAGAATAAGAATACGATAAGATAAACAAAACAAAAAAAAGGACTATGTCATCAATAAATTGACTTTGAGCAAACGCTGTAAAATTTGGTGTTGTGTAAATGTTTAAAAGTTCATTGAACTAAAGGAATCATAAATAAAGAGCACATTCGTTTTGGAAAATGTTCTTATATTTTTTTATTTTATTTTATTATAAATCTTTACTTATATTTATATTTATCTTTGAAGGACACCCCCTACTGATCACTGGGCGATGGTTAGTGGGCTTCCAACCTATGTCTCTGAGAATGCCTTCGTAAGTACATTTTTTGTTTATGTCACAAAAACTGTATAATCACTATAACTAATAATCAATGTCTGTCACATTTGTGACGCAAATACAACTGACTGTCAAGTAGTAAAATTGTGAAAGTATTTTGTATTTGAATTTCTGCTGTTTGTACTCCACGTTTAGAATTAATTCAATTTTAAATTTGTCTGTTTGTTTAGTTGAGCCTGATCATTGAGATTGAGATGAGTGATGACTGTGAAAGATGAAGGCTAATGTTTCCCCCCTCTAGATCTGTAACATGATGAAGGCTAATGTTTCCCCCCTCTAGATCTGTAACATGATGAAGGCTAATGTTTCCCCCCTCTAGATCTGTAACATGATGAATGCCCCGGCTGATGAGTACTTCACATTCCAGGTAAAACGGTGCATTCATTTTCATTAATCAGTTAAAGCTTATTTTGTCCTTTTTTTTCCTCCTAAATCACTTTCAAATCAATCTTTCTCTTTTTGTTCCATTCCAGAAAGACGCTGTAGATGAGTCTGGCTGGAAGATCAAAAACGTCTTGTCACTTCCCATCGTCAACAAGAGGGAAGAAATTGTGGGTGTTGCCACCTTTTTCAACAGAAAAGATGGCAAGCCTTTCGATGAGCACGATGAACAGATCACCGAAGCAAGTCGAAGCAGTTTCACATCATTTCCGCTCTTTATTTCCACCGCCTTTGCCGTTAGCATCTGACCATTTAGCTCTGCCAAATGTAACTGTAGAAGATTGACTTATCCGCCTTTGTATTATTCCAGGCTCTCACACAGTTTTTAGGTTGGTCGGTCCTAAACTGTGACACCTACGACAAATTGAACAAAATGGAGAATAGGAAAGACATCGCGCAGGAAATGCTAATGTACCAGACAAAATGCACAAAAAAAGAGCTTCAGAGTATCCTGGTGAGTTCTCTGGAGAAGGAGTCCTTTTGGAGAGTTTGGAGAATTGGAAAGGAGCGGAACTTTGGATGGAAAAATTGTGACATGAAGAGGACTGAGGTTGATTCTTTTTTTTCAGAACACAAAGGAGAAGTTCAACCAAGAGCCAGAGGACTGTGACCAGAAAGAAATGTACAAACTCCTGGTATGGCGTTTAACCCTTCGAAAGTGATTGAACCAGCTGTGAAGGCAGCAGAGCATGGCACATGGTCACTGTGATGCAGTTAAAGATCCACTCATGATTAATCAAAGTTGAGTCGATTTACCTCTGTGTGTTATTTGCATTGACTCCAAATAATATTTTAATTTCAATTCATGCATATATACAGACTCAAATTATCAAGCCAATATTATTTTGAAAATGCCATGTGCAAATTAACGCGTACTGAAGATACATTTTTGTTGATATGCAATCTGTCAACTCTAACACAACAATTTTCACTGTGATTTATACAGAGAGCAACCATTCCTGAGGCTAAAGATGTGGAGCTACTGGAGTTCCACTTCAGCGACTTCCCAGTAACAGAGCATGACCTGATCAAGTGCGGAATTCGGTGTTTCTTCGAATTAAACGTGGTAGAGAAATTCAAGGTTCCCGCTGAGGTAAAATATGTCTCCCATTGACAGCTTCAGCTATCATTCAGAGGAATAAGATGCACAAGATTTATCTTATCTTAAAGTAACTGTTTCTCTTAACGTAACACACATGACGTTTTCCCTGTATACCTCAATTGCTGCTTGTAAATGCACCCAAAGGAAGCAAGCATGTCATGATCTTTGATCAAGTGACTTATTTGCTTAGGATGTAGTAGTAGTTTAGCCACTGTAAAAATGGTATGAAGAGGGAAGATGAGCTGCAATTATTATTGTTTATTGTTTTATTAGGATCCCCATTAGCTGACGCCTTGGCGACTGCTAGTTTCTTCATTCTCTTGACTGTGTTAAACAGGTTCTGACCCGGTGGATGTACACGGTTCGCAAAGGCTATCGGGACATTACATACCACAACTGGAGGCATGGCTTCAATGTAGGCCAGACAATGTTCTGTCTCCTACAGGTAGAACTTACTCTTCCAAACATGTCATTTGCGAAAGTTTGGCTTCTCCGTATTCTGTCGGCATAGAAGAGTGGAAATATCTACAAATGTGACTGCAGGACATACAATATAATTTGGAATTAAGCTACTTATCATTTCAAATGAATTATAGAGTTATACATATTTTTTTTGCTTTCCGTAGCCTCTTATTTGCCATTTGCCATGAGTGAAGTGCTTTACATTTAGTCCTCTTACAACTGCAAGAAAAAAAACGTAATTAGCCTAAAATGGGCACTGCTTCCATACAGATCAAGCACACAACTTTTGTGTCTGAAGACTGGCCTGTAACAGCACCGTCTCTTTTCTGCTCATTCCAGACTGGAAAACTGAGGAAATATTACTCGGACCTGGATGCCTTCGCAATGGTGGCAGCTGCATTCTGTCATGACATTGACCACAGGGGAACCAACAATTTATACCAAACAAAGTACGCCTTTCCTTTCTCACTGCTAACTATTCCTTTTCATGAATAGCGACAAATCTTTTTTTTTCAGATACCAAATTAATTGATCCGTTTTCTTATTTGCAGGAGCGCATCTCCACTCGCCAAATTACATGGATCTTCCATCATGGAGAGACACCATCTTGAGTACAGCAAGACATTAATGGCTGATGAGGTTGACGGCTTTAGCTGCAACTGAGGAGAAATGTAGATGACCGGCATCACTCTGTCCATTCAAACGGGTCTAGCTAACAGTGTCCATTCTGCTGTTTTCCACAGAGCCTCAATATCTTCCAGAACCTTCAGAAACGTCAGTTTGAGACAGTGCAACATCTGTTTGACGTCTGCATTGTTGCCACAGACCTTGCCTTGTACTTCAAGTGAGAGCTTGATCTTTGTCACACCTCTTGTGTTGGCCTTTGTTTTGAAATTTGAACTGCTTTATTTTTCGATTATTTTAAAATGGGTTCTCAAATGATTGCGGTTCAGATATATGTGGCAGTGTAATAATTCATGTATGAAATAATGGCATAAATGTTATGTCTCCTAGAAAGAGGACAATGTTTCAAAAGATTGTCGAGGCCACGGAATCAATGGCAGAGGAGAAAGACAGAATCAACCACATTTCAAACAATCCTATCAGGAAGGAAATCATCATGTAATTATAAGCTTTCGTGTTCCCCTAAACTTTGCTCCTGTATATGTAATGCCATTACACATAATATTATGCTATATAATAGTGTTCTCCTCAATAAAAAGGGTGTTGCTTTTCTTTTCATATGTAATGCGTGCTTACCTCTGATTGGCTGAAATTATCATGTCTGAGCCAGTCACAGATGAGTATGGGCTGTCTGCAGAGAGAAAAGAACTACACCCTGAGGGCACTGCTCTTTCTCAAACAGGGCAATGATGATGACAGGCTGCGATCTGTCTGCCATTACCAAACCATGGGAAGTCCAAAGTCAGGTAAGTGCAGTGATCACTCAATAGTGCATTATGGGTAGTTTGAAAATGATGGTAATGAGTAGCGATCATCCTATTATAGTCTTTTTGACTGTTTTTAGCACTTACTTGCATTGACAGTGAATGTAATTGTTCAGGTTGCCCTCATGGTAGCAGCTGAATTTTGGGAACAGGGAGACTTGGAGAGGACCGTTCTGGGTCAGCAGCCCATTGTAAGACTCTCAAACACAAAAGCCAACATCTTTACATTTTCATACACCAACGAGGCCTTCACATCTGGGTTCTTGCCACTTTAAATGTCAGAGCACATGTCATGAACACTTTCACTCACTACTCTGTAAAAATGGCTAATTTTAATCTCTGGCAACAGTAAGCAATGAAACATCACTGTTATCATAACTATGTCACCGAAGGTTCCACAGTGTCATTGATGGTTCTATCAGTGTTTATGACATAATCACTATGTCACTGATTATTCCACACTTTCATTCTCTGCCCATCAGCCCATGATGGACAGGAACAAGGCAGATGAGCTTCCCAAGATGCAGTGCGGCTTTATTGACTTTGTGTGTTCATTTGTGTACAAGGTAAGCACCTTGGTGATGTATCCATTACATATGCTTTAATCGTGCCTTAGTACAATCCATTCCTCACCAGGATTATGACTCAAAATTGGAAGATTTCATTCAGCAGTTTGGTTGAGTAAACTTTTAGAATAATAGCGTAATATGATCACTGAACAGAACTGCCTTCCAGGTAGAACTTGCAACTGTAAAAATATATAATGTTTTCTCTCAATTCATTTGTATAGATAAAACATTACAATTACCTGCTTGATCGCCTCTATTTATTGAGCAAGACATGTCAATCAATCCAGTAGTACAGACTTGTTGCCTAAAACCAAAAAGGAATAGTCTGAAAAACATTTCAATAGCCATGATTCGCAGGAAATGCCCGGATTCATAGGGAACAATCAGTAAAAAAATTGATGATATTGCTTAATCAATACCCTAATAATTAAAATGACAGCATGGTCATAACCATAGAAACTCATACATGGACGCAAAAACAGCGGAGTCAGTGTTAAATGACCTAATTTGATGAAGGGAGCAGTGTCAGAGGTAATGCATCCTAAAGCAGTGTTTGCACCCAATGAACTTGAGTCACAGGAGAATCATTGCATAGATAGGATGTTTGAATGAAGGTTTAACGACTGTGTCGGTTGTTGGGAGGCCTGCAGTGACCCGCTCCTGCTCCCGCTCCCGTGCAGGAATTCTCAAGGTTTCACAAAGAAATTACGCCCATGTTCGACGGACTGAACAACAACAGGACGCATTGGAAGGAGCTGGCTGATATTTACCAGGCGAAGGTGGACGCCATGGAACAACAGAAGAAGAAGCTGGAAGAGGCAGATAAGAAAGGTAACCATAGCAACAAAAAGCCTCGCTGCTTTAAAGGGTTACACGATGCTGGTTATGACAATCACATTAAATTACAGATAATTTGCACAGGCGGAGTACAATACATAATTCCTCAGATGCTCTTATCCGTGGCAACATACACAGCCGACATTCTTTACATACAATATATTTATTGAGCTAGATATTTACTGAAGCGATTTAGGTTAAATACTTTCCTCAAATGCCCCTCCGACCTCAGAGTTACACTGCCACCCGTATGTAAATATAGGTTTAACCAAAAAAATTTGAAAGAGTGGCGAATGAACTCTGCCCGCTTATGAAACAATGTTTGACAACATGTCACTCTGACCTCATATGTAGCAATGCTAAAAATAAAAACACAGCAAACTCACAAAGCACACAGGAAACAGCACAAAAAAGACAGGGAAAAATCGTGAGCGTGCCAGGAAATTCTGTACTATATACAGGCAGGTTCGGTGGTTGGAGATGACGCTTTATTGGATGGCTGCGGCCTGCTAAGGGCACGGAGGAGGAACTTCATTAACTCCTGACCGTTCTCTTTCCTGTTAGATGGTGAAGGTGGCGTAAGCACAAAGTCGAAAACCTGCACCGTATGCTAGCCACTGTCCATCCTTCTCCGTGGGCAGGGTACGCTACATGAGGATACACAGGAGATGCGCCAAGCTGCACGGCATTTTTTCACGACGGACAAAAGGACCAAAGTTCTACTTGAACCACCACAGTGTCAGCGTCATTGTGCAATTCTTCCTTTTTAACAACACACAAGTTTATTTATTTGAAGAAAATAATATATGTATATATACACTGCCTGGCCAAAAAAAAAGTCGCTGTTGCACCCGTCATGCATAGTGCCCACTGTACAAGCCTCTGGAGTCAGTGTTATGATCTGGGGTTGCTTCAATTGGTCAGGTCTAGGCTCAGCAACGTTATGCAGCAATAAAGTGAAGTCAGCTGAGTACCTGAATGTACTGAATGACCAGGTTATCCCATCAATGGGCATATTCCAGGACGACAATGCCAAGATTCATCGGGCTCAAATTGTGAAAGAGTGGTTCTGGGAGCATGAGGAATCATTTTCACACATGAATTGGCCGCCAGAGT
Source organism: Synaphobranchus kaupii (assembly GCA_029718625.1). Taxonomy (NCBI): domain Eukaryota; kingdom Metazoa; phylum Chordata; class Actinopteri; order Anguilliformes; family Synaphobranchidae; genus Synaphobranchus; species Synaphobranchus kaupii. Next base: position 103,546,869 of record CM056379.1, on the reverse strand, counting down.
CCTGACCTTAACCCCATTGAAAGTCTTTGGGATGTGCTGGAGAAGACTTTATGGAGTGGTTTGACTCTCCCGTCGTTAATACAAGACCTTGACTAAAAATGAATGCAACTCTGGACGGAAATAAATGTTGTGACGTTGCATAAGGTTGTCGAAACAATGCCACGACGAATGCGCGCCGTAATCAAAGCTAAAGGCGGTCCGACAAAATATTAGAGTGTGCAACCTTTTTTTTGGCCAGGCAGTGTATATATACTACAGAGGTATTGTGGTTAATTTTGTCCTCTCACGCATTACTTAAATACAGTTAGGCTGCAGCCTGCAACCTGCAACCAACTTGCCCAAGACTTTCTAAACAAAGTCTTAAAACAGGAATTTGCTGACTCTCAGCCAAAACTGGACCTAGATGACCTACTTTCCAAAGAACATCCAAGCACAATCTGTTATAATATACTGGAAGGAAACCATGCTTTTACTGAAAAAGACAATGGGAACTTGGCAAGATCATACATAACATTGAAAGCATATGACACGTTCAAAGTAATCATAAATCCTGAATTCTAGGTATGCTATTACAGGTTACTCCAGATGTTTAGACACATGACAAGATAATCTACTCCTGTGAAATCTTAAGTTTTTTTTATCCAATATTGTACAAAGAAAAAAGCATGTGGGAAGAGAAACATTAAAAGTGGTTTGCCCTGTGCGTCTGACTTTACAGCAGTAAGGAGATTAGACCGGGGTGGCTCCAATCCTCCAATCTTTACATTTTAATTACCCTGCTTATATAAAGTAGACTCCTAAAGCCTGATCAGATTTGCATTGCAGGGGGCACCTCACCCATCTGCTTGATGGTCAGAAGTGGTTTCTGAACTCTTGCTTTTCACAAATCTCAAAGTCCATAGCTTTTCATGTTTGAACTGCCAGGGTATACCCAAGCACAGGTGTAACACATTAACTTAAAACTCAAAATATAGCGCAATAGCGAAAGTATCAGGAAACGCATACGCAGAATGTCAGAAACGGCTCCAATAGCAACATACATTCCGTCTTAGGTAATGTTTTCGAAAGCTAAATGCAAAAGTCTAGTCTAGAAATTCAATTTTGATCAAAGCCGGCAGTCCCACTGACTAACGTCTTTTGGTTTGCTAGTTTCAGTGCTGTAATTTGAAAAGATAGCGATACGATTTTATTAATGACAGAGATACCCAACCCCTAAGAGATGGGAAAGCTCAATGCTTTCATAACATCCCGTCATTTAACTTAAAACTCATCCATAAAGAATAATAATCCCATAAAAATAGCTTCAGAAGCCTGAAATAACTGTATTGTACTCTAGGAACTAGTAATAGCTTTTCCTAGATGAGCACTGGAGACACCTTGAATCTAGGCTAAAACTGAGAAAACAGGATGGGGACGCGGGTTTCTCTCTAAAATACAGGTTTAATGCATTCATGAACATATACACTACATGGCCAAAAACATATGGACATCTGCTCATCCAACTTCTCATTCCAAAATCATGGGCATTAATATGGAGTTGGTACCTCCTGCTCTAACAGCCTCCACTCTCCTGGGAAGGCTTTCCACTAGCAATGTTGGAACATTGCTGCGTGGGTTTGCTTCCATTCAGCCAGAATAGCTTTAGTGAGGTGGGGCACTGATGTTGGGCGATTAGGCCTGGCCCGCAGTCGGCTTTCCAATTGATCCCAAAGGTGTTTGATGGGGTTGAGGTCAGGGCTCTGTGTAGGCCAGTCAAGTTCTTCCCTACTGATCTCGACAAACCATTTCTGTATGGACCTCTATTTGTGCATGGGGGCATTGTCATTCTGAAACAGGAAAGGGCCTTCCCCAAACTGTTGCCACAAAGTTGGATGCACGGAATTGTCTAGAATGTCATTGTATGCTGTAGCGTTAAGATTTGCCCTCACTAGAACGGAGGCCTAGCCTGAACCATCTCAAACGGCCCCAGACCAAGGGGTGTCCTGATACATTTGGTCATATAGTGTATACACACACATCCCCGCTCGACGTGGTGACGAAATCTACAGCAGATTGACATCACTAAATCACTGGTTGTCTGTTTGGTGCCCTGCAAACGGTGTTGGCTTTGTAGACAACTGGAGTACTTTCTGGGGGAGGCCTGGTCTTTTGAAAAGAGATGGTATTCACCCCTCGTGGGAGGGTGCCGCTCTTATTTCCAGGAATCTATCTTATAGTCTCAGTAAGTCTATAACCTGACACACCAGAGCCAAGACCAGGCAGCAGAACTACTGTCTTACACAGATTTCTGCATGTTCCCAAAAACTGCTGCCCAGGTTCCATGCTATTGAGACAGTCTCTGTCCCCCGATCTAGAGTAGGCTTTGCTAAAAAGCCCATTAAGGGTGTTTGTATGGCTAATTTAAAAAAAATCAGACCCTGTCATTCTACTAATGATGGGGCTGAACAGAGAGAGCCAAAAATTGGCTTGATTAATATCAGATCACTCGCCCCTAAGGCAACTCTTATAAATGAATTAATTACTGATCACCAAGTTGAGATCCTATGCTTAACTGAAACTTGGCTTAAAATTGATGAATATATTGCATTAAATGAATCCACTCCTCCTGGTTACAGTTATACACACATTCCCCGTCTGACGGGTCGTGGAGGTGGTGTTGCTGCTATATATAAATCTAATCTCTTTGCTACTCTGAAATCTGCCTACAAATTTAACTGTTTTGAAGTGCTTGTTCTCAGTTTTGCACATCCAGACAGAAAAGCAATCAGTTTTACCCTTGTCATTTTATATAGGCCACCAGGTCCATACAGTGGTTTCTTACTTGAGTTTGCTGATTTCCTCTCTAGCCTGGTTATTCATTCAGATAAAATAATAATTGTAGGTGATTTTAATATACACATGGATAGTGAAGGTGATCCTCTCAGATCTGCATTCTTGTCAATTATTGAACCCATTGGTTTTAATCAACATATACATCAGTCCACCCATTCTCATGACCATACTCTTGATCTGGTCTTAACGTATAATACAGAAATAGCAAACGTAACAGTCATGCCTAAAAATCCTGTGTTATCAGACCATTACTTAATTACCTTTCACCTTTCACAAGTCTGTCATGTGCCATCAGATACTACATTCTACTTTAGTCGTAAGCTCTCCTCCAGATCTGCAAATGATTTTATTAATGAGCTCCCAGGCTCATTTGTGCACTGTGGGGATTTTCTAGGCTCCAGCCAAAATGAGTATACAAATGCAGACATAAACTCAATTGATCAGCTGACTGACAACATTAATAACGTACTTAGTAGAACCCTGGATACTATCGCACCTCTTAAAAAGAGGAAAGTCTGCAATAAGAAATTAGCTCCCTGGTACAATGACCATACTCGTGCTCTCAAACAAGCTTCACGCCAACTTGAGCGCAAATGGCGTTCCTCTAAATTGCATGTTTTCTTCCATGCCTGGAAAGACAGCCTTCTCCATTATAAACATGCCCTTATCACAGCGCGTTCCTTATATTTCTCTATTTTAATAGATGAAAATAGAAACAATCCTAGGCACCTGTTTAACACTGTTGCCCGACTGACTAAGAATCATGCTGATCCCTGTGTTTCAATCCCATTTAATAGTAATGACTTTATGAATTTCTTTGATGACAAAATAATAAAAATCAGGGACAAGATTCAAAGTTCTTCTACCACCCCTCATACAGGGTCTGCCCCTCCGTCCACTCAACACCTGGGTGCAGAATCGTCAGATGGACGGGTGGCCTATCTGAGCTCCTTTGCTCCAATAGATCTCACTGAATTTAATACTATAGTAAATTCTTCAAAATCTTCTACCTGTCTTCTAGACCCTATTCCAACGAAGTTACTGAAAGAGCTACTGCCAGTAATTGGAACACCACTGTTGCATATTGTTAATGCTTCTTTAGCCTCTGGACATATACCACCGACTCTCAAACTTGCAGTCATCAAACCCCTTCTTAAAAAGCCAAACTTGGATATAAACGACTTGTCTAACTATAGGCCTATCTCAAACCTTCCGTTCCTCTCTAAAATAATAGAAAAGGCCATTTCAAAACAACTCTGGTCATTTTTGCACCCTAATCAAATATTGGAAGTTTTTCAATCTGGTTTTCGACCCTCTCATAGCACTGAAACAGCCCTAGTCAAAGTATTCAATGACCTACTCCTTGCTTCTGATAGTGGCTATATCTCTGTACTCATGCTTCTGGATTTAAGTGCAGCATTTGACACAGTTGATCACCTCATCCTTCTGGATAGGCTCGAAAATATTGTTGGCCTCCGTGGACTGGCCCTTTCCTGGTTTAGATCATACTTATCTGACCGATATCAATTTGTGCATCTTAACAATGACTCCTCCTATAAATCTAGGGTTAGATATGGAGTACCACAAGGATCTGTCCTTGGGCCTTTGCTCTTCTCTCTATACATGCTTCCCCTGGGACAAATCATTCGTAAACATGGCATTAACTTCCACTGCTATGCAGACGACACCCAACTGTATCTATCAGTCAAGCCTGATGAAATTGTCCTGCTGTCAAAAATGGAAGCTTGTCTTATAGATATAAAGGAATGGATGACCCATAACTTTCTCTTACTAAACTCTGATAAAACAGAGGTAATGGTGGTGGGGCCCAAGTCCCTGACATGCAAACTATCTGGCTATATGCCTAACATTGATGGAATTCCAATCACCTCAAGTACTGTCATTAAAGATCTTGGTGTTACGTTTGATCCAGATCTAGTATTTGATACTCACATTAAAGACATCTCTAGGGTTGCTTTCTATCACTTAAGGAATATCTCAAAAATACGAAAAATACTGTCCCTACATGATGCTGAAAAGCTAGTCCATGCTTTTGTTACTTCTAGATTAGATTACTGTAATGCTCTTTTGTCTGGATGTGCACAGTCCTCTCTGAAAGGGCTTCAACTAATTCAAAATACAGCTGCTCGTATTCTCACGAGAACTAGAAGATTTGAACATATCAGCCCAGTGTTAGCTTCACTTCACTGGTTGCCAATCAAATTTCGAATAGACTATAAGATTCTATTACTTACCTTTAAAGCCTTACATGGGCTTGCCCCCTTATATTTAAAGGATTTACTTTTCCCTTATAATCCCTCACGAACGCTCCGTTCGCAGGGCGCAGGCCTCCTTGTTATTCCTAAAATAGCTAAAAGTACAATAGGTGGTAGAGCCTTTTCCTATCGTGCTCCTCTCCTATGGAACAAATTGCCTGCTCATGTTCGGGGTGCAGACACTGTCAGTCTATTTAAAGCTAGGCTTAAAACTCATCTTTTTAGTCTGTCCTATAGTTGAGGGGCAGGAGTGGGTGGCTGGCATTAGCTATAGAGTCGCTGGTGGACTGAGCGGTCTGTGCTGTCACTGGATCATTATTGGTAGTGTTGTGTTAAGCTCGACCGGTCATGGTCTAGTGGTGACTGTCTCAAGCCTGCCCTCATGGCTGTATTGGCCCCTGCCTCTGTTTAGCCCTTAGCTATGCTGCCATAGCCTTATTCTGCCGGGGTTTCCTTATCGCAGCAGACACCTCTGTCTCTCCTGCTGCGCTTGTTCTGCTACCATCTGAACCCCCTAACAATGTTTTTTCTTTTTCTTCCTCTTCCCTGCTCTGGGCACCTGCCCGGAGCTCTAGCCCAAGTTTCCAGAGTTTCCCGCGTCTTTCCCCCGCCCCCCCTCCTGGCCCGGAGCTCCAGCCCAAGACCAGCTAGGCGCCCCCCACCTGCCACTGCTGATCTCTACATGATGGAGTCATCTGTATCGAATACCTCCCTATGACATAATCAACCCATAGGCCAGTGGAGGATGGGCATCCGCCCCAATAGCCGGGTTCCTCTCGAGATTTCTTCCCATCGGGGAGTTTTTTCTCGCCACAGTATGAGGGTTTTTCTCTCCTACTAGAGTTTTTACCTCTGCTATCTGGGGGCTTAGAGCTGGCTTAGAGCTGGCATTTCCCATTTCCCCTTTCCTCCCCTTTCTGTTCTGTAAAGCGTCTTTGTGACAGTCATCTGTGAAAAGCGCTATATAAATAAAATTGAATTGAATTGAATTGAACATGTATGCGCATATGCGTGCATGTATGCTTATGTATACAGGTCATTAAAATGTATGTTTAGTAAGACTTGTTTAGTAAGATTAGAATGAGATCTTACAATAGGTACCACTGAGTTTGTGTAAAAAAAAGACAACTTTAAATAAAACAATTCCTAAAATAGGCCTTTTTCTGTGCAGTTCTTTAGATATTGTGCTATACCGTGTGCTACTTTCTACCGTGCTTACTTTTTCACACTGGACAGAAATAAAGCTGGATTATCTGGGCAAAGCAGATCAAGCATTTGGCCTCCCATAGAGCAAAACACTATTCTAAATTTAAATGATTGGGAACTACCATAGTGTACTTCTGAATTCCACTCAACTACTATTCTGCACGTCTGTATTCTTGAGTGCTGCAATAGTGTACCCGTGAATTCTATTCTGATACCATTCTGTATCACCACATCCTTGTGAACTGTACTTCTGAATTCTAGTGTACTACAAGAGTGCACTTCTGAGCTAGTGTACTACAAGAGTGCACTCTGTGAACTCTAATGAACCTCAGAGCTATAGTGAAGTACTGAAATACACTTGGCCACATAGACGTTTTATAGAACAGTTTCCTACTCTGTTGTTAGGCACTTTTCAGGTTATTTTGTCCAATTACAACCTGCTTTATTCCATAACAATGACAAAGATTATAAAAAATATTAACTATGACAAAGATGAAAAAAGAGAAATACGACATATCCATGTAGTAAAAAAAGAAAGACCAACTCAACATTTGACCTAATGGGACTATTTATCGTGGGTAAATTTGACAATATTACAGGTTAAATAATGACCATGGATGGTCACGATGGCTTCACGTGGATGTGCCCTCTCAAGAGGAGAATAAATACTTTCTGTTTGCAAAAAGAGAGCGTAAGTATTTCTAATATTTACCAAGCTGTTAGGGACTTAAGTCACCATAAACAACCAACAGAGAAAAGATACCAAACCAAATCAGATGTAGGCAACTGAACTGTGAAAAGGTTTTTAATCAAATGGAAGTAAAATTCAAACAGCACATTGGACTGGCTCAACACATGTTGCTGTCGTTCTGTAGAACTTCTGTAAGATGTCCCGTACTTGAGCTGCATCAAACACTGGTCACAGAAACATGTCCTCGAAGTATTCGTCAAACTCCTCCTCCCTACGGGACACAAAGGAGCCACGATATAAGCACTATTCTTTTCTTTCAATTAAAACTGATATGAAAACCACTAAAGAAGTGCATATAAAACTGTGGAGTCCAAGGAAAACATTATCTGTGAAGGTGGGAGGGGAGGTCTTCCTCACCTGGATTTCTCCTCCACGCTGGGGGCGGGGCCCTTCCAGTGGTCTGCTTCCGAGGGTCCCTCTGCGTCCTCGTCTGATTTGTCGCCACCTGCGGGGCGGGGTCAAAGGGTCCTCACAAACCTGCTATCAGACACATGCGGGACCTGCTACCCTAACACTGTTTTCATTCTGCTAACACAGGTTTCTGAGTAACCTACGGAGACCATGGAAATCCTTCACACTGCTCTGAACCCAGTGTGTGATGGTTATCCCCCTAAGTCGAGGTGGTGGACAGCCATGCAAGTACTGCTAATGTCCCGTCTCCTTAGATATAGGCCAAGGACGAAATAAGAAATGTGTCTATGTCTCTTCTTTGTAGTAACTCGGCACTATTGTAAATGAGGGGCTCTCCCTCAATGCTTCCCCGAGGTTTAAATAATGTTTTGATGGTATGACACTAATTTGGGTGGCCAACAGAGGACCCCAAAGAGGACAGAGAAAGTGAATGTGTCTAAAATCAATATAAAACCTCACAAATCTTAATAATGTACAATGATCCACCAAAATGCACCATTGTAACTATGGGGCACACCAGGGCTTAATGCATTTATTGAAATGATCAACTAAAGCAGTTGATTACACAGTTAATTCCTCACGCCTGAGGGGTATACCACGAGGCAGGATTACTTAGTTAGCTGGATAACTGCACTGAGTAAAACCGGGAACAGCTCTTTTTGACTTCAGTCCGTGTTCCAGATTTGGCATGGTTTTACTCAGTGCAGTTATCCAGCTAACGGGTGTCTCGTCCCGTAGATTGCTATTAAAAAACAACCACTCTGCAGCTTTCCAAGTGCAACGATTATTGGTCTAAACATCACGGGTCTACATTACACCAGGATATTTTTTGTATGCTTAAGACTATCAGCCGCACAGAGAAGCCAATGGTTTCCCAATGAACAAAGGCTGCCTGCTCTAGGGAAGACGGTCTGTAAGCACACACAGAGGACAAAGGTTTTAGTGTCATCACACGGGCTGCGTGAGGATGAGGGGCGACAATGGACTGACTCCTTCGCCCTGCGTTTCCATAGAGAGAGAATGCATACCTCTGTCAGACTCCCCGGAGGCATCTGAATCTCTCTGAGAGGAATGTTCTGTAGGAGAGACGGAGACGAGACAGGGATCAGCTCAAAAAAATTATCTCAGGTGAAATGTGTGCTCGCTGCCGGTGGTGCTCTGAATTTCCCCTCTAGGACCCAACATGTCAATTGTGTTGTACGTTATTATATAAAAGACTTCACATATACACACACAAATGCATGGAACATGCAAATCACGTTTTCTTTTTTTTTTGAGCCTATAATCCACGGCAGGTAGGAACACACATCTCTTTCTCTTCTTATGTGAACTGCACCTTGTATATTTCAGAATCCCTAAACTTCTCGAAATCCATAAATATTCAAAAATGAAACAATTTATACGTCTGTGGAAAAAATTGAGACCACATCAAATTTCAGTTTCACAGTTTACGAGTACTTTTCTGTATAAAATATAACTTTTGACATTTCTTTCATGAACCATTGACTACAGTTGATTTGGTCAAAATGCAAAAAATACACATCGTTGTTATACATTGAACAATGCAAGCTAAACACGTTTATACCCATAAACAAAGTAAAAATCACAATGGCTTCACTTAAGAAGGGTTCAACAATCAATATATTGGTGGCATAACTGATTTTTCTTTTGAAAAATGGGGTTGTCTTTAAATTTTTTCCAGAGCTGTATTTACTGACCTCCTTTTTAGAGTGGGGGTGTTGACAAATCTGTGCAAAACAACCGTTCCGGAAAAATGTAAAAAGCCTGCACAGTCAGGAATGCCATAGTGCTGTGCAGGCATGCACAGGTATGTTATTCACAGAACGACCTATCACTTTCAAAGCACAAGCCAACTATTCTATGAAAAACTGTTTTCCAGTTTCAGCCAAACTCTCTTCTTGCGTTAGCTGTTTTTTTAATAAGTGCCATGAACTCAGTGCAACTTTGACCAGTGACGTCTGACTGGACTACGGTTAAGCAGGACAGTACAGGCTACCATGATACTGCGGTACTGCGATACTGTGGTACTGTAATACTGCGGTACTGTGATACTGAGATACTGTGAGACTGTGATATTGTGATACTGTCATACTGCAATACTGTGATATTCTGAGACTGAGCTATTGTGATATTGCGATACTGTGCTATTTTGATATTGTAATACTGTGCTATTGTGCTATTGTGATATTGTGATACTGACGGCCATGAGCAGGCTCAGGGGCTGAATGGCGGCTGTGATACTGCGATACTGACGGCCACGAGCAGGCTCAGGGTCTGAATGGCGGCTGTGATACTGCGATACTGACGGCCATGAGCAGGCTCAGGGGCTGAATGGCGGCTCACCTTTTCTCCTGCGCTTGTGTTTTTTGTGGCGGCTCTCATTGGCTTGGCCCGACTCCGGCTCACCCAGGTTCTCATCTGTGCGTCGCCTTTTCTTTGATTTTATTTCCTTCCTCCTGGAAGACGCACAAATGTTACATGGAATGACAGACAGGTGTAAAGCAATTTCATTCAGGAAATTCCATTTTTTTTAAAACCAAGCAATTAAAACATAAAAATATCCTCACTTGTGGTGATAGTTCAGTTTGTAGGAGCACTCTGGGCAAAGTCCTAGAATGAACAATCAGTTATAAAGGTATACAGTGAAAGCCAAGACATGCAGTAACGCTGGACGTAGCAGCAATGCCAAAACTGTAACTGTGGGGAACAGATGAACCAACATAGAAAGGGTGAATGAGGTCTAATTTTGACATTTATAAAAGAGAAAAAAGAGAAAATACCATGTAACTGCAGGTACTCTTACAGAACCATGCAAGTACATACTGTCAAATATTGCTGGATATGCAGCACTATGTGACATGCTATTATACTTTTTTTTTAAATACTTAATTTTAATCACTAAAATTACTTAAATAAACTTACTTAAAACTTCAAGGTACTTAAAACTTGAAAAAGTACTTATAACTGATATCAGTGCTCAGAGGAGGCCATATTAATTAGATTTGTGCCACTTTCGGCTCCAGCCGTGGATTAGCAGCGGAGGCTGGCGGCTCGGAGGCGGCTCGGAGGCGGCTCGCACGGCGCTTACTGAGCTTGACCAGGGCGTTTCTCTTCTCCCCCTGTTCCACGTAGGCGAAGTTCACCTCCCAGCTCTTCAGGCCTTCCTGCTTCTCACAGCGCTTGCTCCCGCAGGAGAACTGGCCTGCAACGCAGACACCGTTAATGCGCCGTGGGCCACGCCAACGCAGAACGCACAAAACCCGGTACAAGAAGGTCAGGCTCAGGAAACAATCGCTCTCATTCTTGCCTATGAGAAAGGATAGCACCCCCACCTACTGACTGCCTTTACCCCCATTGGCCTGGAAATCGCTGAATGGCGGAAGTTTTTGACAACCGCCATAAATTCCACTCTATGGGAAACCGAAGCCATTATCGAGGAGCAGCTACAGTGGTGATTAAGCAGCGCTTGGTGGTGGCGGTAATGAGAAAAGAGATGGCCTCTTCGTGGGACTATTTATGACCCAGTAACCAATCACCATCGCTCTTAATCCTAATGCACCAATAAAATAAGAGCACACGGCAGGGGGATGGGCACTGTGAAGAGGTCAGCAGTAAGCAGGAGAATTCTGCCAATGAACATCTGATAGGACAGAAGACTGACTGAATCTCATAGAAATAGACATGCACTCATGACACACACACACACACACACACACACACACACACACACACACACACACACACACACACACACACACACACACACACACACACACACACACACACACACACACACACACACACACACACAGGGTCATTGCCATTGGCATAGGATGACAGCACTTCCACAGGCTGACGAGGTATCCGGCCCCTGGCCTAACCTAACCCCCGGCGGCTCCTGTACGGGTTTAATTCCAGCAGGCTTAATAACAGATCCCGCGTACGGCCAGCCTGATCTCCTCCAGCAGGAAAGTGCGTCATGAACGGCACCCCCCACCCCCGTTAGGGCTTTCCCTTCCCATCAGGCCATGCTGCTAAACTCCTAACTCTCCCTCACTGGGGGACTTCACTGAACTCCCTATCTAGCATGTGTGGCCATGTTGATATCCATTCTTACTTCAGATTTCTTCATTTTCCACAATAATCCTCTCCTTTTAACCAAATAAATGGAAGCCCTTAATTCCAGTTACTGTCATGGGCAAATGTACACCTTTTTAAGGTCTGAGTAACAGAATACTTTTCAAGGTGAACAGGTTCAACTGAGCAGTGTTCGAAGGGACCGCGCAGTGAGGAAATCCTTAACCAAACGCAACAACCAAGAACACAAATAACGACAAGCTTTACTTTATTATGAGCAAATTCCTTCTCAAAGCAAATGGCGCTGTACACAATCTGTCACAATGCAAGACTCCTGGGAAACGGTACGTCCAACACACCTAAAATAAATCTTTCTGCCACAGCTTGTAGGGCTCATTTATCTGAGAAAAAATATTTCACGATTCACAAGACTTTTTTTCTGCCTTACAATGATCGGTGATGTGAAAGCGCTGTTCTGAATAACAGAGCTGACTTATAACAAAAATATGATAAATACGACAATCGTTGTTAGTAACTGCATCATTAAACCACCAAATTGAAACTGAACTCCAGCCATCAATTCAATTCAAACAGCTACTTTAGCAAGGGAGGATGTTGCACTTAATAAAAAATGCATTTGTGCTAAAATGGCTGGAGCATGACTCCTCAAAGTGAGACACAACTGCCTTAGAAGACAAAATTGGTGTATGAAATTAGCACCCGCCACCAGCAAAATGCAGGTAACATTTTAATTGTGAAGCAGCCACTTTGGCAGGCAACCAACCAGGTTGTGTGTAAAAGTTAATGTGGCTGGTAAAATATAGAAAATGGTTGGTGATGTTTAGAATCCACAAGCCACTCTGGCCAGTGGGTGAAAAAGTTAGTTTCATGCCCTGAAGAAAATACAATATTTTTTAAATAAACTGCATTGTACACTATTGTTTTGCTCACTAAGCTCTTTCACATCACCACGCATTGTAAAGCAGAAAAAAAAAGTCTTGACATCAACATCCAATTAGTGTCCCATCTGTCTGTGGGGAAAGTGTGACTTGGCCACGTACCAGAATCAGGCTTCAGGCTGGGATTTCGCTTTCCGCCCCGGTGATCCCTTCTCAGCGCTGACGTACTTCACCCACGACACTTCCAACCGGCCCTGTGCCAGTCACTGTAGCCTGATCTTACCGAACCATCTTTAGCCGACTGACGAAATTCCTTACTTACAGATTCAATCCAACCGCCATAATGCGTTTGTCCTAAACTCTGAATGGCAAATCTAATCTCTCGCTTGAATTTCCTTGGTCGTCGCATAAGGCCACTGAAAACATATGTTTAGTGAGGAAAAATAGTAACAATGGACATTGGGGCAATATCAAACTAGTAAAACTGTAGGGAACAGAACTGTGGAACCCCACAGAAAAATTGGATGGGGTCTAATTTTGACATTTATAAATGGAAAAAAAGACTAAAGATTAAATATTGGGATTAAAGATTAAATACCACATATGTGCAGCTTCTCATGCAAGTACATAACTCATAAGTCATACTGTCAAACACTGTTGGATATGTGGCAGCACGTGGCAATATGCACTGTTTCAAGGCTGGGGGGGGTCAACATTGTTGTGACCAGTTCACTCAGATAGTGCCATACACAACATGGTTCAATACAGGAAAATGAGGAGAATCAGATTAGATTTGCCCAACGCTTTTCATTGGTCTTGGCCTCAACTAGGGGAAACCTGTCCAAAATGAACTGATGCAATAATTGGAAAGGCATCAAAAGCTTATGAAACACGGTGTTCAGTGTGGCTGGAAGTCTGGGCGTATCTGCTGAATGAGCTCGGAGGCTTTCAGCAACACCGTAAGCGGTGTTACTGTGTTTGACGAGCGAAAATAACTTGCATAATATCGATATGAAACGACCAGCACAAACTGTACCCTGCCTGTTGTGTGGAGCTGTGCCATTGTCTATTGCACGGCCTGGCTTTCTGAAGGTTAACTGGGGCATCAAATCTGAACGGATAACCCCGACCTGTTCGTGCAAGCCGTTTGTAAAAAAATATGCAACGCGGGTTCAACTTTCGGTGTCCCGTGAGCAAAACAAACCCACCTTGTCCACACATGCTAGGGCCCGGCCCCCTGCCCGACATGTGAACCCCACTGACTGGAAGCATGTCCAGGCCCCTTTTGACCGGCGGATATCTTTTCTAGGGTGAACGGGTTCAACTGAGCAGCGCTTGACAGCGAAGGACGAAGCGGTACATCGGTTAGACTGAGCCCGGCCTCCAGTCTAAGAGGGACAATGTGCCGAATAAAACGGACAGCATCTGCCCTCGACAAAGCAGGCCCAGGACTAAACACAACGTCTCTGCAGGCCACCAATTACAAATCAGTGTGTGTGTGTGTGTGTGGAGGGGGAGGGGGGGTTGCCATCGTGGCGTAGGAAGTGAGCGACAGAAATTGGTGCTCATGGTGGGTTGCTGCCGGAGGAGTTGAGGGTTCTGGTTTTGGACGGAAGCCCGGAGGGGTTTTTAGCGAGCAGCGTCAGAAGAAGATCAGGGCGTAGCGGGAGGGCGCTAAGCCCGGGTCTGAGGCTCAGGAGGTGCCAGACTGGCAGCTCAGACAGGGGGAGAGAGAGAGGGGGGGAGCTCGGCAGAGTAGCGTCTAGCTCGCAGGCTAAACGGGGCTTTAAGAGCATTAGCGGACCCCGGTTCACCACAGGACACGGTGCCGCTCGCCATTCCTCTCCAGCTGCCGCCTCACACAAACACTGCCGTTTAAAAAAAATTTTTATTTTTCAGCTTTATTGGACAGCACAGTGTAGAGAGACAGTAAGAATGGGGAGCGAGAGGGAGGGAGAGACATGCGACAGAGACCGCACGGCCGGATTCGAACCGCCAACGTCGCGGCTCGCGATGAGCATATGGATAGTGCCCTACAGGCTACACCACCGAGACACCCCCAATCTGCCTTTTAATGACCGTCACAACCACATCACTCCTTTCCATATGAAAATGAATCACTGGCAATAGAGCAGCATTATTTTTTAAACTTAAATTTAAGCATAAAGTTTTTCCCTCAGATCAAAGCAGTAATATTACAGCAATATGAATTACTGTTAATAATACAGTTACTGTATCTGCCACGCAACTGCAACGCAGAACTAAAGACACTGCTCCATCAAATATGGAGAGAGAAGCACGATAATAATGAGGCCAAAGACCCCACTAATGAGAGTGCATTACTTGTGCATTGTTGAGGTGAAATAACACCATACAAACGTTTATGTCACAACTGAAAACAAACACATGCGCAGCATGCTTTTGGTATTACAAAAAAAAAAAAAAAAAGGTCATGACCTGCAAACTTGACATAACATGAATAAATAAAATCTATTAGTTTGTCAAAGGTCTGAAGATAATGTATGGCCTCTGTGAAACATACCAAAACATCTCCACATAATATTTAAAAGGTTCACTGGACTCCATTTGAACCTGCTGTCTCAGCAGACTAATCATTCAGCGCATTTAAAGCGCCCCAATCTGTCGCTCTGTGTCCTCCTTAATGATTGGAATCCATGGGTGAATCAGACCGTCTCCCAGGGTGTGTTTTTCACATGAACACACTGGCCAGTCTTATGACGGCTTAATCCAGGATGCCACATTTACATGCTCAGCTTTCACGTTGCAATAATAGATCACAAGAAAAACAAAGAATACCTTGACTGAATCAGTGTACTTATTTTCAACCATTTCATTACATTACATTCATTTAGCAGACGCTTTTATCCAAAGCGACGTACAGTAAGTGCATACAGAGACATCATCAAGATCACTACAGAACAGACAAGACAAAGCACGTCCTTCCCATAATGTAGCAGCTATCCCTCGTAATGAAGGTTGACTGTAGTTCACAGTAAGCTGTGGGTAAATCAGCAATACTACACTTCTATTCTAAATACTATTATAAACTATAATAATTCCTGCTATATATACTATTATAAACTATAATAATTCCATTTCCTGCTAAAGACCATTTTATACTCAATGTAATTCAACCTAGACACATGAATATAAATGTTTCTGTTCTTGGTACATAAGGGTAACAGTTCTACTATCTTATATAGTTATTTTATAAAACCAGCAGTAAGAATGACAGCAGTGTAGTACAATGGTTAGAGAGCTGGACTTCCGATTCAGAGGTGGTGGGTTCAATTCCCGGGAAGGCCACTGGTGTTGTACTAAAGGTACAGGTACTTAGAAACGCAAACTGTGTAAGACGCTCAGGATAAGACCATCTGCTAAATGCCTAAATGTAGAACAGGTTAAAAAAAAAAGTCTCCTACCAACTATGCACAAATCCCTTATGTGACAAGGATTTGTTGGATTATGAAAAGGCTCTTGATTCTTTACCACAATGAAAGTGATCACTAATATTACGCTTCTGAATTACAGATGGAGTCAAAAATCTATACTGCCATCTAGTGGCATGAACAAAAACAATTTAATTCCACAACTTGGATTTGATTCAAGACTTGGCCAAAATAAATGTGATTCATCTTGAAAGATATTCCATGTCATGAAGTATAGTATAGTTCACCATTTCATGTCACTAAATAATGTAAAAACTACAGAAAGGCACAATTTAATCACAAATCTGTTTGAATTCAAGTTCATTTGAGGACACTCGGGATAAGTGATAACCTTCCGTTGAGCCCTTAGCTACATCTATAAAACAATCCACGTGACAGAAAAATTCACTAGCTATCGAGCTATAGCGAAGGTTGGAAGCTTAACTGACCAACATCATACTGTTGAAAGGATAAGGTCTGCGGGTCTGTGGGACAACCCTACAGGTCATACATGTTCATCGAAGTATTTACGCTTCATTGATCTCAGTACAGCATAGAGCTGTATTCTGACCTGGGTAATATACTGCTTATTCACATTTACGGTTTAAAATCAAGAGTAGATGTGAATTCCAAATATTTACCACTGATCCACCAATTAGATTAATTCAAACGCAACATGCACTTGGCTGCCATAAATTATGGCAAGAAATGAGCTACAGTGCATCCGGAAAGTATTCACAGCGCTTCACTTTTTCCACATTTTGTTCTGTTACAGCCTTATTCCAAAATTGACTAAATTCATTTTTTCCCTCAAAATTCTACACACAACACCCCATAATGACAATGTGAAAAAAGTTTTTTTGAGATTTTTGCAAATTTATTAAAAACAAAAAACTAAAATTTCTCATTTACATAAGTATTCATACCCTTTGCTTTAACGTATTTTTAAACGAGCCCCAAACCATCACTCTGTTGCCAGATATGGAGTAGATGTGGATGGATCACTGCAAGGGTTATTTCTCCGGACTCATTTTCCTATAGAACTCTATAGGGAAAAAAGTCAGGAGAAACAACCCTTAAAGTGATCCATCCACATCTACTCCATATCTGGCAACAGAGTGATGGTTTGGGGCTCGTTTGATAGCTCAGACCCTTGATAACTTACAGCCATTTAGCCAGCCATGTGTTCCATACTGTACCCGTGTAATTTACAGCTGAATCTAGTCTCACCCCCCAATTTCCATAGAGATCCATTCAAATGCAGAGAGGTTATAGTATCGCTTGTAACAGTACCTGCAAATAAGATATCAACAGTTTTTTGATGTTGATGGTCACAGACTTCAGGAAGTAACAGCATGTAAAGGATATGCGACCAAATATGAAATATGATACTTTAAAAATACGTTAAAGCAAAGGGTATGAATACTTATGTAAATGATAAATTTTATTTTTTTATTTTTAATAAATTTGCAAAAATCTCAAAAAAACTTTTTTCACATTGTCATTATGGGGTGTTCTGTGTAGAATTTTGAGGGAAAAAATGAATTTAATCAATTTTGGAATAAGGCTGTAACAGAACAAAATGTGGAAAAAGTGAAGCGCTGTGAATACTTTCCGGATGCACTGTATATTCCAAAATAAAAGAAATATTTTCTCCCCATTTGCCTTTAAGGAGCACTACTTCTGTTGGTTGGATAATGGTACACACTTTTGTCTGTTCAGAATGCAAACACTGACCTTGGTGTTCAATGTTATCATGTCATAATTAAGTAATGAGTTACAAGGATGAGTCAATTCAGCGCAATCAAATTTTACCTTTTCCTGAAACAACTTCGTTTTCCACTCGCCATCTGAACCCAAACTGTTTGGAGAAACAGTGATTATATTAGCAAGTGTGATGCTTTTCGACAAGAAACACACACAGGAAAAATCCGGATCAGACGAGAACATTTTAGAACCTTACAAAACAATTCACAATTGAAGCTTTACTAAAGCATGAAGTAATGCAGCCTCGAGATCTGACTCATTCTGGCCATAAAACATGTTCGATGTTATTAGCCTCTTTGCCATGCAGTGGAGCTTCCTGTTTAAAACGAGAAAGGTCGTAATAACCTCAGGTGTAAAATTACCTTTGTTATCAAACGGGGTTGAAAAGAACAGTGCCTACCTTATTATCCTTGTATTTGCTTAGGTCAGCTATGCAGTATTCCTTAAAGAGCTTATCATGGTACTTTTTTGCAAGTTCTTTCTCCCTGGAGAGGAAAATAAAAATAGATTTTTTTCCACACAAAGTACTTTTCACACGGGCAAACATGCAGATTTCCATGCAGTTTAGAAAAACAGAAATAATCTGTGCTAACAGCTCGCATATTGGCTTGGAGCAACTAGACATGCATTATTTAAAGGCGGTGTTGTAATACACAAAGACACGTTCCTCTTTGGTTTCACTGGGGCACGTTAATTAAATGAACAGGCCTTCAGATTAGTTTAGTCTATCAAGGGCAATAAAATCATTCACTGCCCTACTGCTAAAAGCAAACTCTGTTTATGTCAATCAACGTAGAGTAGCTTTGAAATACTTGAAAAGGCCTTTTAATGGTCCTAACTATAAAGCCTGTGATAGGAAGCACTAGTGCCCATGTTCTGCAATGTCAGCAGTTCTCAAGAGAGGTACAAAGAAATGAGGAGATATGGATTAGAGTAAGTGTTGGACTTGAACACTGCCAATCATCCACACTTGTGATGACTGTGCCCCCACCCCCACCCCACCCCACACACACACTTTCCACATGTATGGGGGAAAGGGCCAGCCCCTTTTTTCTTCTAAAAATTTGGCATCTCCAATCCCACCTGAATTTGGAATGTCCAATTTGCATGTACACGCAAACTCGTATACGCCCCCTGCTGCCGGCTCAGGAGAGTGAAGACAACTCGCAGTTCTCCTCCAAAAACATGCGGTGTTAGCCCGCTGCTTCTTTTTGACACCGCAGCCACAAACCGCGAACGTGCACAGCGGGTACGGGGGAGACCCAATCATACACGTGTGCAGGGAGCAAGCCACGGGTGCTCAGACGGCCAACGGGGGGTCGCTCGAGCGATGAACACCGCTATCCCCGCCAACTGCATCCCTCCCATAAGCATGTAGTCATCATGAAGGAACCCATGACTGCAGCTGCCATTTACCATGTCATATCATCCTCATCCTCATCTCGCCACAGGAACCGATGGTTTTCTTTCACAACATCGAGATCTGTCTTATCATTGGTCCTAAAACAAAGACATTAAACACAGGCCGTTTATGGATGCTGACATTACCCCGACACAGTATATCTCTGAAACTAAAGGTGAACTTTGTTGTTGATGAAATACTTCATGTTGGTGTTGAAATGGTGAAAGTGAAACACTGAGATGTGAAATTTTCACACCGTTCAGAGTGTATGATTCTAACACAGGTAGGGCTATTTCTTCATGGATTCTGGCACATTAACAAACATGCACATTGTACAACCTGCCCGAACTTGTTTAGACTTCGATATACTGGAAGTAACTACGTACATTTGCTATGAAAAGTAATTTCGCTTCAGGCATGTTTCGAACTGCTTTTTGTTATGCCAACTTCAGAGATTAAAAAAAATTATAATAATTTATTGAAAAGCAAACTAAATTCAGTATCAAAGTACATCACGTTCAAAAGCAAAGAAATAAATCAACTCACGCTGAACGTTTGAAATCCTCGATTTTGCCACCATAATACATTATATAGTCACTGACAAACTTCTTGTGTCTGTCAAACTGAAGATGACAAATCAAGGAGAGGTAGAACAACACTGCTGTATGTGATTTAGCATGCCGTTACAAAATTGGTGAGAGTCACACAAAAAAAGTAGTAAATGAACACTGGCTCTTGCTGCACAAAAGGCCTATCCTGGAGGCTGGGATCAGCCTACCCAGATCCAGAAGGGCTGGGGCCCTGCTTTTGGTCCCTACGAAACCCCCTTTTTTTCTATTAGTTTATCGATTACTGGGGAAAACTAATGCAGGGGAACACATGCTCAGGTACTTAGTATTGAACAATTTAGACCTATCCATAAAATTGTTTAATTGTGGCACTGCATGAAGAGGCATGCCAAAAACCCTGCCTTAGACCATTCGGCTTGTTTCGGATCAGTGTAATATGGGGGCCCTACTTTTATAGCAAACAAATTAGCGAATATAGTTCATCACGAGCACAAGCTGAGACAAGCTGGAGAGGGGGTTTGTAGGCTATGAACAGAACTCCTCAGAGCTGAACTAAACTGCTGCTAACAGCTTAGGCTACATCTGCACCAGCAGTAATGGCTAGGCAGCATATACATTCACATTCAGCGCTCACCGCTTTTCTGGCTCCTACCTGTCAATGCACATTCATTTTTAATGAAAACACTACTTTCATTGGTAGCGACTGTGATGTGAAGCCATTAACATGTAGCCTGCATACTGCCCGAGTCGCATGTTAGTAACGGTGGCGAGCAGCATGAATTATTACAGGGATGCCGATTAGCGATTCTACGGAGGGCTGGCTACCGCAGGCTAGATTTTCACTCTGCCTCAGAACTGTTTCACTGCAGTCAGAATTAGAATGAGAAGAAAACTCATCTGGTGGTTCTTGTGTAAATCAGTTTGTAATTAAAGGGAACTCTTACAATGCTCTGCTATACATTTATGCATAGCACTGCGCAACCAAGACAAAGTTTATCAGAGATCAAGACCCTGACCAAGCCCCCCCCCCCACACACACACATATACACACACACACACACACACACACACACACACACACACACACACACACACACAAGAAAGAACAGAAAACCATCTTTATGGGAGACTTCTGGTAAGAGAGATCATATCTTTCTTCATTGGAAGGATACGGCATTCATTGAAATCAAGTGATGGCGTCTGTTTCTGGCTTCTTCCCTATTAATAAAAAAAAACACACGTCATATTTAAATTATATTCCAGCGCTACTGCCTTTTGCGATCCTGACAGAGGAAAGTCACACCTGTCCCACTCCTGCGCAGCAACATTCTTGTGGGCCAGCTTAGAGTGTCTTCCTTTCTGGAAGGGCTTTTGTAGCAGCAGCTCGTCCGCGCCTTTCCTGTAATTCAACAGAAGAGAGAAAAAAGTTAAGCAAGCGACCAAGATCTGCATGCGAGTACTGCTGCGGAAAACTATTAATTGTCCAACCATGTAACACGGCACTAGGGCAGAATGGCTGTGCCAATAGTTAAAACCCAGCATTACAGCATCCTGCAGATTCAGCTGCGTTCATGTTTTGATAGTAGTGGGTAGCAATGGTGTGTAGTGGTGAAGGGACTGGAGGAACTTCAGCAATATATTTAACCTGAATTCCTTCAGTAAACATCCGACTATATACGTGGATAATGCGCAAAATGGTGGACTGTGCAAGTCTCCTTGTGGGAATCTGTAATCATGTAATGTAGTAATAATTTGATGATGCACACAGCAGTGTATTGTGCTGCAGGGAAATTGGTAAAGTGACGTCCGGGCTTCCCATCGAAAAACACATCCCGATACACAGTTAGGTCATACAGTACAACTGCGCCTGGAGTCATTTCTACTGCGTATATCGAGATTCCCCTAACAGGCTGAATGAGTACACATATTAATCTAGGGCTTCGAGTTACTCACTAGATCTGACTCTACAGGAGTCTCTCTGGACACCCTGGAGATTTCACAGCAGAACCAATCAAAGGCAGTGACTTGCTGCTACAGCTTCCCGCAGAGAGCCTCTAATAACATCACGCCATGCACCGTCTGAACAAATAATATCCCTGTGGGTTACGTAGATAAAACCCGGTGCCTGGCTCATCATCCTACCTTAGACACATCCTTTTATTCAATCCTCCAACAGGGATTCTAAAAGCAAACCAATTTACCAAACAGCAAATTTTCCAACTAATAAGATGCCAGCACCTGTTTGACGAACAAATCAATATAAACAAGAGTCATTCACCTTATTTACACAACATTTGTAATTGACCTGGTGATGGTTGATATAACATTATAATAGTAAGGCAAAAAAAAAAAAAAAAAAAAAGGTCAATGCTTGCTTAAACGTCTCTATCAAATTTAATGTGAGAGGTTCAACGTGCCGTGTCGTTTGAAGTACCTGCTTTCTCTATGGCGAGACTCTCCTCCCGGACTCCCATCGTCGCTGAAGTCAGAGTCGTACCCCCCGCCCCCATGCACCTGGAAGACATTTGTCTGCGTTAGATCGTTCTCCTCCGCGGAAAAACACGAAGACACACGTTTCCGGAATGAACCGCACGTGCGTTTATGTGCCAGAGAAGCACTAACGACGGACCAATCTATCACCGCTACTGAAGGAGGTATTTTGTATAATTTGTAAAGGTGTCTCTTTATTGTAATACGAAAATTTTCTCAGTAATTTCTCAGTAAATTTTCTCATCTTCTCAGTAATTTCATCATTAATATCAATCATCAGTGATCTTGAGTGAAGGAGCACGGTTAAACACGCTGTTGCTCTGTGTTGTGTATCATCTTGTATGTACTAAATGTATTTTTAAAAATGATACGAGAGAAATAAGGTTGTACTTAGTCATCTGCACACAGGTGACTCAGTGAGTGCTCAGCTTTTAAAATCCCTGCTTCAGCACACTCCTGGAAATGCAATACCACACCATCCAGGTTACAGTCATGCTAGCATTTCATAAATGTGAAGGTCAACTTGTCTGTGAAGGTTGACCAAGGATGAAGAACATCTAGCCTATACTCAACAGCCACTCTCAATAATCGGTTATAGATCACATGAAATGATTGCAGCAAAAACATTGACAATTATTATCAGTCATTTTTTAACCTTTCCAAATTCAGAGGAAGGCTGAAGAAACAAACAGCTCAAAAGACACGCAGACAAGATGCTCAAAATTGGCTTTTATATATTTATTATTTTTTTTACTTCAGGATGACGTCATAACTTACAAATATGTTTTGATGGTGATGATACTCATGACTGGAAATTAAACTCAACAACACTGCAACAACAATTACGTGTATGATTCTAAGATTAAAGATTATTGTTAAATGTCTTGCCTACTACCTGAAGAGGTAGTGGTGTAGAGTTCAGCGGTGTATACGCATGGACATAAAAGCACATGGCGAGATTCATTAAAATACTGTACTGTCGTTTGTTCACCCTCCTACTTCCATTCCCACTGCATGCAAGTCCCATTTACCCACCCCCTATGGTGATAGACTCCAAAACTGAATTAAATGGAGAATGCAAATATTACATCGGTAGCCTAATATGCACTTGTGACGCGTAGCCTAAAGGACACAATGCGCAATATAACGAAAAGAAAAATACAAGCATACAAGCGGCGGGTGGTATTGCCCGCTACCCATCACGTAGCATAGTTCACAAGCTTGCTAACGTTAGCTTTTGTGTTGTTACCTAGCTAGCTAGCGCAATGACGAAATGGACACACAGCTTCCAACTTGCTAGCTTGTGATCAACTATTAAAATGCAACAACACGCAGTACAGCGCATAATGCTTTTATAAACATTTCCGTAACACGAAAAACGACCTGCCGTTAGCTAGCTAGCTACCTTGACTAGATTCAGTCCACTGTTGTCCATAGCTCTGCTGCTCGTTGTTTTCATTAGCTGCGCGGTTTGATGACGTCAGAGGCGACAGAAAAGCGTGTAATTGCTGGTGTGCGAGCGCAACGTGCACGAATTTATTTGTGTATTTTTGGCGTCATGGTAAATAAATTAAATAATAAACATGAATGCAATAATCTATAACTTCAAGTTAATAGCCATAGTAGCTACCTGAGTTTCTATTTTGCATTTATAAATAAATTAAATACAGCGACAAAGCAATGCATGTATTTATTTTATCCTGGTATAGCTAAACACAACAGAGGCAAACTGATGTCTGTGCATAATGTAGGCTATATTGTATTTCCTTAATAAGGCCTGAGATCTTTCTTTCACTTAGCCTACTTTGAAATATAGCTATGCGAATTTATTGACCATAATTGTCTAATAGCCACACCTCTCAAACAAAATGCGTGAAAGACCCAGACAAAAGCTGAAATTGCAGAGATTCCTTTTTGCCAAAGCGGAACAACAGGTCATTTATTCTGTTAAGTAACTGAACTGGCCTTTAAAAGAGAGAAAAGGGTGGGTAGCCTAGTGGGGGCGTTATCCAGACTTTCCAGTAAAACAAAACTTCACTGTTTTACAGATTTTGATGGGGGTAAATCCCATGGAACACAACAAAGACGATTAGCACAATTTGCATTCTGTGTGGGGTAGGTAGTTAAAATGCGCAAATTTAGGATGTGCAACGACGAAATGTATCTTGTGGAATATAACTAAATATTTTGTATAGGCTAGGCTACATGAATTAAGATCACCATTTCAGATCAGAATTAATTAGTTTAATTTCCAGTGCATTTTAATCAAAACCATTTAATCTAAACTATTTTGCATCTCAAAGTAAATATTTTGAAATGTATAACAAACGAACACTTATTGGGAATAATTAAATAGGCTATAACATACAATAACATACACAAATAGGGGAGTTATCAGTAGGCTATGCGACTTGGTATAGCCTAACGCCCCGTGGAACTGCCTTTGAAAACCGCCCCTCATAAATATTTCCCCATACAGCTCATTCACGGGTTTCATTCTTTCCCACTTACATAAATTAAACTATTGGACAGGATCCATCAAATAAAAGGTAGCCTACATTTTCTTCAGGGTAGGCTATACAGACATTCTCCCAGGGTTCAGTCAACAAATGCGCAGATCATTGTTTTTAAAACGCTGTGCAGTCTGCAGGCTATGTCTAATGTAGCCTAATTTGAGGCAAAATATTATTCTGCTGAATAATTGATCTATTGGCGGGATTAAAAACTGGGGGCGTTTTCTTGACTAAAATCGGCTAACCACCTGCCTCTTTTGACAACAACAGCAAAAGCTATTCCCAAAAGACATTGACGAGGTTGGCTATTATTGGTTTTGATTGCACTCATCTTTTGGGTTTGCGGATTGTCCTCCTTGCCAAGCGTTTTCTGTCGCGACAGCGCCTTGCAGAACGGATCGTTTGGATCGACGCTTTGCTACAAGAGCTTCTGCTCAGTTCAATTCGCTCCACGGCAGCGGCAGACTCAAACGTATACAAGAAAATTAAATTAGAGAAACGGCTGATTTGGCCTAAAAGGCGACAAATCAGACAAACATTTGCGACAGAGAACAAAACGGTTCATGTGCAGTGGTATTCGACGCGCTGGCTGCAACCAGAGTGTGTCAAAAGGATGGAATATGTCAACAAAAGCGTCAAAAGATACACGTTCCTGTTTTGGATTGCCTATCTAGTGCTTCTTGTTGAGGGTAAGAGAGCGAAGCAACCCAGGTGCCCATCATCTTGTACGTGCACCAAAGATAATGCCCTGTGTGAAAACATAAGAACGGTTCCTCGCAGCTTTCCTTCAGATGTCGTCTCGCTGTAAGTGATTATTATGTTTTCTTACGTACGTGTGTAAATTAACAAATATCTGTAGGTTGTTTGGCAAAATACGTATGCATAGGCTACAGTTTGCCAAGATGACAAATTTGTAGCCTATGTATCTTGGTATTTAGGCTGTAGCATCATGTCCACTTCAAATCTTTACAATTTGTAGCCTATTTGAATATTTAAATGTAAATTTAAGTGATCATTTATGTGCTGTGGTGTTGAATGCTTTAAGTGTTGCAAGACCACAGTTGTGAATGCGGTTTTGTTGCTTGCTCACGGCAATGGTACTTTTCCCCCCCCTCCCCTTTAAAGATCTTTTGTGAAATCTGGGTTCAACGAAATTGCAGAATCAAGCTTCTCACACACTCCGGCCCTCCAGCTCCTGTGAGTTTCTTTTCATTGTATCGAAGATCGGGGCCTTTGTTACATTCATTAAAGACAGCAATTGCTCCGTTTTAAGATCGCCATATTTAAGTGGACAAAGGTTTGCACTGACAGGCTCAACATTGAGACCTGTGTGTGTGTGTGTGTGTGTGTGTGTGTGTGTGTGTGTGTGTGTGTGTGTGTGTGTGTGTGTGTGTGTGTGTGTGTGTTATAGTGGTCTCTGTCTTACGCTGCCTCTCATGAAGGGGGTGGGGGCTTCAAAAGCCACCAGAGCAGTGCATTTCATTAAATTACATGGAGGCATTTAATGTCTATTGTCTGACTTTTAAAATAGGCTATTTACAATGTATCACGTCCTGTTACAAAATAAACATAACATACCCTATAGGCTACATTATAAAATAACGGGTGTTTATGGGCCTACTTTTTATTTTCTTAACGCTTTAAATAGCAGGTGCAAATTAAATATTTGAGAGAATTGGTAAAATTCTGTGTCTGCCTATTGCTATACTACAATAAACGTTTATTTTATGTATTTGTTAGGCTTCTCGTTTTGCCTCTGCTATTAAATAAAATAACGTCCGTTCAGCCAGCTACATATAGCCTAATAATAAACTCAGACAACAAAAGAATAAAAGCCTTCGAGCCTATAGTCTTGTGTATGAAGCTTGCTTTGATGTGATTAGCCTACTTTTTACTACAACCAAGTGTTCTATGGCAAACATCAACAGACCTAACTTCGCGCAATAATTTGTCTTGTGTCCGTCCTAGAACATTTAAGGGAGTTTAAACGTGTGATAAATAGCTTACACGCTTTGTGATGCTGTGGTAAGACATTTTTACAATTGAGCAATTTTTAGCAAATCATAAAGGCAGGTGCAGTACTGTTCAGGATATGTTTACTGTTAATGTGTTAATCCAGTGGAGATGTTGGAAGAATTCAACAGATAAACAATTATTAATGCACAAGAGAGTGAATATTTAGTCTTATTTTGATTATGCCTGGTCATAGTCCACATTTTATCCTACTATTTTCAATAGAATGTCATGCTCTCAAATCTCCCATTGTTACATTGCAGTTCAATGGCAAATGGATACACATTGTATTTCCCAAACACTGCAGTGCAGTGCACATTCCATCTTGCTGCTTCCGTCTGCATTTTAAACTATCTCTTTTCTCCTTATAGCTTGTTCACAGCCAATACGTTTGATTCTATAAACGAAGATGCTTTCCTTGGTCTACCCCATCTGGAATATCTGTGAGACATTAATTTCTACATAAGTGATAAAGTAGATCAATTGTTTCAATAGTAAAATCTTACGTTGATAATTATTGCCTTTTGCAGGTTTATTGAGAACAACAAAATAAAGTCCATATCACCACATGCTTTCAGAGGGCTAAAATCCCTGATACATTTGTAAGTATTACTTCCGTTTTTTGCTAAATGTATAGTTCAAAAGTACAGACCCCCATTTGTTTTTCTACAGTCCCACTAGTTTCCCTGCTCTACTCATCAATATAAATACATTCATCCAATTACCGTACTGAATTATTCTGTAATGGCTCAAGTTGAAGAGTATCTGGCTATCTAGGTTCCACAGGCTCTGCTCCCTTTTCACTTAAAGCTTTTCGTTGAAATATTTGGGACCTATCCTGGTCGAATTAGGTGCTACTATTGCTTGTTATCCGCCCGTAATTTGACCTGTGGAACACCGAGAGGCCCACATGACTCATCCCTTGGCAGTACTGTAAGGGCAGTGAGTGCTATATGACAGATGGACAGTCTGTATTGTTACAAGGGCACCTACATTCCAGCCACTATGGAAATACTGTTTTAGAACTGTCCCATTATAATATGACAGATACACACATACCAGATAACATACCCTAAGCACTGCTCTCTTGACGGCTATAGCCTTTGCCAGGCGAATAAGTGAGTAGTACAGGCTTTATAAATGTGGAAATAAACTTAAATGTCAATGTCAAACATCTGCCTTTATCTTATAAAAAATAACCCTCACAGGTATATCATATACTCACAGGTATATTATATATAAGCATATAATGCTTTTAATGACCAGGACCAATCAAGTAATATTATATCTGTGCTTACATGCATATTATTATACTTCCATTCAAGTTCAAGTTCAAAGTCAAGTTTATTCAGATGTTTTCCCAGTGGTTATTTTAGTCTGAGAGCAGCCCTTAGAAATAGTTTTTTCAGGGTATATTATATTCTTGACTGTAAATTGATAGAAGTTTTCATCTCCAAAAACCATAATTTGAATACTGAATACAGAATATTGTCTGTGACCTTAAATGACCCTCACTAGCATCCAAAGCACAGTATTCTTGACAACAAATTGATTGTCACAATCTAGGATGTTTTCTTTGAAATGCCTACATCAACTTTACACTATGTAATTAATATATAGTTCGTATTGTGAAGACAAGGTTGGCTCACACATTTTTTATTAATTGTTTTGGTTTCAAGGCAATGCATTGAATCACTTTGTTCAAATAACTGAACAATTTTATCACTGTCATAAACAGTAAATTGGCAACTTCACATGTGAGGCTATTAACAAAAATTCAAAGACAGCTTCAACATATGAAAGGGACATTTAGGTAACACTTTACATTAAGTTGCACATATACCCGTGTAGTGAAATTGTAACTAATTGGGTAACAAGAGGTTATTACTGAGTAACTCCAACATAGGTAACATGGAACAGCAGTTAGAGGTATTCTTAATTACACATGTGAAACAAGGACATCCCTGTTACATCTCTCATGCTAAGATGAAATCATTCCTTATCATAAAGACAGGTTGTGAAATTGACATGCAAGGTTTATTTGTTGTGTACCATGAAGATGTGGCCTATGAGTGTAAATAAAATATTTCAAAATATTCACAAGTGTAATTAAGAACACCGCTAATATGTTACCTACGTTGGAGTTACTCAGTAATAACCTCTTGTTACCAAATTAGTTACAATTTAACTACACTGGTATAGGTGCAACTTAATGTAATGTGTTACCGACATTTATTACTGATTTTATACATAGTCTAACGCTTGTTTCTTTCTCACCTACCAGGAGCCTGGCCAACAATAACCTGCAGACACTACCCAAAGATGTTTTCAAGGGCATGGATGCTTTAACAAAAGTGTAGGTTTCTTTTTCCCCCCTTTATTTGCATCATTATCTTTAATCTATTTTATCATATATATATATATATATATATATAAGGAATAAACTGTGACAAGCTGTGCCATGATTCTCATGATACAGCCTATACATCAAGCATAAATATCCATATATAACCAAGGTATGACTGAATATGCCACACTACATATAAAAAATGCCCTTATTCTGTTTCAAGAATCTGCAGTTAATTTAAAAATATTTTTCAAATAAACATTTAACATTGCATTTTGTTACCATGCGCCATATGGGAACTATCCTCCTTCGCTTGTATGTCCTCAATATAGGATGGCTATTATAGGATGGATGTGTTTATCATTTATCCAGGGATCTCAGAGGAAACATTTTCAAGTGTGACTGCAAACTGAAGTGGCTGGTGGATTGGATGTATAACACTAATGCGACTGTGGATCAGATTGACTGCAACGGGCCTCCACTATATCAAGGGAAGAAAATCAATGACCTTGTGCCACAGTCTTTTGACTGCATAACAACAGGTAATTCCAAAGTGCTCATTTATAATTTGTAAAAAAAATAAAATAAAAAATGAAGCTGGCCGTAGCAATTATTTCCAATTTAACTGGATTGCAAATGATGTTGGACTGCGCATTGTCAAGTTCAAAGTTTAAACTGTATGCACCAGAATATCAAAATATAATAAACAGTAATACAATATAAGCCTTCCTGATTAATTGAATCCTGTTTATTTTGAGGAGACTCACTATATTTAAATTTTTCTCTCTACAGAATTTGCTGCATATCAATCCCTAAAATTTGAGTCAATTTCTGTGGAGTCTTTTTCTTTTGGCAATGATCAATATATCGTGTTTGCCCAGCCCTTTGTTGGAACCTGCAGCTTCCTGGAATGGGATCATGTTGAAATGGTCTTCCGAAATTATGACAACATTGACAGTGAGTGACATCACTAAAGTGACTGAATGGTTGAAAATAAGACAGTTGCAGTTATTGGCTGCGACCACTAGATGGTGGCACATAGTTAGGAGGTATTTACTGAGGAAATACCTTTTACTGAGGAGGTAAATGTTAACAAAGAAATTAGCAAACTTGGGAAAAATAGCTCAAATTAGTTTCAGTAATGCTTTATGTATTTGAACAATTTTAACAACAGGTGAAAGTTCTTACTAATGAAATTATTTCCGTCACCATTTGACAAATGTAGTCCTACACGTTCTGTTGCATGAATTCCTTAACCTCAATTGTTTTCCTTGTGTGTTGCTTCATTCTCACAGGCACATCCACCGTCGTTTGCAAACCCTTGGTTATTGACAACCAGCTGTTCATTATAGTCGCCCAGCTCTTTGGTGGCTCTCACATCTACAAGCGGGACACGTCGGCGAACAAGTTCATCAAGATCCAGGACATCGACATCCTGAAAATACGGAAGCCCAACGACGTGGAGATTTTCCGCATCGACGGAGAGTCCTTCTTCGTCATCGCCGACAGCTCCAAGGCGGGCTCGACGACCGTGTACAAGTGGAACGGCAACGGCTTCTACTCGCACCAGTCCCTCCACCCGTGGTACCGCGACACGGACGTGGAGTACCTGGAGATCGCGAACAAGCCCAACCTCATCCTGTCGAGCAGCTCCCAGCGGCCCGTCGTCTACCAGTGGAGCAAGAGCCAGAAGCTGTTCGACCGGCGCACGGACATCCCGGAGATGGAGGACGTGTACGCCGTCAAGCACTTCAGAGCCAAGGCCGAGCTGTACATCTGCATGACCCGGTTCATCGGCGACTCCAAGGTGATGAGGTGGGACGGCACCATGTTCACCGAGATGCAGACCGTGCCCTCACGCGGCTCCATGGTGTTCCAGCCTTTCGCCGTCGACAGCTGGCAGTACGCCATCCTCGGAAGCGACTACTCCCTGACGCAGGTCTACCGCTGGGATGCCAAAAAAACCCAGTTCGTCCACTTCCAGGAGCTGAACATCCAGGCGCCGAGGGCCTTCTCCCTCGTTTCCATTGACAACCGTGAGTTCTTGCTTGCTTCCAGTTTTAAAGGGAAAACTCAGATCTATGAACATCTTATGATCGACTTGAGCAATTGATACATTGTGGACAAGGCATGTGTTGAAACTGGGACGGATTTGGACTTGTTGTCAGACTATATGCATGATAAAGCCCATTAATAATACTTCCAGATGAATGCCTTGCTAGAAATATCCATCTTTTCCTTTTTTGTCATCTTCTACTCCAGCGCTTTTTGAAATGTTCTTTTTTTTTTTTAAAAGCCATTGTTAACGTATTTCCTGCAACTACAAGCCGTGCACACATCTGTGCAATCACATCTGTTATTGACAGGGCGGAAACATAATAAAATGTACTTTTTAATCTATTTATTAACATGTTTGGAAGCAGAAAACAGCCAAATAAAATGTTTACATTTTTCTGTCTTTACAGCTGTGAGAAAAATATTTATAAATGATGCTTTTGTAAATAAAAGAGGGACCATGCCAGAGAGAAATCGTTCATACGGAGATTGATTCAATTTTAATTCACCTAAAATATTTGTAATTTAATAATTTAACATGTTGCAGTGCAAAATTAGATGTGGTTGTTAGTGTGTATGTGGGGAGGGCGGGGGTGGGGGAAATAGGCGAGTTTTATTTTTATTGTTGCTTGTTTGTATTAACTATAGTAGCTACTAATAAAGAAACTTCAATATAAGAACTGGTTCTGTAGTTTTTGTTTAACGACTAAAAGAAAACGAGGAGCAATGTTAATGGATTGGATAATTGCATAATTTAGCCTATACATAATCTGTAAATCTAGGCTATAAGAAGATGAATATGCGAACTACCCCTATCAGTAATGCCGTTACGCGGACAAATAACAGAACATTAATAAATTTGTTAACATTTTTATTGTAATACAGATGTAGCTATAATGTTGAATTAAACTAAAATGATATTTATTCTGGGATCTCACTAACCTTCAATAAGTGAATTGTACCTTTATTCGAATGTTGCAATTGTATCCATTAAAACCCCAAAATAGCCACAGTATGCGGTTACTTCATAAATAAACGTTTCTCCCGTTTATAGCAACGAGGTTATAGCTAAATGTGAATTTTGTGTTACAATGTGAATATGCTGTCTACAATTATCACACTTGTTGATCATTCAAAGTAACAACTTTGTGCAACGTTATGGTTGTCCAGCCTTCGATGACCACAGTTTGCATAAACGTTGCTCGCGTTTCCCCCTAGCGATGAAGGCAGGCAACAGCGTTAGTGTACTCTAAACTATGTACGAAGGTTACTTATTAAACTTCATTCACTCTTCAGGGAACTGTGAAGGAGAGCTCCTCCACAAAGCATGCTCACCTGTTGCATCTGAAAATGGGTGATTTCAGCGACAGGACAGCCGCCGTAGATGACAATGACGGTGTTATATCGGTTGTCCCTCGAAGAGAGGAAGACGTCAGACTCGAGGTTTTGAACATAGTTGACGGTGGTGATTATGATGATGACTTACGAATAACTGAGAGGCTTCATCTACAGAGTACGGATAACTGTCATGTACCTGACGATGGAGGCGATTCAAGGATGCTGCGGATCACCAGAAAACCTAACCCCGATCCCCAAAAAGGACTGTGTTTGGCCATGTGTTGCGGAAAAAGTAATCCCAACACTGCGGCCACTGGGGCAACCTCATTGGCGAAAGGTACGGTAAAAAACCCCTACTCAGAGCTACTTCCCGTTTATTGCTAATGCTATTTCTGTATATATTGTCACCACATGTAAACTACTAGCAGACGCAGATAAATTAGTTCGCAAGCTCTTATTTAGTCACGCACCAACCATGATGCTTTATAGGAACGTTATTGATAAACTTCAGAAGCTGTTTAACAAGTCGGTGCCACCGTGCCAGTGACCTTTTTGCCAGTCATGTTATGTAAGTGGCGTAATCACGAGCGTTTACGGGAACATCGCTGATAATTACTTAGATCACGAATACTTATATTCTTCTCGGACCCAATGAACACAGTGAAATAAAAAAAGCTTAATTGAAAAAAAAGTGTGATTTCATGAAATGCATCCGCTAATATTAATAGTAGCCTATTAATTTGATCACCTTGAGCAGGTCGACGTGATACCCTGTAGCTTACGTTGCATGACTCCGCATTTTATCATTTTCACCAGTTGCTCATTCATTTGCGTAAGGTGAAATAAAAGTTGATATACGTGTAGAAATACAATGTAGACTTAATTATTATATCCACAGACATTTATGGATACATATAATAATAATAATAATTATTATTATTATTATTATTATTATTTTAGTATATTATTATTATTATTATTATTATTATTATTATTTTAGTATCTATAAACTGTGATGAGAGCTCAGGAATACAAGGAAAAAAACCCGCTGTTATGACTATTGACAACTCAAGAAAAATTATATAGCCTACCCTATATGCCCTGGCTATAACCTTTCCGATGTTGACATCATCATGACCTAAGTAGTTGTTGTGTAGAATTGAAATTCTGAGTAATTTAATGACCCCAGAGTTATATAGGCCTAAAAAGAGCACTTACCTCACCCCAATGACCCAATAATGTCAATTAAAATAGTTTTTAAATCTTGCTGAACCACCCACCCCAACAATATAATAAAACACATCAAAATTATAATTATGGCTGGATGAAAGTGCCACAATACAAAATGGAATACCAAAAGTCATACAATATTATTATTATTATCACAATCCGCACCATATTAAATTTACTATTGCGGTAAGCAGCCAAAAAATTAAAATAAGTATTCTATTGTTCACTCAAAATTGTGTATATTGTTCAGCCAGTTTTAAGTTAACCATGAACAGTGTTGCGTGAACTGAAACATACAGACTACAGTGACTTTGAAAGATCGGTTGTTTAGTGGGAGCTTCAGTCACCGAGGCAGCTTGACTTGCTGATTTTTTCATGAGCAATGGTGTTCAGAGTGAAGTCAGTATGGAAGCCTAAAGGAAAGACATCATTAGCAAAGGGTTACAGTAGGTGGAAGAGCATACTCCAGGATCGGGATGTTCATGCATTATTTACGTGCAAAGATGTTAAGTGCAAGTATAAATTTCAGCCTGGGCAAAAGTAGTGAGTTTATACAAAGCTGGTGGAAGTCCAACACCCTGTTTGACTTGACACTGGTGTTTTTTGCTCACTAACTACACACACACACACACACACACACACACACACACACACACACACACACACACACACACACACACACACACACACACACACACACACACACACACACACACACACACACACTCAAATATATGTAGGCCTACCCTACCTTACAGAAATCAAATATATTGCACTATATTGTAAGTGTGTAAATACACTTCTTGGAAACTACATCTCACACCAGTGTAATATATTGCTATAACTTAGAGGAGTGTTGCAGTTACATAGCTAATTTATTTAATTCAAATAAATTCAGTTTCCATAGGGGCATTTCCATATGGAAACTCACTGTCTTTTTATATTTCAGCTCCAGAAAAGAAACCAGCGTGCGCCGGCCTGGGCCTGGTATACGCTCTACTGGCATCGCTTTTCTTTTCCGTTTTGGCTCTTCTTGTGAAGAAAATAGAGGGGGTACATGCTGTGGAAATAAGTGCAATACGCTGCTTCTTCCAGATGGTCTTTGTACTACCTGCGTTGATTTATCATCAGTAAGTTTCCAACATCTTTCTTCAGTTCTTTTCATTATCTAAAGTTCACTGCTGTCCAGGAGTGAAGGGAACTGTAGTGTTAAATAGACCTGGGGAAAGTACAAACACAAACGGTTCTCAAAGGTGCATTGTTCCTCCTTGCCAGTGTTAATATTGATTTCCCCCCCCCCCCTGTGTATAAAAGGTGCCCTTTGTGCTTAATTCCACATTTTGTAAAAACAATTTTACTCACAGAACTGGGTTCCTTGGACCAAGAGACCAGCGGATCTTTCTGTTTTTGAGAGGGCTCCTGGGGTCAAACGCCATGATCCTCTTGTACTACGCCGTGCAGCAGATGCCCCTGGCTGACGCCACGGTAATCGTGTTCAGCAACCCGGTGTTCACCTCCTTGCTGGCGTGGATATTCCTCAAGGAGAAGTGCACCCTGTGGGACTTCCTGTTCACCCTTTTCACACTGACGGGCGTCGTACTGATCGCCAGACCTCCGTTCCTGTTCGGTTCCCGGATCTCTGGGATAGAGGGCGACTACACCAACCACGTCAAGGGCACCGTCGCGGCGTGCGCCGCGGCCTTCTGCGCCGCCAGCACCATGGTCGTGCTCCGCAAGATGGGCAAGAGCGTCCACTACTACCTGTCCGTGTGGTACTACGCGGTCATGGGCCTCATCGAGTCCGTCGTCGCCCTGCTCATCATCGGCGAGTGGACTGTTCCCTTCTGCGGCTGGGACAGGTCGTTCCTCATGCTGATAGGGGCCCTGGGAATCGCCGGGCAGACGTTTCTCACGAAAGCGCTTCAGCTGGAGAAGGCGGGGCCCGTCGCCTTGATGCGGACCATGGACGTGGTGCTGGCATTCATGCTGCAGTTCCTCTTCCTCAGCCAAAAACCAACGTGGTGGAGCCTTGGAGGGGCCCTGTGCATCATTGTCAGCACAAGTGGAGTGGCCCTGAGGAAATGGTACAACAGCGCCAGAAAGAACAGACGGAACGGGCGCAATCACACATAAGAGAAACCTTTTAATCAAACACGTCGACACTCGCGCGGTACCAAATCAACGGCCCTGGAAAGGCCAGCATTTTAATATCCATCACATATGTACTTTATATGACGTAGAATTAAGTTTTGATACTGGCAACCAAAGAAACAACATGTAGTAACAATACTACTGGAAGTGTAATGATAAAATAAGTGCCTATTTCCATGGAAACGCATAGTATTCTGAAGTGCTGAGTTACACTGTAGGATTAATGTTTAATTGAACTTTACTGTATTACACTGACCAACGTGCCAGAGGAGCTTTAGCATTTCAACTGGGATTTATGCATATTATAGTGGGCTGAAGGTCAACACAGGGTATCCTGTCGAGCTAAAAGAAATCACCAAGATTAAGAACTAGGCCTGTTCATTTCATTTAAAGTGTTCATTTCATTTAGTTTGTGTTGTGTGGACAACGCAAGGTTCGGGTTTTTGTTTTTTCAGTAGTTTCCAAAAGAAGCTTGATTTATTTCTATTTCAGTTGTTGAGCAGAGGAAATTCTCTCCTTATAATGACCAAACACGACCAGGTAGATCCAAGAAGAAAAGGATTTATTTCTCTGCAGAAAGAGTCCAGTACTTGCACACACAAGGTGGTCAAGCATGAACTGAAGAGACGGAGGCAGTCTCCGCCATATTTAATCAAACTAATACATAGATTATCTTACTTCTGATTGGTGCATAGTTAATACATAGGCACAGAGTGGAATATAACGACATACATAATTCTATCGCTGATTGGTACATGGTTACACATTAGCATATAGTAAAATATACAAAGTCAATGATTGGTTAGATCATGCATATTGAATGAGCGCACAGTGACCCCTAGCCCTTAACGTCACACAAACAGTTTTCAATAACTCGTCGTCTTGTTTTCAGGAGTGTCTCTTCTGGCTCTCTAGCGATATGATGGCCTTGCGCCTACAATCATACCTTTCAATTGGTATGATTGTACAATGAATATACATGTATAGAGATCGTTTCTCTATTACTGTGATTATACTAGTGTGAAAACATCCTTCTGAAAACACCCTTCTCTTCACAGTACATTATATTTTGAAAACATAGGGAGGGTGCAGCGTATACATTTCACACAAGTGTGTAGAAACCATTTTCATATTCCATTAAATTTTCATTTCAAGAGAACAGTCAAAGCTTCAAAATGTGCAGCAAACCTTTGACATTGTTGCCACAGGTTTGCGGCAAGCTCATATTTTCACATGCAAATTAACTTTGTGGGAACTGCCATTCACTTCTGGCAACGTTTTTAGTTCACCACTACTGGCAAACCTCTGGCAACATTTTGTGGTAAACAATTTAGCTTGTGGCAAATGCGCTACATATTAGCTGCAAGTTTGCAGCAAACTATCCAGTTTTGTGAGGGATATCCAGTATTTTTTATGTTTATATGGGTATAACATATTTAACAGTACAGTGCCTGATGTTTTATTTGATATACGTAAGTACACTGTACTCCATTCTCATTTTCTGTTAGGAAAAACTGTAATTAAGCATAATTGCACTAAGTAAAGCTATCTTTTATGTTCTCTTTTTGTAGTTGTTGGTTGTTGTTTAGTTTCTCACACGTCCCGTGTAAATCGATTTTTCTTCACAGGAACGCGTTTGTGCACTCCACGTCTCCAAGTTTAAAATATCATCTTACAGAATATTGTTTCTTGGTGGCATTGGGGATCTCTCAATAGTTTTTTCTTTGTTTTTGTCTGTTTTCTTATTTATTTTATTTATTACTTCTTCTATTAACAGTTTTAGCTCCCAGTGTGGGAATCTGCGATGGTCTTTTACCTTAAATATGTACTGTACAGGATGGATTATAAAATTGGTCAGTTTTTTATTATACAGACAATGTGCTTCATAACTTCATAACTGTCTTGCAATGACTACGATACAATCTTTAGGCTTTAATTTAAGAGCAATATATTAGTCAATAGTATGATTTGTCATATTACCTCTTGCCAATGATTTGCTTAGGCGTTACATATTGCGTGGGCAATATGTAACCATTTCTTTAAAAGAGCTTTTTAAAAGTCAGTAAACAGAGTAAACAATTATGTACAAGTAGATTTTACAGGATTTATGTCCTTCAGAATATGTATACATATAATTATTTCTAAAAGAAAAGAGTGGATACAGATGTTTAATCAACTGAAATAGGCTATATCTCACAACTGTGGGGAAGGTGTCCATACCCTTTAAAAAATATATTTATAATGTGTTAATGTGCATTTAAGTTCTCTCTTGATAAATGATTATACGTTTGTTACAGAAATATAAATCCATCCATTATTTTGGCATCCATATAGTTAATTTCACAATTATTGGGAATGTGTGGTTTTTGTAAGCATAATTCTGCAATTATTTGTGCTGTAAAATAAGATTTATTTTGGATTCAAAGAAATTTCATAAAGAGACAAAGATAATTGTGTATTTTCTTTATGATGTCTAATCCTCAACATTAAATATGTTCAATACCACAATGTCACTCAATACTACAATTTTCGTCACCATCGTCCTTGTCATCACAGTTATCCTTTGATGATGTTCAGGATGATAACTGTTGCCTTAATTTTATATCTGAAATTATTATTACTATTATTATTATTACTATTATTACTATAATAATAATTATTATCATTATTGTTATTAGTAGTAATATTAATATACAGATGATGTGGACTGATAGTTGTGGTGGTCTTGATAAAGATGTTTGTTTAAGGTTAAAGGTTGAAGGTAGTCCCACCCTCTGAACTTTGTCCCCCTGTCGCAGAGCTGTGCTCTGTAAGGCACACATATTCACTGTAATCTGCCTACAGTCATGAATAGATTGTGATTGTGATTGTGTATGGGCTCCTAACTAACAATCCAGCTGACGTTAAGTAAATAAAAATAGGAACTTCATGTACGGGAGAAAATGCAGGGTTTGATGTAGAAATCCCTGATGGAGTTTGTTAAGCCTTATCGTGTTTTTACTGTGTAAGCTACTTTTCAGAGAAAAAGGTCGATCAGACTCAGAGGCGAAAAGTGAATGACGCTGACACAGTAGAAAGAGAAAATGCAGTGAAACTGGCTTGGTGCATGCAGTGATGGTGAAAGCATTCAGGCCTAATGCCCAGTGGTGTATTGGTGCCTGGAGAAGTGGGTATACTCTAATTTAACAAATGAATGACGACTAATTGATACGTGCACCAGTGGGGATTAAGTGAGCATACTCTGTGCCCACTAAGAAAGAAGTGGGTATACCCTCCACTACACTACTGCTAACGCCTAATATTTACATTGTTCAAAATATACCTGTTTATTAATTATTGTTATAGACTATTACAGACTGACATGCATAATGCTGCTTCTTACTTTGGTGTTTGGAGAATTACGTTACTACGTTTAGTAAAAACTACATTTGAAAAACAAAATGTAAAAACTACATTTTGGGATTTATTTTGGGTTTATGTGCCCATTCATTTTTTTTTGACATAAATGGTAAATATTTAAATAGCTTAAAGATGAACATACAGTGCTGTTTTCAAGCAGGAACCCCAGCCATAACAGAGCTACACCACTTCATCCTCATTGGAATGTAAATCTTTCCAATGGCACGGAGTGCAATTCTGCAGTACAACCCACGAGCTTGAATAAATTATATCAAAGGGGAAAAATGTGCCTGTTGTTGAACTACAGGAGTTAAAACAGATTAACGATGTGGC
Source organism: Synaphobranchus kaupii (assembly GCA_029718625.1). Lineage (NCBI taxonomy): Eukaryota > Metazoa > Chordata > Actinopteri > Anguilliformes > Synaphobranchidae > Synaphobranchus > Synaphobranchus kaupii. The sequence goes on along the minus strand of CM056379.1, from coordinate 103,507,340 downwards.
TAGTGACAGGTGTTTTGTTTTCCACAAAAACCCTTGAGTCATGTGGTCATATGCTAGTGTTTTAGAGACATTGTGCCATTGTAAGAGGCCATTGTCTTTTTTTTGTTGCTTGTTGTGTGCATGAATGCATATCCCCCAAAAATGGGGGGACTCTGTGTAAAAAGTGCTGTAATCCGTACACAGTGAAAGATACAGACGGGTGACAAATTAAAGGAAAAAGCAACATAAATTGTCCATAAAGTTGAGCCACCACGAGCCGCCAGAACAGCTTCAGTGCGCCTTGGCATAGATTCTACCTCTCATCTAGCATAGATTCTAGTCTCTGGAACTCTACTGGAGGGATGGAACACCATTCTTCCTAAAGTTATTCCCTCATTTGGTGTATTGATGATGGTGGTGGAGAGCGCTGTCTAACAACGTCGGTCCAAAATCTCCCACAGGTGTTCAATTGGGTTGACTGGGAAGGCCATACCATGATTCACATCACTTTCATACTGGGTATAAAAGGATATCAAAAGACTTGTGATATGTTTTTCTCAGGTACAAGTGATACTATAACCTCACTGCATTTGAATGGATCTCTATGGGAATCGGGGGGTTAAACTAGATTAAGCTATAAATTACACGGGAATAGTATGGAACCCATGGTTGGCTAAATGGCTGTAAGTCATAAAGGGTCTGATGTCTCAAACGAGCCTCAAACCATCACTCTGCTGCCAGATATGCAGTAGATATGGATGGATCACTTGAAGGGTTGTTTCTCCTGACTTATTTTTCCATAGAGTTCAATAGGAAAATGAGTCAGAAAAACAACCCGTAAAGTGATCCATCCATATCTGCTGCATATCTGGCAGCAGAACGTGTTGCAGGCATCAAACACGGAATTAGCGTATATTTACAAAACTCAAAAGTTAATAAGGTAAAACTTTAAATATATTTTCTTTGTACTGTTTTCAATTACATATATGTAAAAGAGAATTTACAAATCACTGCTTTCTGCTTTTATGTGCATTTTACATACTGTCCCAACTTTTTTGGGAGACGTCCTTTTTTCCTTACACAGATCACCCGATATGGATGCAAATACCCTCAAATGAAAGCTGACCGTCTGCACTTTAACCTCACATTCATTGCTCATTTCAAAACCAATGTGCTTGTGTACAGAGCCAATATATTATGCATACAGTGGGCTCCAAAAGTCTGAGGACACTACCAAGGTCTGTTTGTTTTCAAACATCTGCTGTGTTGGTGTGGTTGCTTTAGGTCTGCCTGATCTTGCTTTGGATGAAAGTGACTGTTTCTGAAAATCTCTATAATGTATATTGCCCTTCCCCCGTAGAACCTTTCAATTGAGCTGCAATTTGGTGCTGGGACAGCCCTTCATCATCCGAAACACACTTCAAAGCTTTGCCAGGGCTATTTGAAGTCTAAGGAAGAGCAAAGAGTGTTAACTTATATGGCTTTCCCTCCACAGTCACCAGAATGGCAGATATACCAAATATTGTGAATTTTTGACTTTCTGTTAATATTAGCAAAATGTTTTGACTTGTGTTCGTAGAAGATTATGTAACCTTGCTTCAGATATATGAATTTAGTAAAATTTTTGCGTTCGTTTTTGATGAATGATGAAAACAAACAGATCTTGGTAGTGTCTTCAGACATTTGGACCCCACTGTGTGTGTGTGTGTGTGTGTGTGTGTGTGTGTGTGTGTGTGTGTGTGTGTGTGTGTGTGTGCCTGCGTGCATGTGTTTGTGTTTGCTCTGCAGCAGAATTGAGTCCGAAGGAACAAGGCGTGTGATTCATCATTATAACAAACTACAACAGAGATTACCCAAACAAAAGTTCAATCAATTAAATCTTACACAGTATCGGTATATTGGTATCAGTAATAAATACAACATCCTGGTGTTGTTTGATTCCAGTAAAATGCTAATAATGCCATACTTTTTTTCATTATTTGCAATGTGTAGGGCATGGCTGCCCAACCCTGTTCCTGGAGATATACCTTCGTGTTGGTCTTCATTCAACCCTAATTTGGCAGATTGGTAGATCTCCAGGAATAGGGTTGGGCAGCCCTGGTGTAGGGTAATTAAAAATGTCCTATTAAGAGATGCAATGGCTACATGACTCCAGAAGAGGGCGAGAATGGCCTGTAAATACATCATGATTTACAGCGATACAAGGTAAGTTACATTACAGGTATTTAGCAGACGCTCTTATCCAGAGCGACTTACACAGCATTTGCATGGTATCCATTTCTACAGCTGGATATATACTGAAGCAATGCAGGTGAAGTACCTTGCTCAGGGGTACAACGACAGTGTCCTAGGTTGATGTACTTTTCCAAGAACTTCATTGTGTCCTTAAAATGACCATGTTCATCGGTCTGCTGCTAAAGAAAATAGTGCAAATTGCTGATTCATCAAATGGGATGCTGTGTTATTTCCGTCAGGAAGTTTCCGCAGACCTCCCATCCCATAGAGCAGGGGGTCTTCAACCTTGTCCCGCAAGGGCCGGTGTGGGCGCAGGCTTTTGTTCCAACCAAGCAGTTACACACCTGATTCTACTTATCAATCACTAGAGTCTTTGCTAAGTACCTTGATTAGTAGAATGAGGTGTGTAACTGCTTGGTTGGAATAAAAGCCCGCGCCCACACCGGCCCTTGCGGGATAAGGTTGAAGACCCCCCCCTGCCATAGAGGTTAATGTATGTCATATGACATATTATCCCATCCTTGCCTAAAAGAGGCTGGGGGGTGAAATACTATTTTGCCACTATAGACTGTAGGTTTTCAAATCTGAAATAAAGGCAATATAAAATATCTCAATCCAAAATATTTTAAATTGGGCATTGACGTGCCACAAAAAAAAGAGAAAAAACTGGACAAATGTGGACAACTGTATCCCCCCCCGCTCATTTGACAAGTTCTCCCTGGCCAAGCCCTGTGGTTTAATTTGTAAATGGCAAGTTGGGAATTGTGGTTCCCAACACATTGCTGTCGGATTACATGGCAGTCAGATGGGGCGGAGGGATTGAGCATTCCTTCTGGATGGCATAAGAGCTCCCTCCTGGAGGGAGAATGGAATTGGAAAATAATTGCAAATCTTCCCGAGCGACTCGCATATCTGGCCATCGTTCAGCAGGTATTGGCAGGCATCCTCTGTGAGGCCGTGGTTCGCACGCGCTCTCCAGCACCAACAAAACGCAAGACTGCCTCACTACATGGCATGGTGGGGACGCCAAGGGGGGCTTCCAGTGACACACTACAGTAAATGTTCGCAGGGAGTCCTGGGGGCTATACTACGAAGCAGGATTACTGAGTTAGCTGGATAACTGCACTGAGTAAAACCCGGAACAGCACTTCTTACTTCAGTCCATGTTCCAGATTTGGGAGGGTTCAGGGTTTTACTTAGTGCAGTTATCCAGCTAACTCGATAATCCTGCTTCATAGTATACCCCCCTGCACAAGGAAATTAAATGACAACAAGAAGGAAACAAATGAAACTAATATACCTATTAGTTTTTTTTAACGATTATTGAAGCCACACTTACTGACAACCTGCACATTGTTAAGCAAGCATTATGGGAAATAAACAGCTATCCGATTGAGCAATAGATAAGAATGCCGTGCAGCAAAGTTTGCATACTTTTTCAGGAAATGCAATGAGATGATCAATTCAACCGGAATGGTCTAAAGTTATTTTACCGGTGTTGCATTGTGTTTCACACTCAATCGATACCATAACTGGAATGCAAGAATGCAAGGACATACAAAATAATTGTTTAAGACTTCCCAAAACCTCATAAAACAAACAGATATGTGAAATTGACTTGGGAAATTAAATAAATAAATACATAATATGAGAAGAAGAAGAAGTTTATTGCATGTACAGTATATAGCACATATCATCTCATGATCTCAAAGTGCTTCACAGTGAAGGAGGTACTTACCTCAACCACCAGCAAATGGGAGGCATTTTGTACAAGAACACTCACCACACATTAACGTAGGTGAAGAGGCAGGTAGGTGATTGAGCCACATAAACTGGGGGATGATTAGATGGCCAGGTTGAGAAAGCCAGTTCAGGAATTTTACCAAACCACCAGGAAACCCTGTACTCTTTGTGATAAGTGGCATGAAATATTTAATGACCACATTGTGTCAGAACCTTGGTTTAACATCCCATCCAAAAGGGACTGACTGCTACTGCACAGCGTAGGCTACCTGTCACTGCTTTATGGTAGTGGGATTCGTTCGGTTCAAAGGGAAGACTGCCCCCTACTGGACCACAAACATAATTTCCAGCATTAACTTAATTTTCAAGGTTTCAAATAACCAGTCCGACACCTGCTTTAGCGTCTGACATTTGAAAGAAGCAGGGTAGCCTATCTGGTGGTATGGCTGCTAGCCATAGTGTAAAAAAAAAAATATATATATATTTCACTGTGTGGATTTGGTATGGAAATATGGGATGCAGGCCATTATTGATTGATCTAAGATTAATTTTTTCTTTGCACGTGATAACAGAAGTAAACAAGTAAATAGATAAATAAATAAAAACATCTCCCCATACACATTCATGGTCTCTCAGACCAGACCCAAAATGTAGTCGTCAAAATGAACATTTCTACGTCATCTTCCTACATATTCCAATATCCTGTCACCAGCTGGTTCTTCATCCCTTCAGTTATATTGCTAATATAGATGTGCTGTAGGCTGCACATCAGTGGCTGTAGCTAATGAGATTTTGATACCCGTGTGGAAACAGCCTAAAGTAGGCTACCAGAGCGTATAGCATACACGTAATTTACCTATGAAAAGACATGAAACGTTGCGTAGGCTAGAAAAAAAATAGAGAAAAAATATGTTCATATCTCATATAACATCCATCTGTGCATGATTTTCGACTGTAGCCTAACGATCAGACCGATATTGCTGAACTCCAGAAAACAGTTGAAATCGGCGCCTTTGTTTTCAGGGTAGTAGCCTGCCATCGTTTTCAGTAAGAGTATAAAAACACATTTAAGGCTACGGTATATAGCGTAGCTCCTGGCAGTCATACAAACGAAAAGAATCTTGACGAACTACTACAATGTGTGTGTATGTATGTGTGAGAGACAAGCCCTGGTTCGGGCTTGAGCACACACACAGTTAGCTCAGACATTCCAATGGTGTGACACACAAACCCTCCCTTTATCTGCTTATCGCGGTGCAGTGGCGCTAACTATTGTCTTCATTCAAAGCGTCGGTTGGGAGAATCTCACTTCGCTGCTAATACTGAATGATGATTTTGAAAATTCAATAGATTTTCTCTTCGAAACGCGAACGTTTAAAGTAAAAGTGAAGAGCGCACATGGACACATAAATGAGATGTTGACGCTAAATTGCAAACGTAGTCGGCTTTGCATTGACAATGCGGTAAGTGAGATGAACTTAATATTGTCTGTTAGCACGCACAAACACGTGCATTCTGAAACGGTATATATTGCTTGCTTTGATTTCAAGAGGTTTTTTAGCAAATACTAACAAGCACTAGCCTACTATACTTTGGATGAGAAAGTAAGCACTGAGCGTTGGAAAGTTAAGCTATGTTTCGTTACGTGTGCAGTTATTAACATCAGTATAAGATCCGTAGCTTACTAGCCAGTGATTCGGGTGTTTGTGCCAAAAGTTACATTTAGCAAAACCATCAATCATACGTACATTGCCATAACCAGACTATGGTTAATTTAGTAGCAAAAACGTAGTGACAACGGAATGGTTCATGCATTAGGCTGCACTTTATAGCCTACATAAACGTTACTGGCTGTAGGGCTTTCACTCGAGGTAACCTGCTGTCAAGGTTTTCACTGGTGCAAACATTGGAAAAGTTACACTGTATATCAGGCCTACGGCGGATTCACACCTATGATTCACACACACATCTTCTACAAAACAATGGTCTTCTTTCACCAGGAAGAAAAGTAAAATGTTTGCAGGTAAGCAGTGTTTCCGTCTTATGCAAATCCCCGAGGATTAACCTTTAACCCCAATGTGACGCTTAATTGTAACAAAAAATTATAATAATAAAAAGAAATACTCTATTTTTTGACACTATGGGACCACTTGTACTTCAACCTAAGATTTCAACACATTCAACTTTATTTTTTTGGGGGGGGGGGGGTACTATTGGTTGTAATGGAAATTGAAAACCCACGCCTGCTTTCCACGAATTCTGCAGAAAATTTAGCATTACACAGACTTATTGTTAGTATGCATTCATGTTCGAGAACAAGGCTTCATTCCATTTCTCAGTGTTTAACACATCATATAGCACAACATTGGGATATTTAAACATGAGATGAGCAAAAACGTGGTTTATTAAAGGATGTGTTTAAATCAACATCAACAACAATAATAATAATCAATCAATCAGTCAATCAATCAATCAATAAAAGACAATAATTAAGCCCAGTACACCTGAGTGTTTTGGGGGACGAGATGGAAGAACATGGCCATCACCCACCTTATTTGCTTTAACTAAGATTACTGCATTTCCATGAGCCCGATTGCATAGTCTCAGATAGGTTGGGGTTGTACATCTTTTGCATTTATGTGTATATTTAATTTTCTGCGTATACCAGGGATTTGAGACCTGCACATATCTGCCCATTACCTTGACCATGAGGAAAATGTGCCTGCGCTCTGTGAGTCATTCTGTCGAGTTTCCATTAGTATCCAAACTTAAGTATTTTTGTCTCTTGGAACCTGCTGAGGAAAATTAATTTCTTACCAATTTCTTACCAAACTGTCCCATTTGGAGGAAATAGAAATATGCAAATAGAAAATGTATTTTTTTTATTTTTTTTATTCGCTCACCAAATAAAAACACACATTACATCCCTCAATCCCAATACAACCAACACATTCCCACTACAGACTTTCCCTTACCCACCCCTATTACACAATCAAACACAAAACCATCCCAAAGCATCCCCAACAAATTCCCATACAATACATAAAGAAATATCACAAAATACAGCCAACGGTCCCCCAATATACATTATTTCCCTTACACATCCCGTTAATATGCAAATAGAAAAATACTGCATAAAATGTGCATTGAATGGATTTTAATCTTTGTCCTCTTGGCCTTAAGTCCATCACACAGACAAACTTGCCACATCCAGGGTTCGAGTGTCTTAAAGAGGACAAATCAGTATAAGTTGCATGTCAACACATCAAATGGTTTCAGAGGAGATGCTCTTAAACATTTCCAAAAGTAATAAGTAAAAATGAGGGAAATCTAATATGGCTGAATTTATTGGGCCTTGAGGCAAATTTCTTCTAGAAAAGGTACATCATCTATACATGATGTATACTTACTTTATGTGTCTGAGGCAAATTTAATTGTGTAAAGAGCATATTCCAAGTTTCATGTCTGGACATCAAATTGACAGGAGTTATATGATTTTTCAGTTTGCGTCATCAGTCGTCTGCTATAGCGCCACAATTTGGCCAGATGGTGCCATATTGTCAGGGCACATGCTTGACGTCTTCTACAAGCATATCGGGTTTGGTGAGCTCCCTTGTGGATTTTATAGCCATGTTATTCCAAAGTGGCAGAAAAAGTGGAATAAAAACAATAGAGTTCCAATAGCTGTGATGCTTGGATCCCGAATAGTAATAATGACAAACTCATGTGGCAAGTCTTGGCTCAGTTTTTAGCACTGGTCATAAAACAAGTGTGGCAACAGGAAGATCAGTGCCCTACAGCATTCCTGAGTGACTACTTTTGCCCAATGAAATGTGTAGATTTTGCTTGCATTTTCCCTCACAGCTAATGGCATTCAGAATCTTCCATAAGATGTAGTTGTAGTCTGACATTCCTTAGAATGAACAGCAGAACACACATCTGCCGTTTGTGGAGGTTGATTGTGTTGATTGTGTTGATTGTAGACACCCTCCCCGGGATTGTTTAAAGCTCCATGGCAACAGGGCTTTTCCTGTTCGGCCCGTCGATGCTGCTGGAGAGCATGTCTGTAGGACGTGGATTACTGTTTATCCTCTGTTTTCAACTGCTGGAATAGTTGTAGAATGAGTGTGAGTTGGTTGCGGTCAGATTAAGGATGCTAAAAAGTAAGTGAAAAAAAGGTTTCTCTCTCCAGATAGACTTCATATATATTCTCTCTCTCTCTCTCTCTCTCTCTCTCTCTCTCTCTCTGTCTCTCTGTCTCTCTCTGTCTTTTAGATTATGTTCATGTAATTTTATTTCTGAATGTACTTTTTGTATGTGTAGGAGTTTAATTTAATCTCTCTCCCCCTTAATTTCAAATTCTCTCTCCCCCTCTCTCTCTCTCTCTCTCTCTCTCTCTCTCTCTCTCCCTCTCTCCCACCATCCCCCTCTCCCAATATGACAATGGTCTTTTTAAAGTACGAATTATAATGCAACTTAACAGCAGGTTAATAAATACAAGTTAGAAAATACGTGGACTAAATAAACTTTCCCTCCCTTCTCACGGTCCTCACTAATATCTTTCCCCAGACCCCCCCCCACCCCCCTTCCCTCACTGAAACAGTCCGCACATTATTTCATGCACCAGCTTATTCATTTCCACTGGCGTCTGTGGCCCTGCCTTCTAATCAGTTCCATATGCTTATTAGACGTTTGCATGAAATAGGCTCTGTGCGGTTTTCCCATTTTATACAGTTTTCATAATTTTCTGGGTATTACTCCCAATTTCCAGTAAGGACTACAGGCCACTACCTATTAGGCGTTTCTGCCTCAAACATTTCTTAATTTTGTATTCTAAGCAGTCTGAAGCAATGAGGGGATCTGATTAACAGGAGTGAGGTTAACATGAGTAATCGCTTTTTTGGTTTTCGCGTTGTTAAGTCTCCTAGTAAATGCTGATAATGTAAATGTCTCCATAATAAGTCGAGTGGCATAAGGGAAAGTAGTGTTCTCCATCTGAGTTTTATGCATGAGCGACATTTAACATATCAAAGAGTTGAGCAGCAGTGGAATTATGGGTCGCAGTCACATGGTTCGTCTTTACGTGGGCGGGAGAAACATCGAAGCATGTTGACCGCCCCCCTTTTCTCTATTGTTTTTCCCCCACCACTGGTGCTGAGCCGGCGACAAAGCGCCAACAGTCATCTATCAGTGGCGATGCATTGGAAAGCCTCGGCTAAACTGCATCACGCTCTTCCCAGGGAAAATCATTTGTACGGTTGATTGCAGTTAGGTGTATGCAAATTACAGCAGAAAATGTAATGTGCGCCAAAATCTGTTGCTCCGTACAAGCCACAGACTTTGCAAAATGAGCTGTATTACCGGAAGATGATTTCCATAAATTAAATAATATCTTCTGAAACCATGAATTACTCAAGAATGAGTTTAAATGTTTCCAAATGTCAATTAGTTTTCTGATGGCATTACCTTCAAATCTGAACAAGTCATTGTGACTTCTTTAATTGCAGTTATACGTTTCATTTCTTGACTATTGTGTAGCCAGCTGAGCAGACATGCTGCGCTGGTAGGTTGTACATCTGGGTATATTTACTGAAACAGTTCTCCCCTTCTCAAAGATACAACTGAGTGCAGCATCCGGGATTCTAGACTGCAACCTTCTGGTTGGGAATTCGGGTCCTTAGTTACAATGCCACTTTTGTGTTAGTTTGGCAATTCCACACTTATTGCAAACTTCTCAAGTGACAGTTAGCTGCCTTGTGCATTTTTTCATACAGATTCACTGAACCGGCGACATTTAGGATCATTACGGCGAGTGTCTCCTGCAAAGTGAACGGTGTGAGAAAGTGATGAACATCTGCTGTTAATCTAATCGATTTATTGTGGTTCCGTGGATCTCTGAGGTCATCAATTTGCTTCTTTCAAAACAACTGCTTATCATGCAATGTGTTCTTTTCAGCCTTTTAAAAATTTCAATATTGTATGACGTTTGTTTATTTTACTCTGTTCCACATTGGTCAGAATTTCTCATGGGCCTAAGTAAGGATGTTACTTTAGCTTTATTGTATGAAATTGGACGCCTTCGTGTGTAACCTGCCAACGATTCTTGATGTTATCATAGAGGAACATTTATGACTGTGAAATCGCAAGCCGTTTTCCTCATGGCCTAAACAAACGTGTATTGTACTGTAAAACGTCCGTTGGTATCGGTGCAAAAATGACCGCAGGGAAGGGAACTTCAGCCTGATTGGTTGAAGCATCCAGCCAAATAAACTCTGGGGTTCGGGTTCTCGCGCCGTCATGCGACGTACAAGAAAGCAGGTGTCCTTGCGAAATCGAGCTTGACACGCCGACACACGCCCTGTACTGATGCAGCCAAACAGGAAACACACCCAGCCTGGTGTCAGGAGGAAATGCTGGCGCACTCCCATTCATGCGGCACAAGCACAATAAGATTCCTTACTGTTTCCTGATCAGTGCTGCATGTTGCAATGTTTACTCTATTGCATTCAAATCGCACATGCCGTCGCAGTTCACCGCAGTCAGCAGTTTCATCTAATTAGCTCTGCAGTCATTAGGCGAGGGAGGGCTTTGGGGCGTCGGAGTTTGCTGACAATAGTTTCCGACTGCATTGAGATCTATTTTTTAGGTCAGAGAAAGTATGACAAACTTGGCTTTCCAGTGCAGTGTGGTCACAAATATACACGTACATACATACATACTGTATACATAGATGTAGGCCTACTTAGGTGTATTTTCTCATGGGCTTATCTCCTGTATGTCAGTGTATAAATGATGAAAGATTGCCAAGGTAAATATTTCATGCACTTAAAGTAACGTTCCTTTGAAAATCAGTCAAAACCGGTGTGTGTGTGTGTGTGTGTGTGTGTTTGTGCTCTGTAGAAATGACTGTTTCAGAGGAGGTCTTGCCAGACTTTCCAAGAAGGCCCAACCCTCTGAGATGATCATTAAAGTGCCTCCCATTCCCTGCAGTTTGTTTCGTGCTGCGTGCCGTAAAGGAAGAGAGGCACAGATCTGCACAAAACTGCTCCAGAGTGCACACCTTTTTCACTGGCGGCTGAGTCGCGCGCAGAGGCCCGCACAGCGCTGAGGTAAGCCGACACTCCTTTTCTGCGGTGAATTTAACGTTCATTTCTAGTGCATGTACAGTGTGTCAGACCAACCTTTACCCTAATTTATTTTTGTTCTCCTTTTGCGAAGACGGCATTCTCAATTGACAAAAATCTGCGTGTATCCGCGATGTCGGCTAGTCCGATAACGGCAGAACTTTGATCGGCGGAGCGCACGCAGGGACCGTCCAGTTCAAGGACTCTGTGATGTGAACTCACCGGAGAATTGACCTGTGATTGTGACTGATAAAGAGGTGTGAGTGCAGTTTTCTCATTCCCCTGAGCTGGTGAGATTATAAAGGCAGTGCAGGCACCGCAGAGAGTGTTTTGGGCGAAGTAAAAAGCTCTCTTTGCGAGGCATGAGAAACTAAATGAGATCTACAGTTGGCCCCAGTCATTGTAACTGCTTTCCCAGCAGTAAAAATGTATCAGCAAATCACTCATGTCAAAAGTGCACTAATCTCCTCGGAGCAGGAGGGAGACCAGGAGGGCTGGCCATTTAGACCATGTTGCGCACTAAATTTGCGCACTAAAACGCTGCACAGTATTTAGACATATTAGATGTTAGATATTTACACATAGACATTTAGACGTTTTCTTATGCCTCGTTAAGAAAATGGCCCGATTTTAACGAAATGCAACTTCACAGTCAAACGGCCGCTTTGGGTTATTGGGGGATTTATGGAGGGCATATCTGGAGATATTCACTCTGATAAACCGAGGAAAACCTGCATGCCAAGCTCTGACTCGTTTGAAGTGCCGTGCATTTGGTTACTATTGTTCACGCTTTGTGATGTTCAGAACCCCTGTGTTTATAGCCTAAGTTTAAGCCATGTCTAAACGCAACCAACTGATACCACAGACATGGTGTAATATGGTGAGCATTGAAATGAGAGCATTACTCGATTTATTTATGTATGATTTTGTTGATAAAGTTTATATATGTAAATATAAAGTTTATATATGTAAATGACAAGAGTTCAAATGTGTTTGGTTTCTATTTGTTTAACTACGTATGACAGAATGTTTGACAGTTGCATAAGCATGGCATAATTGAATTAGTCTGAGTGGTGCTTGGACACAGGAATTTAAACTAAAAACTGAAAAAATAAGTCAGTTCGGTGTTGTTTGCCGTCTGTGTTATTCACAGCAAACTTTCAGAAACAAATTCACAGAGCTCTCAGAAAAAGGACATAACCTCCCTTTTTAGCAGGTTCAGAGACATTTCATTGAACGGATATGACGCAGGCAACTTTGTTCGACTGGATAACTTTCACCATCACCAATTCAGGGATCTTCTCTGGAAGTCGCGGGCGAGTTGCCTCTGCGGCCACCGTGGGATCAGCACAAGTTGTGCTTGTGTGACGCAAGCTGTGCCCCGGGACACTGTCTCGTGAGACCGTGTCACATTCCTCCCGTAGGGACCTGGACCGAGCATGTGGCTGTTTACCGGTCTGCGCTGTAGATGCCGCATGCCAGCCCGGCTCATTCCGCAAATTTCCAGTGGGGCCCCCCCGAGTCTCTATAGGGCGCCCCATGGGATAACCGCCACATTCCCATGCAGCAAGAAAGCCGTTGCGACAATGACACCATCAGGAAGTACGACGTTCTGCCGGAATGTTGTCCTATCCTGAGTCTGCAGCACGGACTGCGAGTGGATCCCACCCGTGTTTCACCGGCGGATTTCGTCGATTTTGCACTCTGCTGTCAGGGAGCCGTCACTCAGTACAAGTGGATTCACGCGGGGGCCTAGAACCTGCCGCCCAGGCCCTGGGGCTCACGGCTCCCTTTCAAACGGTCGCTTGCGCAGAACAGTCCGCGTATTGTTCCGCCGCGTGTCTCTCCGGCTGGCAGCTGTAGGCCCGCGCGGGACTCTGAACCATCGCCCCATTCGTCAGACCTGGCTCCTCCTCCGGAGAGTCCACCTGAGGACCGTCTCCCCGTGTCGTTGCGTACCCTCTGAACGACGACTGCGTACCTGTCCCCTCACGGCCAAACTGCCAATATGCAGGCTTGTTGGGACGAGGCTTTTTCCTGCTGCGGTGGAACCGGCCGTGGGAAAGAGGGGCTTGAGCCTGGAGCGTGGGTATGCGCACGGAGGTGGCGTGGCTTGTGGTTTCCCAACTAAAGGCCTGTTAATGATAGAGAGCTTGGCCGTACTGTCTGATTGACAGCTGTGATCAGTGCAGCATCCAGCGTACCTGTGGCATAAATACACTGTACTTCTAATAAATAGGGCAGAGATTAATTCATGACTTTTTCTTTCTTGGCTTTTGGCTGGCTTGATACTAAATCGTCGTGTTGACTTCTTTGTAAAAAAAAAAAAAACATACGTACTTTTCTTCAATGCTCGGTATATAAACTATATACTCTATATTTACAGGTTAATAATTGCATTATTTTATTTCCTCTCAATTTTTTCTCTTTTGAGAAACTCATGATTATGGACATTGTTCTGGATCTAGATATGAAGAGAGTACGTATGAGGTGCGTTCAAATTCAGTGAACAGAGCCGAACGTGCGTGAGACCGTGTCACATTCCTCCCGTAGGCGTGCGTGGCAAACATGTTTTCTTTGCACGGTTAAATTTGAACGGCTTTTTAAGAACGTTCCAAATTGTTTGCATTACCGGTATCTTCAATTGAAATCTCCTTGGGAACACATTTCCCTCAGTCCGGCGTCCATTTTTGTTCGCCGCAAACTACCTTTTCAGACCGTTTGCTTATGTTTGCAAACGTTTGCGGCGAACACAAAGCTAACGGAAAAAAGTTTGAAATAGTTTGCAAACGTTCGCAAACGTTCGCTGAATTTGAACGCACCTATGGCCAGAGGTGGCTGACATGAGATCGGAAAAATATAAAACGGTGGCAGTTAAATCTTAAAAGAGATGCCAGTACCTCTGTGTTGCCTTTTCTGTGGGATTGGGAATGTAGTGAGGGAGTAGTCCTGGACTAGTCAAAATGACCCAGGATCAGCGATTCTCCCCCGTAATCCTGTTAGACTGCACTCCCCTAAAGAGGCCTTGCATTCTGGCTTCCCACACGTTTTTTCTAGTGTGGTTTTCTGGTGCGGTCAGACTGGTGGGATTCGGGACAGCTGTGCGGTTTCATGGGAAGACCGAGTTTCGTAACGGCCGATGACACGCTCCGTGGGGAGACGCGGGCGTCGCTCTCCGGCAAGAGCACAGTCGCGCGGACAAAGGAAAACGTCTCTTTCGAAACCGCCGGCCGCCTCGGGGAGAGACCTTTCCAAATGGTCTTGCGTTACTCTGCACAAGGGTCAATTCTGGGTTATGAAAAGCGCTATGAAAATAAGCCTAAATCATTTCTGTAGACGCAACACAAACGGCCGTGGATAAGGAGAGTCGCCGCCCAATTCAGTCTCAGTTTAAACTGCTCCAAAAAATATGCGGGTCAGAGGTGGATGCTAACCGGCTTGAATGAAACTCAGATATTTCCCATGACTTAGCAGTGTCAGATTTGTAACGAGTGTCTTTTTTTTTTCTTCTGAAAAATAAATTTTGATGTATGAAGAAACGGACATCGGCGTGGGTCTCTAATGAAAAGGGAACTTTAACACTTGTGAATTGCTAAGGTTTTCCCTGTGTGTTCTCTAATATCATACTATGTCCAACGATGAGCTTGTGTGTAATGTTGCGAGATACTGATTTGGGAGGAAGGTACAGTTGGATATGAGTGAAATGTTTTGCGTGTTCATACAATATGGCATTTTTCATGTTTTGCTTAGTGTTTTTTAGATGGATGTTGGTGCTAATTTGTGTTATTCTTTCTCTTTTATTCCCCCCAGTCAGTGAGATCCCAAGAGGTCGAGCGTGTCAGCGGGAAAGAGGAGGGCTGAGTCTAGGGTCCGCTGACCGTGCATCACAACAACCACCCCCCAACCCCAAACCATCAACCCCCCACCCCCTCCACCCCTCTTCAAAAGCTCAATGCACAGCACTGACGTGTGAGCACCCGATCACTGGGAGTTTACTCAGGAAATTCTTCTCTCGCCGAGGATTTCACACACTCGCCTGGTTTTCACAGCTGGAGGGGCTTTTTCTGCCTGTCTGTGACCAACCCCCGCACCCCCCTCGCCTTCCTCTGCCGGCCGGAGCATGCCCGTTGCACACGTGCCCCGCAGGAACCCGACCTCGTCCTGACTGTGGCGCGTTGCACCCGTTAGCCGGACTTTCCATCGCCCTAAATGCTCTGCGATATGAATTTGCGTGAGGAGGGCCAGAGGAATCCCTCCCGTCCGTGTGTCCCCGTGGCGCCCGAGGAGCTGGGCTCCCCTGTCATTGGATCCCAGAGCCGGGGGAGGGTCACATCTGCTCTGTCAGCTGGGACCAGAAATATCCCAGGCACCCCAGACTGCAGCCTGCCCCAGGAAAGCGCTAAACGAAAGGGGGAGCTCCAGGAGTCGCGCCCCCCTCTGGCCGACGCAGGCCAACAGCGCCGCCTGGCCGCCTCCGCTACGGACGCTCCTCCCGACCCCGGGGCGGCGATGACGTCCCGCGACCTCGGAACCGCGCGGGCGGACCCCGCCGCTCACGTCGGCATGCCGGGCCGCCTCGGGGAAGGCGCGGGGAGATCGTATTGCAACCAGCTGTGCGCGACACGTGACCCGGTGGAAACAAGGCGAGCCTGCCAGGAGGCCGGCGAGCCTGGGGAAAACGGGCCGCGGCCCGGCGTGACGCCTCCCGCCTGCTGGCCGCCGGGGGCGAGAGGCTCGGACGGCTCGGCGGGCGAGCCGGGCTCCCGCGCCGGCCTGCAGAAGCGCTGGGCCGTTCTCTGCCAGCGCGGCGCGAGGAGGTGCAGCCTGCCCGAAACGTCTCTCCCCGTGGCCCTGCGGGGGGGGCGCCGCGGCGGGTGCGGACAAGGGCGCGGGGTGCGCCCGCTGCCTAAATGACGGCTACTCTAGCTTGGAAAGAGCCTCCCGGAGGAACAAGGCAAAGTGCTCCGTCCACGGCTGCTGCAGGTGCTCCGTTCAGGGGGCCCTGCTTTTTAAAACGAGCCCTCAGACCGGCGGCGGCGGCAACGGCCTGTCAGAGTTTGTGCGCAACAAGAAGGAGCGCTCCACTCTGCTGGTCAGGCGGTACTACAAAAACAACAGGGAGGTGAAGAAGTCGGTCTGCGCCGGCACCAGAGCGATCGTGAGAACCCTCCCCTCGGGTCACATCGGAGAGCGGGGACGGCTGGCTGTTTGCGGAAAGACCTCCCGTGCGCGTGAGAGGCGCGTCAGCGCGCCCAGAGGACACGGCGAGCCGCTTCAGCCCGGGAGCCTGCCCGTCTGCAGACACCTGCGCCGCCTCGGGGTCAGACGTCCGGAGGTAAGGCCGTTTGTTTTTCGCGAGGAGGCTAGAGCCGGCGTGAAAGCGGCTTCTGTTACCCTGCCGAGCCGTCACCTGACGATCCTGCTTTCTGCGCCGTTCCGAATTCCGCACCGCGCTGTTCTCTGCCAACAAAATGATGGCCGGTGTCGTAATTCAAATTTACTGCTGTTATTGTCACTGTATCGTTGCCGCGGCGCGTGATAGGTGTGCCCTGTTGCATACCGTTTGCTGAAAACCAATTTAAAAGGAGTGAAACTGATGTTTCATTTCAAGGAGTTTTGTGCAATGCCATATAACCAGCTTCTGACATGTGTGTACTCCGTGGTAGGGACTGCAAGCAGAATCTCTAGATAATTCTGTAACAGAAATGCAACCACTAAATATGGCGCTACACAGCTTCCAAATGTTTGTGATATGCGTGGTGAAAAGAAGGGTTAATCCCCTGTATATAATGCTCATTAAATGGGCAGTGCTATAGAGAATGGGGATTCCCACTGGAAAACATGTTGTAACAATTAGCCGGACCGCATGAGTAATTTGTGCACCTCGCTGTACAGTGTGCCAGAGAGAGGTGAAATCAAACCCGTTCACATGCCCCCCCCCCCCCAGACATGCTTGCGAGACATGACAATATGGAATAATGACGCTTGTGTGAGATTTGTTGAGGGCTCATAAGGAACTGTTTATTTTCAGTTTAAATTGATTTAGTGTGAAACGTTGTAAAGGCGAGGGGGAGTTTGGCACGGGGGTAACAGAGCTGTTTTTTCCATGGGTAAATGTCTGCTGGAAATCTCTACAAATTGCATTTCAGAGTAAATACCTCACCTGCAAGCATGTGGATTTTAACTTGATTTTTTTGTTGACCGAGCTCGAACATTATGTGAAAATCGATGCCAACTGAAGGTTTCCCAATGTACCAAGCATGGCAGTGTTCCATATTCCAGACTTACTGGGCCATTGAAATGGTGGACGCTGCTTGTTTCTTTTGGAAGAACAGTTATTGACAGCAGTAGAACTCGTAGATAAACTGGACACAATTGAGAGTCCACACTGTGTGCGCTTAATCCACTCGGTGGTTTATACACACTAGTGATTTTTCCACTATGTGCACGGTAATGTGAACCGGCAATAAAAATCTAATTGGCTCATTAAAACATATTGGTTGCAGGTCTGTGTTTTAATAGCTGGACGTTTATTATATTTGAGTAAGCCTGTCAGCTATTCCCTCCCTACCCATATTGGCCAGCAACATGTTTATGGCATCAAGGTTATTAGTCTACTAATTTTGGGAAATATTTTGGAAAGGTATTCCCACTAGAAGTCCCTGATGTGATTCTAATCTTTTTTTTGTAACTCATAATGAAAATTCTCATAGCATCCTTTTGACAGGATATCTACAGCAAATCAGAAATTTTAAGTGTGAATTAGACAGATTATCTTGAAGTGATCTTTGGTGGTAGTAACAGTGAAAGCCTGTCTCCGGCCGTTGGTCTCTCTGTGAGGCTCTTGCTGAAATACAGTGCAGTCTTTGTATTCTCTCTTTGATCTGCAGACAATGTCTGCTAGCGGTAATGAGGCGAGTGTGAGCCGCAAATGAACATCTGGTTGTTTGCCAGACTAAAGGATGCCTTGGCTTTGTCTGTTTTTTTGGGTAGAGAGGAGCACTGTTAGACCAGTAGCCTGTGCGTTCGCTTCACGCCTTTTCAAACCAAAGTGGTTTTTTGAGCGCGCCCAGTCGCCAGGCTCGGGAGTGCTAATGAAAAGGAGGACGTGCCGTACGTGGCCATTTTCATTTTTGTCCGTCTCCTTTGTTGTTTCTTAATGAAGGGTGATGTTGAGCGCGGCTCCACGCACCCCACAGTGGGTGGCGCTGTCACGTGCTCCCGGTGATTCACGTATTGAGCTCAACCAAATGGCATTCGCCGCTGCTAGAGAACAAAGCATTTTGACTCATTCGGGTCTGCCAACGGTTGACAGCACTTGACAGTTGGGGCATATTTAAAGATTTCCATGAAGCCTCTATTGTCCATTTTATTTTAAAAGATTGGGCTCCTATGCACTGCCTATGAATCACTATCTAACACCGAGGGCTTGGATTAGGGTCTGTAGGGTTATCCTGGATTGGTCACAAGGGGAATACTACAGTACCAAAGGCCTGTACTCTAGAGAATTCAGTGTGCGTGTGTGCGTGTGTGTGTGTGTGTGTGTGTGTGTGTGTGTGTGTCCTGAGTAATGACAATGAATGTATTTATGCTTTATGTTTGTGTTAAATCTTAGAGAGAAATGGTTTCAGATGGAAATAAAAAAATATATATCACTTGATGTTCCAATGGAAGTATCAGAACACACGATGAAATGTATTTGGTTGTATTCTTTGGCCGTGCGTTCGCTCTTTTCTTTTTGAAACGATGATGTTGGGCCACTTTGGTGCTGGGTATTGGTTTGGCATGGAAAAGCAAAACATGGTTTGAGTTCATGAGGACAGCCTTTGCTCAAATGGAAAATTAGGCTAATCGTTTTAGCTACACATTTGCGCCCAACAGTCTAAATGTTTTTGTTGAAAGGTTTTCAGTAGACGTACACAGAACATGGCTAATGTCACCATAGGGTTCTTTTATATAATTTTTCTTCTTTATTGTATATTGAAGCACTTTTCTGCATTTTGTTCTGGATGGTTTAGGAATCGAGAGAGCAAATTTGGTTGGTGTCACGCTGTTGGAGACTCCACTCCTGTAATGGGCTTTGAAAAATGATTGAATTTGTTCCGGTCCCGATATGAAGCCATGCGTTCGCTCCAGCGAGGCAGCGACCGTGAATAAATAGGAAATGTACGCAGACACAGATTGCAGTCTTGCACTCGCCGCTGTCGGTTCCCATGGAAAAGTGCTGAACGCGGGTTTCTATTTCGCCGTGGAGAACGAATCCATCATGCAGCAGTTGGATGAATAACGGCTGAGAAAGTGCGCTAATGTCGCTGGTGGCCCGCTGGAACCGCGGCTGCGAAGTATAACTCACGAGCCCTAGGCCGTACGCACTCGCCACTACAGAATAAACCTCTGTTAGCATCTGATGGTATTGCTGGCTGCAGCGGCCGCAGACGCTGGTTTTTATTGCGCCTTTGTGGTGTAGAAATATGGCTTGTATCAACTCTAAGCTCATGTCTTGGCTAATAATGGGCCCATTGAAAAGGTTAATAATCGAGACGCCTGTCAAAACAGAATCTTTAGTGTTTATGCTCGGTTACCATGGGAACCGACCACATGCAACAGACGGGCACTGTGAGACCTTTGTGCATTTTTTTTGCGGTGCGTTCCTCGCTTAAACTGCCATCATTAAAGGTGATCCGTTTTCACCTTCCTTCTTGACTTTCGTTTCGAGGAATTCCACGGTGTCCAATGTACAGTATTTATTTGCAGAGCTAACAAAGTGGGTCAAAACACACAAGGTTGTGGATTAGGGGTAGCCAGAGGGGACCAGAGGGAGCCAAGGGGACCCCCAGCACTGTGGAGGAAGGCCAACCCTGTTCACTCTGACCATCACCTGACCCCAGATGGGCGGAGCTTCTCCAGAGACTCTAGAACAGTGGTCCCCAACCCTGTTCCTGGAGATCTACCGACATGTAGGCTTTCATTTGGCATAGCCTACCCGATTCTACTAATTAGAAGCTCAACAAGATCTCTAGCTGTTGAATGAAGTGTGCTTTGTTAGGGTTGGAGTGAAAACCCACAGGACGGTAGATCTCCAGGAACAGGGTTGGGGACCACTGTTCTAGAGTCTCTGGAGAAGCTCCGCCCATCTGGGGTCAGGTGATGGTCAGAGGGAACAGGGTTGGCCTTCCTCCACTGTGCTGGGGGTCCCCTTGGCTCCCTCCTGTCCCCTCTGGCTCCCCCTAATCCACAACCCTGTGTGTTTTGGCCCACTTTGTTAGCTCTGCCTTGCTGGACTGCAGCAGTGGCGAAGGCAGATTTTGCACTGTCCAATGACATTAGCAACCGACCTGCTTTGCGTGTTCAGTCACCCGCATGGGGCACGTGCTGCTTCACCGTTTTCAGGAGCATAAAAAGTTTATTTGCATTTACTCTTATGGAAAATTAAATACAGCCTCTTAATGATAGCTTGTTGTGCAACAGGACAAGTTTTCTTATGAAATATTCATAATGTTACGTCATCAAAGGCTTTTGTCGGTTGCTTCGAGATAATTGTGAATCGAGGTTAGCTAACGTACTTGTCACGATAGCAGATTCAGCAAGCTAATTAACAAGCTTTAACAAAGCATGCTTGTCCTAAATGTCCATATTTATCAGGGGATATTGTCACTGTCTGTCCGGGGGACCAGGCAGCTGACCAGGTAGATGCCCCTGTTTGTTCACGGAAACTCCGCCAACACGCCTAGCTACCTCAAATTAATGCGCACCTGCCAGCAGGTTGCTATGAAAACAGTGAAAATCCATTTGTTTGGAGAACACACCAATCACATCTCCCGGCTTCCTGTCACCAGGGTCATGTGCATTCGCTATGTTCTGTCAATTATCTCCCGTTCAAGTTTGTACAAAGATCCGTGCCTCCCGTAATATGGGTCTCCCGGCAAACAGACGTTAAATGTCCGGGAATGAATCAGCTGCGGGAAAATAACGAGCGAAAAGAAAACAAACAGAAAAAGGGGCCCAGTTAAAATGCCGCGCTCTCAAATTAGCAGGGTCTGTCGGAGGAAAAAGCTAAACCTTCGCTGACCCCCATCATCTTAAAGGATGTACGGGAAAAGGGCTGGCGCGCAGTAATTCATTTACGCCACACATGCTCAGGTTCTGGCCTGGGGTCACAGGAGAAATAACACCGGTACCCAAGGGCTCGCTGGGGAAGGAGATAGTCGTTACCATGTTGTGAGCAGAGAATGAGTCAGGCATGCCAAGGGAAATAACGGAAGAGTTGAAACAGACCCCACCACAGAAGATAAAAAAGGGCTAA
Organism: Synaphobranchus kaupii; assembly: GCA_029718625.1. Classification (NCBI taxonomy): domain Eukaryota; kingdom Metazoa; phylum Chordata; class Actinopteri; order Anguilliformes; family Synaphobranchidae; genus Synaphobranchus; species Synaphobranchus kaupii. The sequence goes on along the minus strand of CM056379.1, from coordinate 103,485,956 downwards.
AATGTAAAGTAATGGTATACGAATCAAAGGGGGCAGGCTTGGCGCTGAATGGAGATGTATTGAGAATATAACGGGGGATTTCCATCCAGGTAATGACTAACGGAACAAGAAATGGGGATGTGAATATTTTCTAGCTGACGCACACATCTGACATTGGTAAGACAGCCTATATTTCTATAAAATTCACCACAGAATATAAAGCTGTTTTAGGTGGGAAAACTCAATCTTTCAAGGTAGCATCCACCAAACAATAATGCATAGTAGCCTACATGTATGTCACGTTTCTGCTGGGTCAAATGAAAATCTTTATGTATTTAGTGTGGGTGTGGTTCATTTGAGCCTGAAATCAATTTTAACTGAAATTACTATTAAAAAAAGTGACATGTCAGATTCCTACTGTTATACAATTGGACCATTTCTGAAGTTCACTGCAGGGACGTGGTGACAATTGGTAACATGTCTTCAAACCATTGGAGGAAAACTTATGCTGTTAAGTTGTGCTAATGTTTTACCCTGCCTTTTTTGTATCTACAAAGGTACACCGGTAGATTGTCATAGTGGTCTGAACTCCTTACTAAAAAAAAATAAAATAAAAAAATAAATAAAAACTAATTAATTACCAGGCAACAAAATCTTATAAAATATGTGAAATGTTCCAAATCTGCTGTCCAGAATGGAGGAAACTGGCTTCTGGCTTTATGACCAGAAGCCCAATGGACACATCTGAGTACCGTCTGTTGTCTGTTACATTTTAGTATTCTTTCTTTTTTTATTTTATTCACAGAGCCTTGAGGCTTATAAAATGCGTGGCCTGCACGGGAGGCTTGTGAGCTTGAAATAGGGGAGGCTTAAGAAGTGCCCTCAGAAACTGCTGTTAATCCAGAACCTGTTTTTGATGCATGCTATTGTGTGGCAATTCAAATTTAGTGTCTGATTCATTTTACTTTGTGACCATTAATGCCGTGGCTTTGCCTTTGTAAACATTTGCACTTCACATGACCATAGAATGAATTAAAAGGTTGGTGTAATCTGTAATATATTAAGTTGGTAAAGTGCAATTGAATCTTTTTTATATCAAAATTAAGCAATTTACTGCAAACTTACTATTTACTGAAAAGTGTTATAGACAGCTGTGTTGCAGGCTCTCAAGTATCTATCATCAGAGTGTATTTGAATATGAATAAGGGGAAAGGCACAGAAAAATGATGCAATGGTATTCCTACAGGGAAGATTTGTTTCCAAAAGCAAGGACAGGAATGACATTGAAAAATATGGTTCAGCTGTTGTTAATTACTACTTGTTTTGTTTTTTTTCTTTTTGTACATGATGTATGAAACCTTAAGGTTATACTTTTGTCCTCAGGAAATCTTCACTCAACACATTTTACAGATAACAGACGTGAATGTACGGGTGATTGGACTAATTCAGTAGGTCACGGGAATAGGATTAAACAAAAGACAGTAGGCTATTTCCCCAAAAAACAAATTGAGCGGACGCTCCTTTGCGGAGCGGTGCTCACAGACCAGATTCTCCCATGCTCCCTGGGCTCCTGTGGAATCTGCGGATCAGTCTGGTACGGATAAATCTCAATTTCCACAACAGGATGACGTCCTGTAGTACATTTGCCATCTGTTTTAATATACTGAAACCAGGTCAAAGTGCACGCATGAGGAAACGGAGAGACTACTTCAGCCTCTGCTATCGCAGGAACTCCTCATTTATGCATGTAAAGACAAAATGTGGGCATTCTCGGCTTCTGTTTGATTCCCATATCAGTTTAAAAATACCAGGGAAATTTAAGATGGCAGTAGTTTTTATAAACAGCCCCACTTGACTCCTGCTATATTTAGTTAGGAGGAGCAACTTCACTTAGTAGCCTAATGCCTTAAATCACCATCTCTGTCAAGGCATTCAGCCCCTGCTAACATCTACCAGCCTCCCTAATAATTGAAATGACTATATGTACTACTATCATTTGCTTCTCTTGGTTTAAGTACAGTGCCTAACTTTCGGTGGATATTGTATCGCCTAGTTAAGGAACCAAGACTTGTGTAATGTTTCCAGAAGATGGCCTTGTCTGCTGGCTAAAAATTCCAAAATAAGTGTGGATACAGCCCATTCAGCAACATGAAAAGTAAACACTGGCTGTTGATCCAAAATGGATGCCAGGATCGTTATTCACATGGATTCAACATGAGCAGAAGAAATAAATCCACAAGCCTGTTGTGTAAAACAATTGGCCTAATCTGCGGATGAAATTGCTGTTACTAAGAGCGACAGGAATAACAACGTCTCCCGAATCCACGGTGATAAATGAGATCAGTCCACATTGCTACAAATATATAGGCTATAACGAAGAATGTATAACCAAGTGCGCCAACGCGACGCCACTTCCACGGGTGTCAGCCAGTGTTTTTCTTCACTTATCCGTGGCCTGATTCCAGGGAGAGGGACAGAATTGTTTTTATTGCCTCTGCTCTTGAGCCCCGCTCTGACAAGAAGTATGTTTTATTTGCACGTGAATTTCATGTGAACCTAGAGGCAGGACGGCCCCGGGCTCTCTGGGGAGCTTTTAAGCAGTTCTGGAGATAATGAGGATTAACCCAGGCAGAAGAGGCGAGGTCGGTCGGCGTGTCAGAGGTTATCGGCGGCTCTGGACGTTTTTAATCGAAGGTGAATGAATGACGGCTCGAGCTACAATAGGCTGTTTACACCAGGCCCCCGCTAAATACCGGATGTTGCAGTGCATTTAGCCCAGGCATTAATGGCATCTTCCTTCTGAATGTGTGTCAGGAACTCGGTGTGCTCCAGTTTTTTATCTTGTGTTAAAGCAATTGTATTTCAGTCAGAAGCAAAGTGCAGGAGGTCTTGTTGCTCAACCGACGTCGCAAGGTTGTTTTGTCTTCATTTAGAGGACACTTGTACTTTCGTCCTTCATGGCAAAATGAGTAGCAATTCGGTTGTGTTTTTTCCCCTTTTTTTTTTTTCATTCAGACTAAGTTGCCTTTTAAAGCGTGTAGCTGGGCTGATTTAAGAAGCGCGACTGATAAAGGATCGATGTTTTTACGCGGAAGGTACTTGTGTTTCAGGTCAATTTATGATGTTACGCAGGAAGCTCATCCCGCAAATGCAACATTTAAGTGTGGAATAGCGCAGAATAGAAGGAACAGTCAACAAAGCGGCAGGTGCTGCCGCAGAGAGTGTGTACTCAGGAAACCCCGCTTCTTGCTTTAGACGCGTCCGCCGGGATATACGGCTGTTACTTACACAACACTCAGGCCACATTGTTTGAACTCCTTTTAAATAACTGGTTGTTTAAATAACGGCTGGTAATAAATCCAGCTTTGAGATGCAACTTATTTCAACATGTTAAAACGTGGACTCTGGGAAGGCACATGTTAGTTTAAGCAACCCATCGTCTGAACCAAATCCTGATCAGAAAAGCCTGACTATGGCTGGCAGTCCCAAAGATACTTGTCCTTAAGCTCAACCAGAGAGGGTGGGTTTCAGTCAGTGGGCTGTTTCATGCCTTGTTTGGTAATAGCAGCTCCTCTGGTTGACTGGGTGCTTGCATTTTGCCTGCAATAGCTGTGTAAACTGCAGACCTCCAGGACAGTAACTGCACCTCCCAGCCAGTGGACTGCAGAGTGAAAAATGCGGCCGCCTGCTGTGAAAATGCTGGCTAATGCGAATGTACAAATTGACAGAGAGTGTTGCGTTGATGGGGTGGGTACAAATTCAAAATGAGCCACTTCAAGCGTGTTTGGTGTTTAAAACCCCAAACATGCTGGTTCAGTTTCAGAATCATGTCCATATCAGTCATTGCAGCATCTTGGTAAATGGTACATGAACATGCATCTATCCTGGACATTCCTTTTTTTAAAGTTATTCTTTAGGGTGTTTCACCTGTATTGGACAGCACAGTGTGGAGAGACGGGAAGAATTGGAGCGAGAGAGAGAGGAAAGACACACGACAAAGTAAGGTCGCGTGGCCGGATTCGAACGGCCGATGTTGCAGATGTCCTCCTTAATTCGGAATGCCCGATCATATACAGCGTGCCGCAGTTTTTGTAGAGAGGGCACGAGGGCGTGGACGAGCACACGCTGTCCTCCGAAAACACGTGATGTCTGCCCACCATTTCAGTTCACAGCGCAGCCCACGAGCCAAGACACGAGTCGGCGGAAGACGCTCCGTGTGCGGCCTCACTACGCGGACCTCAGGCGCCCAGTCCGCCAGCGGGGGTCTCTCCCGGGCGGCTGAACCCTCGCTAACCCCGGTCAAAGCTACGGCCAATTTCTGTCGTCCCGCAGAGCTACCAGCCGCAGTCAGCGCCGGGACGGTCGAGAAGTACATAGATGTAGGCCTACTATAGGGCAGTGCCATAACGGGATGTACATCCATGTAGGCCTACTCTAGCGCAGTGTCATAACGGGATGAGCCAACCAGCAGTCCGCCTCCACCCTGGACATTTTTAACAGAACAGAGAAGATGGCGACAGAGAAAAGTCAAAGAAAACAATAAAAGAGCTCTGTGTGTGCTCCAGCCCTGCTTATTTCGGGTTAGTCCTAGTGAAGTTATCCGGGTTAGGAATCTTCTTACAGTTCTGGCTTTTGAGCCCCTATTTAGTCCTCTTTCATATAGCCGGCCTGTAGTGCGTTTGGGAATTCCTTTTTTCACATGACGACGGTAACATCAGGCCATAATGTGACAGACAGGAACACTCCCTCACGCACCTTCAAAGAGTGCGCAGGGGGCCAGAGATAGCCCCGCCCCCAGCCAAATTCTACCAGCCCTGTTTCATGTACGAGGGCGCCCTCTCAGGGGGCTGTGATTTGACGTGTGAAAAGCAGGCCCCTCAGACTATCGCGCAGAGGTCAGCGGGCCGTGGGGCAGGTGTGGCGGGCCTCACTCCTCCGTCATGCAGGAATGCACACGTGGAGCTGCCGTCTCCCAGTGGGGCCAGCGCAGCTTCACGTAACGATTAGGGTGTTAGCGCAGTCTGGTTGACCAGATGTTCCTGCAGCGAAATGTGTCCGGAGAAACACAACATGCCTAAACAAGCATGGCTTTAAAAAAAAAAAAAAAAAAAAAAAAAAAAAAAAACTTTCTTTCATTCAGAGAATGGAGAATTTGTAAATTTGTATTTTGGGAATGTGATGGTCATGGCTAATTTAAAAGTAGATGGATTTGGGATTAGCAGTCATCCCAGAATAAATTTCTCCACAATGTTGTGGAACCCATTCATTGTGCTTTACATATTTGACACGGGTGTGGGTTTCGGCTAACCAAAGCCCCTTTACCTCTTCGTCCAGAGTACTGTTGTCATTACCCAACAACCCAAACATTGAACAGTGGCCAGTATTTCAGTAAAACTTATCCTTGTTCTCAAAAAAGAAAATTTTTTAAATAAAAAAAACAAAAAAAAAAAACTTACCGCACTTAAGAATTCTTTATTTTTGCTTTGATCTGCAGTATATCCGCTGTCTAATAACAGAAAGCAGTGGCGGTTGGTCTGAAACATGAGCAGCCAGTCGCTGTTGCATCATGTTAACGGATGCTTTTGAGGTCGGACGTTGCAAGCGAAACTATTTTGATTCAGTGGGAAAATTAAAAGCACACAAGGTCACGTCCCCCAGCTTGTATTCTCTGGAGGGAATGCGCTGCCTGGTTTCATGCTCTCATGACACTTGTCTCCGTTCTGTAGTACGGAACTAGACCCGGAAATTAGTTCTACTGAATTGAACATCTCCTTAAGATACAGTTTACTGACTGGCTGACTTTCTATGAACAGAATTGCAACCATGAGAAAGGCTTCACTCTCTACATTAGCTTTTGTTTTTTCGTTTTCTAGATTCTTTCTCTGCATTGGGGCTTCTATGGTCTATGGCATTGTGCGCATATTCGAAATGTGAAAGTTATTTTTCTACCTGATTGGGAAGCACTGTAGGTAATGTGGGTAGTTTGTAGTTTGTTAGGATGGCTTCCCTTATGGAAAAAGAATATACTGCAGTATATTGTAAATATATCTAAATTATCTTCGCAATATATTTAGAATATACTGCAGTATATTACATTTCCATAAGGGTTCACTAGGGATTGTTAGGATGGCAGCGCTTGGATTTTTTAGGATGGGTACTCAGGGTTGCCATCTAGTGGCATACTAAGGTATTTACATTCTCCCTGTTTAATTTTTTGTGGTCTTAAAACCTATGCAAATGAATTTTGTTGGCTAGGACCACAGTACTGTGTGCATTTGCTTGTGTATTTGTGTGTCTGTAGGCATTTATCTGAGAAAAAAATAAACAACTGTGCCTCTGGAATTATATGACTTTCATACTGCTTAATATTTGGCCATGGAGCACTAATCAGTTTGTCCACAGCCGGTTCCTTAAGAACATGCCTCAGGATATGCAATCTGGCACATTGCATATTGTGCGCTTAACCTTCGTTCCATGTATACCATTCCACAACAGCTGCATCTCGTGTTACATCGCTGTATTTGATTTTAGCACATTAAAGCGTCAAGTGGTGGCATCTCTGTTGCCTGTGGTCCCAATTATATGCATTGGCTCCATGTCATAGTAGCAGTACTTTAATCTATAGGACATTTTTTATTGCAGTATTTCTGTTTCTCTATGAATGAAGTGGAAATGTGGTCATTTAGATTTTCAAATGATTTGGATGCAAATTCTTAGCCCTGCGGCTGTTTGCCACGTGTAATGTGGATTTAATAATGTTAAAAGAGATTAGAGTATATTTTTGTTTCAGTTAGTAACACTATTTAAACAGTGTTTTCCATACACCGCACTCACAGGTCTTTCTGTTTGTGCCACCACAAGATGTGACAGCTAATTTCAAGCCTTTTCACTAACCTCCTTTTCACAGGACCGTAAATAGCCACCAGGGGGCAGTAGTGGCCAAGGAAATACATTGCAGTGCTGTTGCGGTCATTGCAACGTCTCTGGTACTCCAGGTAATCCATCTGCAGTTGAACCAGCAGCATCTTATGATGCCTACTTGGTAATGTTTAATAAAACACAGGGAATTGACCTTATTTTCAGACTAACACAAGCAGGCATTCTGTTAATCTGTATTGTCCCCATGATGGATAGTTTCAGTATGTAGTCTGTTGCGACTTGCATTGGCTAGCTGATATCGCTTATTGCACTGGTGAGTAGAAAGCCAAGGTGTATCGCCGTCATCGACACACTTCGATATCGTCTTAAATATACACACCATCTAATCTTTTTCATAATTAGATCACTTCCACAGAGGGCAGGTGTAAAGGGCAGTCAAACATTGGGAAAACGTCCTCTAAATAGGAGTTGACTGCCTCTGGCGATTCTTTAAATGAATACAGGCTAATTGGCTATTTTCTGCAGGTTCAGTAGTTTTTAAATGTAGTTAACAGGAATATAAAACTCCGTTTTGTCTCTGTTGCTGCATTTTCTGTATACAACCCGGCTTATTTGTGCTGTGAGTGTCGGCTTCAGTGCAAAGCTGAATACTTAAAGACCGTTCTTATGAGGTTCTCATGGCAACAGTGCCTGGGGCTGGTTAATGAGAGGGATCAACGGCTTGTTCCAGGGTGAAATTTTCATCACTTCCCCCATCACAAAGATAATGAGGTTATTACATGGACCGCCATCACTGTCTCACGAGCAAGCCACTCGGCCTGCAAGCTTTTTTTCTTGGGTATACAAGAGGTAGATTACTGGCTAAATGTCAGTCAGGTTTATGCGGCGAGTGATTAGATACACTAATTGGCCAATTCTGTGGCATGGAATAATGTTGATGATTTCATTCTGCAGACATACAGTACATTGAACAGCATAGGACATTATGCCATCACATCATCAGATGTGAAGTGTTTTAATAACACAAGGTTAATTCAGGGGCAACTCAAACTGTGCAAATGCATCAACGGCACATTTTATCAAAACTCGAGGCTTCCCAATGTAAATTTGGTATCAGCACAATGCAATGGTACTAAAAAGTAAAAACCCTTTTAAATTACAATTACAGTCCTCTCATATTGAAAATAAATGTTTTTTGAAAATACATTAATAGCTTTTAGCCTAGTTTTTTATGTTGTAATGACTGGCCTTTGTGAGTAAGCATAGATGTAATGTTCCATAGCATTTTTTTTAATGCTGCACTCTTAGCAAATGATGTAATTGTCATGTGTGTGGTAGGCTAACGCTGGACTGTACAGTGAGTAACTGCCCTCTGGCACGTTCCCTGACCACCAGGCACTCTCATTACTTTAGAGAAGAGACCACATTGGGTGCCCAAGGGACCTAGGGTAGCCACTAGGGGACGTGGTGAAATGGCCTCTCTGTCCACATAGTTCTCATGGTCCTTCATGGAGGGAGTCCCAGCCCTTGTGGTGGAGACCGTGCGCCCCGCCCACTTACCTCTATCATTGATGGAACGGGGTCTGTGGACAGAGCCACACTGACACTCCCTTTGATGCTAGCTGATCTATTTGCATTTTGGGACAAAACCCAGGAACGGGACGATTAAGTGCCAGGCCTGTGGGACTCTCCGGCTCGATGGATGTCCCCTCTGGTCCCCCCCCTACTCTACAAGGGTCCCGGAGCATTCGGATAGCTCCGTGTTGAGGTCGGGCCTCCAGGGGCCACTGTCAGAATAACTGCAGCGGTTCTTTTTTTAAACAAACGTTTCCGAGCGAGTCGTCTTGACGCGGCGCTGTCTCGTCTACGCAGGGATGCTTGAGAACCGCGGAGAGAGCCTTCCTCTGTTCACGGAGAGGTCTTTGTGTCCGATAAGATCTCTTCCTTTCTGTCCCATTACTGAAGGCTCGTTGCCTCATGGCCAAATAAGGGGAGCCCTCCCAAAACTATCCTTCAGATCCCTTCTACCCTTCTCAGCTGTCTCCTCTCTTCTGTGCTGGGACCCTTGCTCTCCAGCTGGGGTGGATTTTAAAGGAACCCAATAACTTATTTAAGATTGCTTTCTGTTCTGGGTCCTACTTGATAGTTGGCACATCTCGCAGTAAGTACAGTCATTTTGGATTTTAGGTTGTTCACGTTCATGGAGAAATGTATGTATGTTTTTATTTAGTATTTATTTTATCAAGCAGTTTGGATTTGGTGTTTCATTTCCTTTTCTGTTTTTATGAGGTTCTAAATGCCGGTTATATTCTGCTGCTTCTGGTTTACTGTCTTTTTTGTCCAAATCCTTCTCTGGTTTTATACAGGCTTATTTGAAAGATGCAATGGGGAAAATTAATGCAGTGTTTTATAGGAATGGTCTTCCCTTGTCAATTAGCAGTTATGTTGTTGAGAATGTACCCGAAGCCAGTCTTCGAAAAATAACCATTCTTCCATCCAACACTTATCAGTTTACACATTTAATTGCAACTTGGAAATAATTGCAATATTTCTTCAGAAACCTTCCGTATGTGTGTGTGTGCATATGTGAAATTTAACCCCAGGGAAAGTGTTTTCTTGGAACTACCAAGCTTTCACACCAAGCTAGTGGCCCATACACGTTTTTACGTTGTAAGTATTTTTGTATGTCCAACCAGATACTTTTCCTGGGATGTGCCTAGGGACCAAGTGGCGATGTTCATATGATATGTGGAGGACATGTCGTGTCATACAGAGTGATCTGCAGAAGGGGCCTCTATTTTTAATCTCGGTGTGTCTTGATGTTCCCTCTTGAGAGAAATTTGAACTGTTGAACAGAATAGCCACAATATGAAAAGCCTACGAACACACAAGTCACTGCACTGCAGTGCATTATAGTGGCAAAATCACTACAAATCCGCAAAAGATTTTTAATTTGGGTGTCCTTCACTATGCTACTATTAGACTCAGCACTCATTGGTTTAATATACAGTATTAGAAATACACAGGCTTCATTTATGATCAGTGTTGGTTAACATCTCTCTATATGCCCATCTCAGTTGCATCGCTGTGTGTCCAGATGAAAGAAATCTCTTTATTGCATATCTGTGCTCATTTTTTCACTAGCAGTCTGCAAAGTGGTATGGTTTTTAGTGCAAGACCAGGTTTAGTCATTTATTTGGTGGTAAATCAGTTCCACAAAGTGCTGTTGGGACAGAGAAACATGCAGAGGAACAGAGAAACAACTTGCAAGTGAAACGTTTGGAAGTTGGTCTGCTTCACATAACCGCATGCTCAAAACTGCACTACTTCACGGCGTTTACTAAAGCGAAAACGTGTGGGGAAATATGCGTGACATCACCGCGGTGGATGATGAGATAAAGTTGCTGTCACGCATGGCGCTGGCGCTGGTCTCGCTGTGTAATGGGTTCCAGGCTCCGAGTCTTCTGTGCGTGGGCCTGCTGTTCTCCGCCGTGTGATTAAATGCAGTCTGAACGGTTCCAGCATCGCACGCCCCTCGCGCTAGATTGTTTCCCATGGCTTTAGGCCCACTGTAAAAAGAGAATAGTAAAGTATTGTGCTCGCGAGCACTCGAAAGACACACGCCGAAACAATGTACCTGCACACTGAGGTCCGTACACACACGTATACGCGCAGACGTGCACACACACACACACACACACGCCGACACAATGTACCTGCACACTGAGGTCCGTACACACACGTATACACGCAGACGTGCACACACACACACACACACGCTGGCACAAGCACACGCACACAGGCGCAGGTACTTGCATGCACACACATGCACACACTCAGACGTTCACTGACACACACACACACACAACACACGCACAGGTGTGCACACAGGTATACACACATACCTGCATACACACACACTTGTGCACACATACACACAAACGCAATTGCACACACACAAACGCACACACGCGCACTGCTGAAAGTGAACAGCCTCACAGTTGTGTGTGTGGTTGTCTGTGTGTGTGTGTGTGTGTGTGTGTGTGTGTTTGTGTGTGTGTGTGTGTGTGTGCGCGCGTGCGTGCGTGCGCGTGTGTGTGGGGAGTGAGAGCTCTGGGACGCAGTGAAAGGACTCCATGTGAAATTCAACAGGAGATTATGACCTGGCACAGAGCTGGCCTGCCTGCAGCTGGAGAGGCTGTGTGTGTGAGCCCTGCGCTGCACAGCCTCTGTGCAGTACCTGGAGCAGAGAGAGACTACGTCCGCACAGGTACTAACATCAGCGCTGTGCTGCACAGCCTCTGTGCAGTACCTGGACCAGAGAGAGACTGCGTCCACACAGGTAGCGTTACTAACATCAGCGCTGTGCTGCAGTGACTCTGGAGTACCTGGAGCAGAGAGAGACTGCGTCCGCACAGGTACTAACATCAACGCTGTGCTGCAGTGACTCTGTGCAGTACCTGGAGCGGAGAGACACTGCGTCCGCACAGGTAGCGTTACTAACATCAGCGCTGTGCTGCACGCCTCAAGCGTGGGCTTCTTACCCTGCATGTTGCTGAAGGTTTGTGAGGTTTTTTCAGCCAGGCTATTTCACTCATTCTTTTTTTCCCCCTGTAATCTTTGGGGGATTTGGGGCTTACGTTGAGGCACAAGTGCCACGGCTTGCTTCTGAGTGAATGAATCCTGTGTTTTGTTCGTTCACGCGGTGGGTAGATGCTCGCTGGTTACGCGCGCGGTTTTTGTGTCCTCCAGCGCCGAAGCGCCGCGTCAGACTCCGGTGAGCGAGCGCTGGGTTCGGCGGGTCCGAACGGAGCCCGCGGGAGGCGTACGGAGGTGTCTGTTGACCTTGCGGTGCCATCACCGCGAAGCCCGCTGCACCAGGTTTAACCTTCAGCTTAAGATCGAAAGCAATTTCCTCTGCTCTCTTTTGTAGAGAATTCACTGGACTATCCGAGTCTTCTGATCATTTTGAAGGATGTGTGTGCTGTGAAGGTACACACGCTGGAGTGCAGTCCCATTTCGTTCAGATTGCTTACAGTACGTCGGGCAGTTTTATCTGCTGAATATTTATGTCGTACAGCCATTCCTCTTTCTCAAGAGCACTGCTGGTTCTTTGTTTGAAGGACATTGTTTTCAAAAGATAATTTTTCTAAATGTACAGTGAAGTGACAAAATGAAACATTGAAAATGATGCCAGTTAATTTCTCTCGTAACTGACGATGCTAAAGTATGAGTGCGCAGCTTAATCTAATTGAATCAAAATTCATGGAATTATTTGCATGTAGTTCGCTGGATTACTGCAGCAGCCTGATCTTGTAGCTATATGGGTGAAAAGTGGAGTCTTTGTTTGGCACAGCAGTAAAAATGTATTGGCTCATATTGCTAGTCGTGTAGGCCAACTGAACTGGCATCATTTTGACTGATATGCTCCATTTGGGGTATAAAATGTTATCTCTGGTTGTGAATTACTGTGTTTGGTGATGTTAATCAAATGTGTAATGTGTAATATGGTGCTTGTTTTATCTGGGCAGAAAACCTACATTCGCAAGCGATAACTTGCAATGTAGGCCTACACGTAATCGCTTCTATAAGTTTGACGTTCATTTTTGTATTTAAGGAACATTGTTGGACATACAGTTGAAGTCGGAAGTTTACATACACTTAGGTTGAAGCAATTAAAACAAATTTTTAACCACTCCACATATTTCATGTTAGCAAACTATAGTGTTGGCAAGTCAGTTAGGAATCTACTTTGTGCATGACACAAGTAATTGTTCCAACAATTGTTTACAGACAGATTATTTCACTTTTAATTCACTATATCACAATTCCAGTGGGTCAGAAGTTTACATACACTAAGTTGACTGTGCCTTGAAAATTTTTAATATTTGGTCACATATCCTTTGCATGCCATGACTTCCTGATGTCTGTGGCCCAACAACATCAAAAGACTCTTGACATCTTATTTTCTGGTACTCTTACAAGCGATACTATAACGTCTCTGCATTTGAATGGATCTCTATGGGAATTGGGAGGTGGGACTAGATTTAGCTGTAAATTACACTGGAACAGTATGGAAACACATGGTTGGCTAAATGGCTCTCAGTCATCAAGGGTCTGAGGTATCAAACAAGCCTTAAATCATCACTCTGCTGCCAGAAATACAGTAGATATGGATGGATAACTTGAAGGGTTTCTTCTCCTGACTTATTTTTCCATAGAGTTAATAGGAAAATTTGTCAGGAGAAACAACCCTTAAAGTGATCTATCCATATCTACTACATATCTGGCAGCAGAGTGATGGTTTGAGGCTTGTTTGATACCTCAGACCCTTGATGACTTGCAGCCATTTTACCAATCATGTATTCCATACTGTTCCAGCATAATTTACAACTAAATCTAGTCCCACCCCCCAATTCCCATAGAGATTCATTCAAATGCAGAGACGTTATAGTATCGCTTGTAAGAGTACCAGAAAATAAGATGTCAAGAGTCTTTTGATGTTGTTGGGTCACAGACATCAGGAAGTCATGGCATGCAAAGGATATGCGACCAAATATTAAAAATTTAAAGGCACAGTCAACTTTGTGTATGTAAACTTCTGAGCCACTGGAATTGTGATATAGTGAATTAAAAGTAAAATAATCTTCCTGTAAACAATTGTTGGAAAAATGACTTGTGTCATGCGCAAAGTAGATGTCCTTGCCAACACTATAGTTTGCTAACATGAAATCTGTCGAGTGGTTAAAAATTAGTTTTAATGACTTCAACCTAAGTGTATGTAAACTTCCGACTTCAACTGTGGCAGAGGTCTTTTTGTGCCTTTTGAGCAGACTGTCAGTTAGATTGAGAGAAGGAGCAGTATTTATTCAGTTCCCTCGGCGGGCCTCTTGATTTGTGGGAACACGCCCTCTCTTTTGTTCTTAAGGATTACAGAAAGGGCCATAAAACAATAATTGCAGCAGATGGCATATCGCCCTGCGGTCTTATGCAATGGCATTGACCGTGGCTGCAGGGATAAGCATGCCTCACTGATGATTATTGCGCGTTCAGTGAAACTTCAGAGAAACCCTGTTCAAGACTTACCGGAGTAACAGACGGACAGTAGACTATGGCAGCGGCGGTAATGGGAGGAACGGCAGGGCTCCACAGTAGGGCTCCCCGGTAGCCCCAAAGACGCCGCGTTTTGTTTTACGCTCAAGCCTCCGAGCGTCGTGGGCCACTCACAAGGGCCGCTCGTGGCTCTGGCTCAGACCCAGTCGGCAGCCTGGTCTCTGGAGGTTCGGAGGACGGTGCGGACCTCCATAACATTCGAGGGAGAACTGAGGTGCCATTTACACCCCAGGCACATGCTCTACAGGCCAAGTCTTCGCAAGCACTGCTCTCTGAAACGTTCCCTCAACTTCCTTCCCAGGTGCAGAGAGAGTGAGGTAGCCGAAAGGTGAATTGGGAAAGATAACTTTATTCCGAGCCACGGGTTTGTCGCGTTCTTTTCCCGCTGCAGCTGTGCTAAAGACAGAATGAAGTAAAAACAGAAAAATGTTTCACAGCTAAATTTCAGCTTTCACCAAAGTACTAAATCAGAGAACTTTTCACAGTTAACTTTCATATTTCATCATATGTCATTTCCTGCCTTCCAAACGCATAGGAAAAGAATGTGCCGGTGTCTCTATTCGCCGATAGCCAATCACACCGCTGGACGGTGTCAGGTATCCTGATTAAATGTATGACATCACCCAGCAAGCATCCAGAGCATTGGAATTTGCGTTGGCACTCATTCAGGGACAGAATGACAAAAAATGCGCATTCCTCTGCCAAGTTGAAAGGTGATATCGGGGTGTACGGCTAAAGTGCTGGTACAGTAGAAAATTGAGTTTGCCTGGAGTTTTTATCTGTGGCGGATGAGTGCACTATTATATAACAGATTGGGAATTGTGTCGCACGGTATGATTTATGAGAAATGAAGACCAAAGACCGCAGTAGCTCATAAGTTAGTCAGATTCTAGAGCTCGAAACTCGCAAGCAACGCTGAAATGAGCAAACTGCCATCTGAGATCCGCATAACCCTATTCCCTTCCAGCTGACTTGACACTTAACATTAATGGCCAATAAATTCAGTCGACATTACGTACAGTTCTTTCAGTGTCTTTTTTCTTTGATAGTACTAGTAACAGGATATCGTAGTGTTTTTGTTCCTTTTCAGATGTATAAAGGCAAAATTGTCTTGATTCCTTCAGAAAGCCGTTCTCATGCCGAGGTCTGTTTGTACAAGGTCTCCGACAGGAGAAGTATTCAGGTATCAGCCTGTCCAAACAATTTTAATTGATATTCGATAAGTTCGAGCCAGCCCTGTCTGGATAAGAAAGTAGAACTGGCCTGGACTTAAAACATTTAGTCAGATGTGAAATACCCCAGATGTCCAAGTAAGCAAGAAACATTGCCTTGTGAAAAAGAGACCAGACGGCATTTCATGTGTCCTGATGCTAGGAGCTTGTTGCCCATAGACTTTTCTTGATGTGGATTTCAGTTGATGAACCATTGCTGTGTGCAGATAAGAATACTATGTTTTTGATTAGTGGAGATTAAAAAATATATATTTTTTTAAATGTAAGTGATGAGGGTTCAGGATATTTTACAGATTTATCCGCGCTACGCCGAACCTTCCTTTCAGACTACAGCATGTACACAAGCCTGTTTGATTGATCCCTTAAGATTGAAGGCCAAGTCTTTCTTTTGTTGTTGCTCTAAAGAGACACGAGACCTTAAGCAGCTGTGTGCGCTGGCAAAGCCCGCAGTGGAAAACATCTCTTTGGTTTAAATAATCTTCTCCTGAGGTCACCTGGGTTTATGAAAGTGTTGGATTGATGCAATTCTTTATCCCTGCTGTAACTTGAACCCTGTCATAAACGATTATCAGAGAGTGAGGTAGCACTGTGAAAATTAAGTTGGTTTTCCATACTTTAACGGATCCGCAGTGATGGAGAGGGCGGATGATTGGAAGAATAGTCTCGATTATGCGTCCTGGGGGCGGGGTTAATATTGCTGGACAACTTGGGACCCTCTTTCTTGAGTCCTATTTGGGGTGGTGGCGGGGAGGGGGGTGACTGGAGCCTCTGTCACTTTCCCCTGGAGCCCTCACAGAAGCCATGGTCCCGCCAATACCCCGCCTACCCCGATTCAGGACTGATCTGTCCGCACGACCGGCCCCTCCCGGCCTGGCTTTTACCGGAGGGAACACTCTGTACATATTGAGGTTCTGCATTGCGATCATTTTGTCCCAGCGCTTTGTTGCTGTAGCGAGCTCTTCATTTAAAGCGGCCGTCCGTCAGCGAGCCGGGACTCCGGCCTTTTTCCAGCACTGACTCCACAGAGCAGGTTAATCGTGTCAGACTGCTGAGAGAACACAGCGGCTCATACCGCCAGCTGCTGGGCTTGGGATTTAGGGATGCAGAGGTGGCAACATTTGCGGGATCAATTAAGATCTTTAACGATGGCCTTCTCGATTATGTGCTGACAACTGGATTATGATTAACATACAGTAGCATGGATCGCAGATCAAAAATTTGATTTCTTTTACAATTTATTATGTGATTTGATTTTAAATTTGTATTTTATATTTATTTTTTGGGATTATTATTTTTATTATTTTTATTAGGAATGACAGGCAACAAAAATCAGCCAGAGTTTATAGTGAAGCGAAATGTAAGCAGATTTCTGATGTTATTATAAGACCAATGAAAACCTGGCTCTTGTTCTGCATTGGAGCACCGCTAATTGCCTTGATCTGTCCTAATAGCATCCTGTCTTTGGATTTAAAATAATACCACCAAGCTGTTATAACACTGCTAATTAGTCAGAAACATTTGAACTTGACTTGCGTATCATACAGTGGTTTCTTTTCTTAGCTAGGTTTTGAATGCTGGTAATTAGCACTGCTGTATGCTACATTTGCTCAGCCAAAACCTGCTGGAAACCCTAATTCAGTTTGTGCCGGTTTTATACATAGCCACACCAATAGCGTACTTCTGTGTGTTGTGGGTTCATGCTGTTTCTTTCATTGGACCTGTATCAGAACATTACATCTTTAATGCCTTTGTAGGTAAGAATAGGCCATTCAACCAATCTGAGCTTGTCTTTTGCTCTTCTCAAACCACTAAGAATACATTTTAGTAACAGCACTAAAAAGACAACATAGTTGGTAAGCAAGTACAAAAACAAACAAAAAAACAATTGAATGGTAAAACAGGTATAACACGAGATAATTGCTAGGTAAATAAGAATGGATAAAAGCAATAATTTAGAAATAAAATGACTGCACTGAGGAGGATAGTAGATGAATATAAATGCATTAAAAACCCATTAAAAACCCATAAATCATGCAGTTTCACAAATTCAGTAAACTCACTGGTGAACAGCGAAGACTACTGTTTTAGGGCACCTCTTCTGAAATTATAATGTGAAGATTAGGTATTCTAATGAGATGGGTACTGTACATCAGTTATTATGTGGTCAAGAAACACCATTGAAAATAATTAGAATCCTGAGAATTACTGGTCTATATAATGTGCGCTACACTTTGACCCACCCACCCCAAAAAAAAGAAACCGTGTAACCCTAGACCACCATGCTTGTGCCACTTCCCCACACAAACATCTCGGCTCATAGGCCAAGCACTTCTATATTACGTGGTTGAGACAGCTGCGGGCTGTTTTGGTCACATGACCCGAGGTCCGGAATGCTAGAATGATCTGCAGGTCATTTCCATATCTGAAGAGCTCTGCGCTGAGTCAGTTTGCGAAAGGCTGCCCTGGCCTAATTAGTGTCGGGAAAAGATGGTTGTCGTGCTCGTTGTGTGACAGTGTGTCCCGCCGTTACAGTATGATTTAATGTGTTATTAAATTGGGATGCAGTTCATTCCGACTGACAGGCTCCAGGATGGCGTAGTGTTGTGCAATATGGCAGACGGCATAGTGTCCCAAGTCCACTGCCAGAGAGAGAGAGAGAGCAATCGTAAATCTAAGGTTTACCTTCAGGAAAAGTCAAGTATTCCATGTTGAGGGGAATCGTGTAATAAACTGAAGTCAAGTTTTAGGCGTCAAATTATTCGACATGTTGGGTCCAAGAAAAAAAAAAAAGAAACAGATTCAGTACTGTGCCAGGTGACTGTAAGATTGTATTTGTGTTTTATATTTCTTTGCAATATATTTTCGAATAATAATAAATGAAGTAGAAATTTAAAGGCATTTATTATTTTTGGCACCAGGAACTTGCACAAAATGAAAACACCATACATAGACTAGGGACTAGGCTACACACATACAGGAGAATATCCAGAGTTAAATTAGTCATTTTAACTTCAAGTAACATTCCTCAGTTGTCTATCATATGTTAGTAACTACTAAGCATTCAGGTTTATGGGCTTGTCTGAAACGCAGACCTGCCCTACATGCCTATAGCAGGTTTTCAGATATTAACATTATAAATTCTAATGTTAATGTCTGGAAACCTGCTCTAGGCATGTCATTTAACAGCCTTATAATTCATAAATCCGATATAAAAGCAAAGTTACTCTGATGCTGTACCGCATGTGGCCGTTTGTTTGAACCGCTGAGAGCCTCTCGTAACTGCGGGGGGCCGCGTGATGTTGCGTGACCCTGCACTGTACGCAGCTGCCCGGTGTGCGTCAAAGCCGGGGCATTCCCTGCGCTCCTGCGTGTCTGCAGCCCCTGAGCCCTGCCGCGTCACTCTAAACGCCGACTCCAGTTTCAGAGGCACCGGTCGGGGGGGGGGGGGGGGGGGGGGCGAGGATCTGTCCGTCGTGCATTTCCCGGCGGGTCGGGAGAATGCATGGTATATACACTCAGGAGCCAGCGTCCTCGGCAACGACCGTTCCCCAAATCCCCGTCCTTGAGTGCCCGTTGTGCTAATTATTTACCGGCATTAGTCTACAGTCCTCATTATAGCCTATGGACTGTTTTCATTGTCGTTAATGACAGTGCCCAATTTTATAAAGGAATTGGCCATTGAGAAATAATTGTCATGTATGTGTACGTTGGTAATTAGTAGATTAATTACCAATTAATTACCAAGATGAATTACCATTGGTAATTAGTAGAAGGAAAAAAGTGTCAAAAAGTCTCAGCCCTATCATCTTAGCAAATCATAATAGTTATTGCCTCTCCTTTGATTCAGTTAATTGCACCTTAATACCCACAATGCCATTTAAAGGAAGTGCATTCAGAAGTGCGATCCTGCAAGAGCACGTAGTTTGAAACTGTGGTGCGGGCCCAAATTAACTTGGCCTTTTCTTCTTTTTGAGCTCGCTTTAATGTTGAGCGGCGCGACCCGCCTGTGATTACTGGAACCTGGGCCAAAGGCACATCGAGCGTCTCGGAGCCAGACGTGGCGAGCTGTCCCTGTCGCCAGTTTCAATAACAGCTCACATTCACCGACCGTCTCCCACCCGCGCCGTTTGAGGGGTGAAATTAGTGTCTGTTTACGGCCTGTGCCGATCTGTCTCCTGTCCTGCTCTGCTTCATTGCAATGGGATTATACCCCATAAAATCTTGGCTTAAATAAAATCAATAAAAGGGAGCAGTCTGGCAAGAAAGCAGTTTGCAAAACGTTTGGATCGTCTTCAAATGGTCGCCGTTTGCAGCCCACCTGCTCATATACTTGATTTGTTGGCTTACATGTTTGTGCGCTTTACCGGAAAGCGAACACAAGGTTATGGTTTTGTAACTTTGTTAGTTTGAGGGAGGTCACGGAGGTGATGTTTTTGAACGTGCTTGTCTTGTTGGTTTTTGTCCCTTGGGTACAGTTTAAAATCTGACAACGGTAAACTGATTTTGATCATTATGAAAACAGGAAACCCATCCCATGAAAGGAGCAATTATCTCTGAACACGCTGCAGTAAGTAGAAAGGTCTTACGTGGACTTTTCGGAAAGTTTCATCCTGGTGAAACAAATGAGAGGAGAGCTTTACGTGCTTTTGCTTTTATTCAGAAATGATTGTGTGAAAATTGTCTGTAGAAGTTACAGTGAATGTGTTCATAAGTTTTACAGGATATGACCAGCGGTCTGCAGGTATTCCACAGCTGGACTTGGGTAGGGTGCATTTAGCCTGTCCAGTGTTCCTAGGGTTACCGTCTTATCAGTTCCTCCAATGGAAACACCAGTTTTCCACTAGCTCAAGCTGTGGAGTACACTTCTCCAATTAGTGCGTTCTCTCCCGCAGTACTGCGTGTCCTTTAGCGTGGAAAATATTGACTGGCTCATGAGTATATTAGGGGCGTGGCACCCACACAAGGAGCAACTTGAGGCACAGTTAGCAGTTCCAGTTGTGAGTTTATGCATCCGGCGTTTGTAGGGAATGTCATATCATGCAATGGCAAGAAACGCAACAATGAACAGTGTTGTTCATATTTGTTTTTGCATTGCATGTTTATTAGTCAATATGCAGTGTTCCATTGGTGTTTCTACCTTCAAAATATGCGTTTGTATGAAAAAATGTACGCAGTATATTTTTGTTTGTCACACAGGTGACACCATATGATGGTTTACAGAACATTTTGGCTAGCTTGTGTCACATCTAAAACTGCATGTGTCTTTTGTGTCACAAATAACATGCAGGCAATGTCTTAATACATTACTGTTTACTGAAATGGACGAGTCAGTTCAATCTGATGACAATTTGTGCAGCTAAGGTACGATGTTTCTCTAAGGTCTTGCAAGAAGTGATGCTTGTTTATGAACAAGCTTGTTCCTGAATTTTTCTTTTATTTAATTTCCATGGAAACCAGTTTGTCCTATTGCGGAGACTAAATGCAGCTGTTCCACCATCTACTCTCGGTACAATGTGAACCTGATGAAAAGATGCTATTGACTTGTAAAGTATAATTGCGAATCTTGCTTTGGCAATAATACACATAATTACTTCCTCTAAAGCCAAACATGAAGTGCCATCAAATGTCATAAACTATAAAGAAGTGTTCTAAGGTACTGACACATTGATGTTGAAAGGAACACAGTCACATTTCTATGTTTTCTGAATAAAGTTACTTTGATTTCATGTAAAGAGTGCCATAAACTATAACAGTCTGACCTGGATTGGCATGTTAAGTCTTATTGCTGTGTCTCTTATGGAATATAAATTCTTAAACTCTACAATGGGTTTAAATGAGACTATTTTTTAATGCTTATGAAAACCAACCCTGCATTCAATGTTGTCTTTGGGTGATGGAAAGTTCTGGTTAGCAACTCATAACAGCTATTTCATTGCAATGATTTTGTGTTGTGTGATGGAGAATGTCTGCACCCGTGCTTTCCCTTTAAGATGCTTGACAGCCATGGCTATGGATTTAAAGATGGAACCTCTAAGTTGCCCTCAGAAGTGCATTAGAGAAATAAGAGGAGAAGGAAGCAGGGAGAGGATCTGGCCGTTTTAAAGCTCAGACCTCACTCACAATGGTGTAGCATTTTTATAGAATCTCAGTAAAACGTCCGTGAGGGCAGACATGGGGCTTTGTAGGTATTGAATTAGCGTCTGTCAGGACTACTTTTAGGGTCTGTAAAAGCAGCCTGATTGCTCTTCTCTATAGAGCCGGGTTCTCTGGTTCCAGATGGGGGTATATAAAAAAAAAAAGACGTGATTGCGGTGTCTGAATATCAGGACAGGTTGACCTACAAAAAGAGATTTTCCGTCTTCCGTTCTTTTCTATTCCCAGCTTTTTCATTTCAGCCTTGAAATAGCTTTCAAATGTTTCTTCGGAAATTGTGGAAGACACACTTAGGAGCACGCTTTGTGAAATTATCTAATTTTTTTTCAGGTGAAAATTAAAAGACACTATTTTTTGTTGTTTCTTTCCTCTGTCATTTTCCTAGAGGGCATTTATACTAATGCTGTACCACAATTGCAAGGTTGATTGAACTGCATTCATTTGCATATTTATTGTATTTCCTTTTCTTTTCATTATAACTGTAAAAATTGCTTAACTTATTTAAAATATTCATGACTAAAAATGTTTGCCCTAAGAATTACCCCCAAAAATTTGCCTCATTGTAAACTTTTATCCAGCTGACGGTGAGGTGTGACTGTAGATAATGCTTCTGTAGAGAAAGCCATCAATTAAATTTAGTTGATCTTTCCAGCTATGTAGATATGTTATTTAATGTAAAACCTTGGCCTATGTGTTGCACAGTGCTGGTGTAAATGGCTTCAAGGGCAGACTAACAATTCATGGGTGTAACTTTTCAACATGACATTCTTGCAAATACAGTTTGTCCACTTATTGATTTAAACTGAGCTTTGTGACATCACAATGGTATTCACTGTTCCCCTGAGACCTACCTACAGGGGGGGGGGGGGGGGGGGCAGTGAAACTCTAATTAATCCTTGATGTCCATATTGTGTTAGCAAGTGGGCTGTTAGCAAGTGGGCTGGTTTAGATAAATAATGCTCACGGCTCAATGACGGAGACAGACCTTCGGTTCGCCTAATAGTCATTTGTGCTTGTGACTAAGCTTTGGGAAGCGCAACGCTCATCTGTCGATTCTGGTAATAATTTGTCACGCCACGTATATAGGGAGCATATAGGGAGTGCTCCAGTGCAGCCCCCATTCGCATGTTGTTGTGTGTAAAGGGGCTGTACGGCATGCAACATTTGAAGCCCGTATAAGGAATTTCTCTATTAAAGATCCAAGGATGGAAGTATATTCCTCATGTGGGTCTGCTTCTCAAACTGCTGTTGAGGGATTCCAGACCCAGGGACTTCCCTTCTGGTGCATACACTGAGGGGGCGTATGAGTTTTGATTCTGTGAATTGCTGGGCTCTTATCTTCCATATAAACTGCGGTGAGTCGGTTGCTTAGAAACTGAAAATGCCATAAGCAACTGAAAAGGCAAGGACTGTCCAGTGTGTTTGGGGAAAGAATAGAGAGAAATTGGCAGCAATCAAGGCAGCCAACAGCGGCAGCACATGATGTTACTATCAGTAATAACAAATGGGTGTTCAGTGTATTTGTGGCAGTGTGAATTTGCACACGTTCAAGTGGCAAAGAGCATATCGTATTGTGTTTTTGGAAAGGGCATTCAAGATTTTATCTTCCAGAATGCCGAATACATTAAAAATGAATGACGTGGGTTATCTCAGTCAAAGAGAACTGTGCTTTTTAATGGTTTTGACATTTCTGCGGTTTGGAACATACAAATGCCCCCCCCCCACCCCCATTTTAAAAAAAGAAAAAAAGGAGGTTGCACCTCTTGTTCATGAACAGGTAATTGGAGAGCCTCATTAAAATGCAATGATCCTTACAAACGCGCGCTGTTTCGGCTTTTGATCCTCATTTGTAATATTTTTGCGAATCGGCTGAACCATTTCAGCTGATTAAAACGACGTTCACGTTTGTGTAATTTTAAGATGGCTGCCAGCTGTGCCACCTTACAATCTCACGTTGGAAATGAGCGAAGCTAAAGTGTAAGTGTTGCCGAATCTGGTCTGATTGGGAGACCACTGCGCTAGTAATGGCGTTATCGATGGGCCTGCCAACAATGGACACGCTTCCCTTTGGACCTAGTGAAAAAAGAAGGGTCTTAGACATCAAGCAAACGTCCAGACTCTGCGCCACCTAATAATTGATGATCCCCTGGTGAGCAAGAAGTGCTGGCTAAAGCCGCCTCTGCCTGTCACGCGACCCTCCCCCCCGTTTGACTAGGTCAGCAGAGTTCAGTCCGAGCCCATGTTTGGCGAGCCAATCAGCTGACCATTTGTAGAAGGGTCAACGGGAAGGAAGAGGAGTGACCAATCGCCCGGAATTGCAGCGGAAGGCGTTTCTTTTGGCTGTGTATGATCTCAGGTCTCCAGGGTCATTTGTGTCAGCCTTTTTATCAGCCTTTAGCCTTTCACTTTGTTTCCATGGCGACTGCTGTGCTAGATGCGATTTCAGCAAATGTTATGGGTGAGCAGTATAAAATGTAAGTGACACATCGCTTGTGGTCCAGATAATGTACGCACATGCTCATCAAATACTGGACGCGTATGCTTGCCATAGATGTCTATGTCTTTATTGTGATTTAGAAAGGAAACCCCAGTAACCAGTGCTCAGGACAGCCCAGTGTATATATGGTGAGCTGTCATTTTAACCCGTTTAACCCTTAGAATCCTTTAGAAATTTTGTATTGATGGTTATTCCATGGGATATCTATGTCTACACTCACCCTCTGAACACACATGCTGCTCAGTTTGTTTAGCTGTATAATGGGTTAAAAAAAAAGGCCACAGTGTCCTAGAAATTTGAATCCCTGTGGTTGCTGATGCTTTCAGTGGGGAGCTCTGGCTGTGAGTTGTATCTGATAGTTTTGTGTGTGTGTGTGTGAGCAGGTCGACTATGTGCTGATAGTTGAAGAGGACCTGCTGCACCCCTCCAGGAAGCTCCTGGCCTCCGCCGCATCCGACTGGCGCCCATCGTGTCTCTGGGCCGCGGGGCCATGCGCCTCCGACCGGCGGACTAGCCTCCGCGCCTCCCTGCAGAGACCCGCCGTCTCGGCGCTCATCACCGGGGCGCTCCTCGAGGCCACCGCGTCCGTCGGCGCCCGCGGCGGACTCCCCAGCTTCGTGGCGGGCTCCACGGGCAGGGCCATGCTCAAAGGTGGGCTCGCCGCTCCGCGCCACGCCACGCCACGCCTCGTCCGCTCGGTACTCCTGCTCATTAGCGCTGCTGCTCCTGTTTGTCCTGCTTCCTGCTGTTTTCTGTTTCATTAAGTGTTACTTTTAACTGTATTTTTTTGGTTTCCTACAAGCCCTTGCGCTTTTTAATGTACGTTGGCACGATGTAAGCCGCCTTTTACTTGATGGTCTTATTTTTTGAATCTGAGAGGCAGTTGGTTATGTCCCGCCCCTTAAGCTCCTCTGTGTGCGTTTGGCGCTGCGCTGACAGACGCTCTTGTTTCACACGATCGTCAAAAATAATGATTAATGCATGACCTCTTCAGGATTCACCATTTCTGAACATACCAATGTTGTGTACCTGCAAGGGATTTCGAGGCAGGGTTGTGGATCGGCTCCCCGGGACTAATGTAACACTAGTACGGTACATATTGCAAAAGATTTCTATGATAGAAATGAATCCAAGCTGTATTAGTGTAGCCAGGACAGTGACATGGTAATGGAGTGGAGGTATGAATGAAAAGATACAGCACTGGCTAAGACTGGAATGTTACTTTATTTTTCACAGCATGTTTGATAAGAGACACTGATAATTAGTTGTTATTCTGTGTTATTTGGTGTTAATCAGTGTTAATATCCATTCCATTTTTGGCTCCTGGGGGATGTTTTAAAAATATGCACATATACATCACACTTTCCATCTATAAATAGGTATAAAAAGTGTCTCATAACCAGAGGTGTTAATGAGCACAAGCACATTTATGGCAGTGAAAAGTTTGTCTTCCTGCAGTTCACATTTAATTTGACATTTTGACTTGTACAATGTGTGTGACACTGCACTAATCACCAGCATGAACATTTCAGTACTGATAAAAACAGTTTTTCTGCCATTTTATCTATAAATGCAAAAATGCATAACCTGAGTAACCTTCAGTGTGTGGGTTTTATATTCAGAACTGTCTTTTTATCCCGTCAGCCCTTACTTGGTACGGTAACGCTACTGTCACTGTGAACTGTGGTTAGTTCTAATATAGATATTGAATGTGGAGGGGTTGATGGATTCTCGTTACGTTTTCCGTCCCGGTCGCTTCCCATGCTGTTTTCCCCACTTGTCCACTTGTGTTCCCATTGTGGTGTTTGTGGGAGGACTGGGGCTTTGTGGGAAGGCTGTGGCTTTGTGGGAGGACTGGGGCTTTGTGGGAAGGACTGGCGCTTTGTGGGAGGACTGTGGCTTTGTGGGAAGACTGTGCCTTTGTGGGAGGACTTGGGCTTTGTGGTTTTCTCCTCCTCCATGTTCACCACTCCTCCTTACGCTGCAGTAATCACATTTATTTATTTATTCATACGTGTGAGAGGCTGTGCATTACGCTTTCTTTGAATTATTAATGCCGCTTGATTAAAGGCGCCGATTGGCTATCAGCTGCTTTAATGGACATCTCTTCCTCTCTTTAAAGAAAACGGACCAATTTGCATTCAGGCGTTTAACAAGCGAGAGTATTCATTCGGATACTTCTAGAATGACAGCATTAATTTGCTTCCTGTGCCTCACACGAACCCAAGGTCTTGTGAAGCTTTGGATTGAAGCATGGTGGGAGCGATCCGTCTTGTAAATGTACATGATAAAACAATTACGTCTTTGCCCCTTTCAGAAAGGATGCGTTATGATTCTGGACAGCTCTCTTTCACTCTTCCCTCAAGATTATTGGAAGTAAATTCAGATTCAATGTGCACTTCAAAGAGGCCACCGCTTCCGTGATGAGCACGAGCACCCGCCACTTGATTGTCGTCTGCTAATCAGATTTCGGTTGCGTGGATTTCGGTGGCCAATCTCTCAGACACGACCTCGCTGCCCCCTCTGCGTTGTTTAGCATGACAATAAGCCCGCGTAAATCAAGCCCCGTTCCTCTATTAAAAGCAATCTGGAAAGAGGCCGTGTGACGTGGCGTCCGCCGTTCGATTTGGCGCCTGCCCTACGGTCCGAACATTAACAGCGGTCAGAGGTGAGGAGCGTTCCTTCATTCCGAATGGAAGGGGAGCATTTTTCTCTGAGCCCACGCCTGACGCCTTCACAGGGCTGGATGTGAGGTGATATAATGTAAACAGGTATATAATCATCATTGTGAAGCATCCAGCAGGGGAAAAAACATTGATAAAAAGATGAACTGCTTTTGATAGATGTAGGCGACTGACAGATGTTTGGATTTAGTTGGAATTCAGGTTGCACGCTCCTATCCACAAGCTGTTCTGAATAATTCAAGGTGTTCTGTTTGAAGTCATTTTCATTCTTTCCGTCATGTTTCATGTTGTTAAGCTGCTCTCGTTGTTTATTTATTTATTTATTTAATTTTTTTTTTACATTGACTTTCGACACAGATTGGCTCTTTCACAGATCATGGCTGGCTGTAGTTTGAGGCTAATTCACGCATCCACTAAAGTGGCTAGCTGAGTCTTACACTATAAAACAACCTGAAACAACTTAGGATATGATTATCTTTGAAGTACAGGGTAATCTACTTTACATATAATGCCCTTACAAAAATATAGGCCTTCTGGCAAATTTGCGTCAAACCTTTGGCATATTTTCACATGCAAATTAGCTTTGTGGGAACTTCCATTCACTTCTGGCAAAGTTTTTAGTTCACCACTACTGGCAAACTCTGTCAAACCTCTGGCAGCATTTTGTGGTAAACAATTTAGTTTGTGGCAAATGCGCTACATATTAACTGCAAGTTTGCAGCAAACTATCCAGTTTTGTAAGGAGGCAGAGTGCTAAGAATGTATTCTCTAGTGCACCAAAGAGATATTATTCCTTTTTTGGGGAGGTCTGTCCACCCCATTAACCTTCATGTTTCTCAGAACACCTGTGTTTCTCCACCAACCCCCCCCCCCCCCCCAGGCCTAGGCTAATCCACAGTTCACGAGTCAGGCTCGCGCCAACATTAAGCAATATAAAATGCTTTATTTGCAGTTCAACAGGCAAATGACCAGCTGGGCTCGATGGTCGCACAATGCTCATTATGGTATAAATATTTTTCCTCTATGCCAACTGAAATCCTCTTTTTTTTTTTTTTGCAACAGAGCAATGCTTTAACTGGATGAGCCAACCAGCAGTCAATTGTTGCCAGTTCTTGAAATTGTATCCTCAGGTCCCTAGAAGAAATTATTGAAAACACCAGTTTAATAATAAAAAAATTATAATGTGTGGACTGCACGAAATAAGTGGCGATTTGCAGCATGCACTTCAGATGAGATGTGTGCCTGTCTGCGCTCTACCAAATTTATGGAGAACATTTCAGTGATTGGACCAACCCATTAATACAGCCATGTCTTCCCAAAGTGGAGAACAAAGAACGTTCTGGTGCTACGTCACAGTTCTACCAAAGGCCACGAAACATGACAAAGAACTGGATACAAGAATTCCAGTCACTCTTGTGGAAAGATGGGAACATTGTGTCTGACTTTCTCAGGGCTTACAGCCTTTTTCATTTATATTTTTTTACACACACACACACACACACACACACACACACACACACACACACACACACACACACACACACACACACACACACACACACACACACACACACACACACACACACACACGCACACACACGGTTTCTGCTCCCAATTCCCCCAAAGAGTGTCCGAAATGAATGTGCCCAATTACAAATATTGTGAAAAGCAAAATGGGATACAGATAGTTTAAATAATGAATTAATTTCACATAAATACATCTGAGACATAATGTTCTGCTCTTTGCCTATCCAATACTAGCACAGCACCAGGTGTGTGGCTGAATTCAGTCACGACTGGATGAGAAGAGGGGGAGAGTCCACATCAGCTCGTCTCACTATTATGTAAAGCAAAGGTGCTGTAAAGTGGAATGCTGGTGGGCTGAAGGGACGGTCAAGGTTAAGTTTGCATGCTTTGAATACCTTCTCAGGACAAAACTGTTTGCCAGGCTGGCGGAAGAAGGAATGGCAGTCATTTGACAAATTTTGTTTTTTTGGAATATGTCAAACAGTGAGACTTGCTGTTGAAGGCCTCTGCACTGCACAAGCTCCGGAGCCCATTAATGTTTATGTTGCCTTTTTGGCAACTGTCGAGGGTACTCCTAAAATACTGTCCTGTCGGACAACGCGTGGTCTGTCTTGAGAAGGAGCATGGGCTGGCAAACAATAGCGTCGTATTTGCCATTGCGCAGTCATCTTATAAAGTAGGTTTTATTTTTGGTGGAGGCGGGGAGAGGGTTGAATAAATTGAATGCGGTGTTTAATGTTTCCTCATTCTGAAAAGAGTCAGATTGTCGGAGTGGGCGTTGAAGTAAGTTGATGTCTGCTGAATTTCTTCCAATGCAGGATCTATGGATGGACTATTTTTTGCAGATGAAGTAACATGATTGCATTTTTTCAAATATGTTATTGTGCGTAATTGAGAAGTTGTAACTGTTTTGGGTAGAAGGTGAGTGTTGTCAGCTCTGTATTTATGCTTATGTTTGGATGACATGGTCATCAAATGACTTTGCAGTGTGGTTTTTGGAAAGCGGTGTTTTGAACTCAGGCGAATGCACCGCCTATTAATTTTTAACACCAGAATTTAGTGCATTCCATTTAAGAAAATGGTTGATGAATTTTTAATGTTTCAGTTCTTGTTAAATCTACAGTGTCCTTTTTGCTGCCTCATTTCACACACACACACACACACACACACACACACACACACACACACACACACACACACACACACACACACACACACACACACACACACACACACACACACACACACACACACACACACACACACACACACACACATTCCTCCCTCATTTACCACAGGCCTTATAACACAAATATTGGTAGTGCTGGTAAAATAACCGAGGAGGTGTTCCTCCTCATTTACTGAAAAGACTTCAAGGGGAAAGGTCTTAAAAGGCCAGGAGCGAATATTTGGATGCCTGATTTCCTCTTCGGAGCGGCTCTGTCTGCCGCAGCCGCTTTCATCTGTGGGTAACCCGACCTTGCACTGTGTGTGTGTGTGTGTGTGTGTGTGTGGGGGGGGGGGGGGGGGGGGGGGCGTTGGACTGAACAGCGGCGCTCGACGCGGACGTTAGTTATGCTGCGCGTCAGCTCCCGGCAGTGCAGAGCACAGCTCGGCAAGCAACTGCTGCCTGCCAGTTAAACGCGGACAAGTGCATCTCGCCGGATCTCCGGCTCCCCCGTCCTCTCGCCCATGAAGCACTCTCAGAGGATGGACTACCGGCTCATCAGTAAGTACCCACTTCTCTTTACCTGTTACCGGCTCATCAGTAACTGCGCACGTCTCTTTACCTGTTACCGGCTCATCAGTAAGTGCGCACGTCTCTTTACCTGTTACCGGCTCATCAGTAAGTGCGCACTTCTCTTTACCTGTTACCGGCTCATCAGTAAGTGCGCACGTCTCTTTACCTGTTACCGGCTCATCAGTAAGTGCACACTTCTCTTTACCTGTTACCGGCTCATCAGTAAGTGTGCACGTCTCTTTACCTGTTACCGGCTCATCAGTATGTGCGCACTTCTCTTTACCTGTTACCGGCTCATCAGTAAGTGCGCACGTCTCTTTACCTGTTACCGGCTCATCAGTAAGTGTACACTTCTTCTATTTACCTGTTACCGGCTCGTCAGTAAGTGCACACTTCTTCTATTTACTTGTTACCGGCTCATCAGTAAGTGTACACTTCTTCTATTTACTTGTTACCGGCTCGTCAGTAAGTGCACACTTCTTCTATTTACCTGTTACCGGCTCATCAGTGAGTGTGCACTTCTCTTTACCTGTGTCCGCAGGCTTTATGTGTCCCTGAAGCTTGTTATTTATTTCTTAGACAACGTAAAACGCGAAGCTTTTTCTCCCCTCTTCCTCCACTCACTGACACATTCTGTAAACTGATTTCCGCAGCTGTTTTTCGTTACGGGAATACTGGAGGTGAGATACCTCGTTCTGAGGTACAAAGGCAGCTCCACTTCGTGTCGGTCTATGTGCTGAAA